>CM046449.1:7366425-7966425 GCA_025506515.1 Flaveria trinervia
GATTAGATTATTTATTCTAGTGTCCCTATGCTTATGAGTTATATATACATAATTACATGTATGTACATCAAAAAGGCATGTGGCCACATGGCCAACATAAACAAATTATGGTTTCACAACATTCATGTAATCTTTTTACGTCAAATTGGACCACAGGTTAAGTTATCGTATGTACCAAACGGTGACATTTACGTTTAGTGGTCGTAGCAACTTGAAAGTGTTGCTAAAAGCTATCAATCTTTGTTGTTGGAATCAAGCATTTTGATAATATAGTGAGGCTAACGGCTAGCAACGACCACATGATGTATTATTACAGTGATTATACACTACTAGAAAACTTTATTTTTTGCGATGGTTTTTTTCAACCAAAACAATTTTGTCGCAATACGACAAGTTAGTGACAAATGTACAACAAAGTGGAAAAGCCCACCATAACAGCTAGCTTGCGACAGGGTTACGACAAAAAAAAAAAAAAAACGCTCGTTGCAAATCTGTCACAAAAATTAAGCCGGAAATTAAATTTTTGTTGCAATTTATGAAAAGTTTGCAACAATATGGCAGAAAGACCCAAAATTTAAGCGGGAACCTAAATGTTGTCACAAACTTGTTGCAACTTACGACAAAACTATGACACAAATTTAAATCCAAGCAATTATTTATAGCAACAAAAAAATTTTAATATTATATATTTTAAAATTGGTTTTTAAATTTATAATATTGTTTTTTTATAATATTAGTAATCATAAAATAAATATATGATTTTTTATAATGTCAGAAAGCTCTCGCAAAATTTTTACAACAAAGGTTTTTACGAAATATCTTTTCCGACGCAAACTTGTCGCAAAATAGATTTCGTGACAAATTTACAACAATCTTGTTTGTCGCATTTTTGTTTTTTTTCTCTAGTAGTGAAAGTGCAGCAACTGACAAATAAATTTACTAAAAAGTTGGTTTTAGCCCTACTTATTAAAAAAGTCATAGCAAAAAAGCTAATGCAATAAAGCCTATTTACTATTAGTGTGGTTGAAACCAAGTAACATGAATTTATTAAAAGTTGGTTTTAACTCCACTTATTAAAAAACCCATGGGAAAAAAACTACTGTTATTAAGCAATTGTCCATAAGTGTGAGGAAAGGATAGCAATAGCCACATGACTAATAATTGGGGTGGCTATAACGTAACAACTGCCACAAATATACTAAAAAGTTGGTAGTAGGCTTTTAGTCACACTTATTAAAAACCCATGCCAAAAAGGCTACTTCAACCAAGCTCATTGTACAAATAAAAGTGGCTAAAGCATAGCAATGATCACATAAACTATTATATTGGTGTGGCTGATTGGTAGCCACTACATGAATTAACTAAAAAGTCAGCTTTAATCACTATTATATAATTAAATCCTACAAAAGGTTGTTGTAAATGAGCATTTTGTCCCGATGAGTGTGGCTATAAGGAAGCAATTATGGTCACATTAATGTGTGTTGATATATATAGATTTTAGAAATGATTTTTCACACAATTTAGTATTAATCGAAATAAAATGATTATCACATTAGACTAACTACATACAATAGACAAGTGTATCTATCACATAGTAGTATAGCTTAATATAAGAATTGAGTATCGATTCATGGACACAATGACTCCCAATACTAAACTATCATCGCTATCTAATCGATACGTAAAGTTTGGATTTGTGAATATTGAAATTTACTAAAATTGTTTAACAAGTTAAACTAACAAAGCAAGGAAATATAGACGAGGATACATAATCAATTAAAGACTCCACTTGAACTTCAACTCCACTTAACATAGAAATACAACTAGTACAAACCTCAGGTGAGATCATTTTATACAAACATACGATGTATATATATCTTTTGGTGTGTATATATTTTTTAATAATGATTTTCCACACAATTCGTTTTTAAATTTATAAAAATGAGTTTTACCTTATAACTAAACGACACACAAATAGGCAAGTATACCTATCGTATATATAACATAGCTTTAGCAAGAACCAGTATCGATCGAAGAACACGATAACTATTGATAGTAAACCTTCATTATTATTCAATCGATAAATAAAGATGATTTGATATTTTTGTATGTTTAAACTAAATAGACAAATAAATAAGAATAGATAAAAATCCAGAAAGATAATCAATAGAATGTAATGTTCACTTACACTTTGAATCCTTCTAGCCAAATAATAACAACATATACAAATTTATGATGAGAACATTCTATACACATGTAACACGAAAATAGACTAGACCCTTGTCAAAACTACCCATTCATATGATTATTTGGAAAGCTAAAATGATGTTAACATAGTAACTAGCTAAAGTCATTCCATGAAAGTACAATAATGCAATTATGTTAAATATAAATGTGGACAAAACTCCTGTCAAGGTTATTTAATTCCATAATTCTTTGATAAACACATACAAACAACCTCGAATTATGTAATGAAAACAAAATCATAAAGTCCTCCAACTTATGAATATCATGCCATAAATAAATGAACTACAAGTTTACGCTAGTAAACCGTAATCACACATACACAATGACAAGTAAAAATCAAAACGAATGTAATGGATTTTCCATTTATATGAGAATATCTAAATAAACTTGACCATTTATATGAAAATTATATTATGCATCAACTTGCATCTCATAATGATTCGCTCAACACACAGTTATATATATATATATAATATATATATATATAATATATATATATACACATATATATACATACATACACACACACACACATATATATATATATATTTATATGTGTGTGTGTGTGTATATATATATATATATATTGTAACACCCAGATATTTTTCTTGAAGCCGACGAAAGAAGAAAAAGAAATAAAGTTCAAAGTCGGGGGACCAAACTTGTCAAAACGGGAGAAAGATTGGATGAGTGGGGAATAAGGGGGAGAGGGCAGCCCACACCCTCCCCATACTTGTAAAATTTTGGCCAAGAGAAGAAGATAGGGAGAAAAAGGGGGAACGGCTTGGTTCTTGTGGATTTGAGCGTAAAAGTTGAAGTGTAGCGAGTTGAATCGAAGCTCTACTTGACGGTGTCGTTTGTGTGAGTTCTATGTAAGGCCCCGTCCCCGGGACGCTTACAGCTGGGTTCTCATCGCACATAAAACATATAATTACATTTGAATTTGATAAATCGCAGCGGAAAACTAAAACAAACTTTCATTTCCATGTAAATGCTTTTGCAAACTAATACAACATTCATTACAAAAATAGTTTGTTCGCATTACAATGCAAAATCATTAACCAAAAGAATGCCATCCCAAAAGAGCTGAGTAGTCGCCCGTGCCATCCTCAGCAATCATTACCTGCCAACTGGAAACACATCAAAGTCAGCGTTGCTGAGTGAGTTCTAGTTTTATAAATAAAACATACTTTACTTTCATATAAAACCGTTCGTTCTTTTACATGATCACACATCATACGTACACATAGATAATATCATTATTATCTTCCTCATTCGTTCATTCCTTCTTTCATTACCTTACTTGCGCATCGGACATCATCCCAAACCAATACCATGTGCTACACCCCGGTTAGTCGTAGCTACCAGGCCGAAGTCAACAAATGACAGCTAAACGTATGCCACGGTACTAGGAGTAACCATCAGTCTTAGCTACTGGGCCGAAGTCAACGAATGACAGCTAAACGTATGCCACAGTACTAGGGGTAAGCGGTAGAGGTTCTACATTTAGGGTCAATCACCAAGAAGGACCCCGTATCCGATGTGTGCAAGACGTTTCGTTCGTTCATTAATACATGCATTCATTCATCATGTTCTTCTTTCTTTATCTTTCACTTTACGATACATAATACTTCGTTCATTCATCATAACAAGTAAAGCCACAGGAAAGATATTATACATCACATTAAGGAACATAAACATGCATCAACATCCCATCATACATGGCAACATCATACATACATAATGTACACCATTCTCACCCTCATCATGCCCAACATGCCTCTAAGACCTCGATCGTCATCTTAAAGACTCTTATGGGAACCTTTACATCAACACTTACATCTGCACCTTCCCCCGAAAGCCAGAAGTCAATCTACACCTTCCTTGGTTTCAACAGCCCTATTCGGGCGTATGGACACCCTTCAGTCGCATGGCCTCCACGCGACTGAACATCATGCGAATGAACTAATTCGAATGAACACCTATGCGAATGAGCATCCAGTCGTGCGAATGAACAATGCGAATGAGCACCTATGCGACTGGTCCTTCAGTCGTGCGAATGGACCCTCAATCGCATGACCCCCATGCGACTGGCCCTCCAATCGTGCGAATGAACCCCAATCGCACCCTAGTCGGCCGTATGGCCTCCATTCGGCCTCCAGTCGGTCGCCTAGCCCTAACTGATGCAGAATGCAGTTCAACCCGACTGCAGCCGAGGGTTTTCGGCCCCCAAACTCATCTAAACCCATTTTAAGCCTAAATCGACCATCCTAAACCTTAGGGATGCATACCATAACATCATTAAAGCACAACCAAGTAAGAAATCAAGTCACAATCGCGTCATACATATACATACACATACACAAACGGGTCAACTTACACACACACGAAAAACTCGATTTCAGATGTTTTCCAGCCCCAAATCGTTTGAAAACAAGTAAATGAGGGGTCCTAGAACTCACCTAAACGAGCACAACAACAAGAGCTTCGATTCGGCTTGCTTCACGACGATTTTGGCGACCCGAACCGACCCGAACCAACACTTTTTCCTCCTTTTTCTCTTCTTTCTCTCTATTCTCCTCTTGGTAAGCTGAAATGTGAGTGTGGAGAGAGTGGGCTGCCCTCTCCCTACATATGTCACCACATTTCCCAACTTTTCTTCGTTGGCGGGTTTGGTCCCTCGACTTTTGGACTTTATTTTCTTTTCTTTCTTCACCGGCTTCAAAATAATAAATATCCGGGCATTACATTCTAGGACCCCTCTTTTACACACTTTTGAGTGATTTTGGGGCTGGAACACATCTGAAAACCGTTTTTGAAATGTTAAGTGTTGAACCCGTATGTGTGTATGTGCGTGTGTATGTGTTTGATTCGGGTGGGACATGATTTCGGGCTTGTCTGTGCTTGAATGGTGTTGTGGTATGTATTCCTAAGGTTTAGGATGGTTGATTTGGGCTTAGAACAAGTTTGGAAGGGTTTGGAGGCCGGAAATCGCAGATTGGGTTCGGGATAAACTGCATTCTACATCAACTACGGCTAGGCGACCGAATGGGGGCCATACGGCCGAAAGGGGTGCAACAGAGGTTCATTCACATGTGAGTCGTGCGACTGGAGTCCATTCGCTGGTGAGTCGTACGATTGAGGGCCATTCGCATGGGGAGTCATGCGACTGAGGGTCCATTCGCATAAGTGTCCATCCGTATTAGTGCTCAATCGCACAAGGTGTTCATCCTATCCATCCGCATTGTGTTCATCCGCATTGGGTCCATTCACATAGGACTCATTCACATGGTGTTCATTTGCATGGTGTTTAGTCGCATGAGAGGCCATGCGACTGAAGGGTGCCCATACACCCAAGTAGGGCTTGTGCACCCGAGGGAACATAGTTTATTTACTGACTTTCAGGGGAAAGTGCAGATGTAAGTTTTGATGTGGAAGGTTCCTGGGGGTTCACATAGATGACTTTTGAGGCCATAGAGGTTACGTTGATGCATGATAATGTATGATGTTGTATGATTTGGCATGATGTATGTTGTATGATGTATGTATGATGCCCTGTATTATGATGTTGACTGTATATGTTGATGTTCCTTATTTTGTATGATTACTTTCCTTGGCTATGCATTCAATGTTGATGAATGAAACGAAAAGTATTATGTAACGTAAAGTGGAAGATAATGAAGAGAGGAACGAAATGAAGAATGCATGCATTAATGAACAAACGAACGTAAGAAAGGCTTGCAAGCAAATGTTTGGAGGTTCACACCCAATGAAGGGTGTTAGCTCAACGGTATGCGGGTTAGCTACCCCAGAACGATGCACACTAGGGTCCAATCTTTGTGATTGACTATATGTATGGGATCCTTGCCGCTTGCCCTAGGTGCTGGAGTCAGCTTCGTGTACAATGTTCGAGGTCTATGAAAAACCTTAGGCCTAGTAACTAGCTTCGTGCACAATGTTCGGGGTATAGCATATGGCATTGGTCCGGAATGAAAGAGAAAAGATAAGTGGTGAATGTACTCGCCCTAGGTACTGGAGTCAGCTTCGTGCATAATGTTCGAGGTCTATGAAAGACCTCAGGCCTAGTTACCAGCTTCGTGCACAATGTTCGGGGTAATGTACATGTCATCGAAAGAAATGAACGTATGAATAAAAGTAAGAAGTGTGAATGAATGTGAATGATAATGACGTAGGTGAATGAATGAAAGTTAATGAACGATTAATGAAAATAATAATAATATTATCTATGTGTACGTATGATGTATGATCGCATGAAAGTAAAGAACGGTTTTTAACGAGAGATAAAGTATTGTTATATTATAAAACTAGAACTCACTCATCAACGCTGACTTTTTATGTGTTTCCAGTTGGTAGGTAATGTTGTTGAGGATGGCACGGGGCGCTACTCAGCTCTTTTGGACGTCATTCTTTTGTTTAATGTTTTTGCATTGTAATGCGAACGAACGATGTTTTGAAATGAACGATTGTATTAACTTTCAAAAGCATTTGTAATGATATGAAAAGTTATTTTTTTATGTTTCCGCTACAATGTGTTATGAATGTTAAATATAAAGTTACATGTTTTATGTGCAATAAATTACTAGCTGTAAGCGTCCCGAGAACGGGGCCTTACACACACACACACACACACACACACACACACACACACATATATATATATATATATATATATATAATATATATATATATATATTATATATATATATATATATATATATATGAAAGTATGTATATATGAATCACTCAAAGCCCAACAATGAATCAACATTATCATAAGCTTGCTTAGAAATCAAATTCTCCACCAAATAACATAAGATAATTACATAAACCAAGAGGTCTTTGCAGGTTGTAACTGGGCTGAGGTTAAGGCATGAAATTTGGTGAATAAAATGGCTAAAATGTTAAAAATCTAGAATCGCTAGATGCTAATTGCAATCAACTACAAAGACATAAAAAATGAATAAACAAAACATAATTAATATAAACATACTTCTAATGAGCTATTATAATGATTTTCTGTTACAACATACATAAAAGTCATAGTATATCTAGAAGAATTCACAACGATATGAGAGAACATGAGTTGGGTGATGCAGATCGTTCTTGAAAGTGTGATATTTTCAATCAATGCCTTCAAATCTGTTAAAAACTCTTAAGAAAGACCCAAATTCATTTAAGGGGTTGAGGAAGACTAGGATTTTAAATGAAATAAAAGTTATGTTGGAAATTAGGAGTATCAAGGGTTATAAATCCGTTTTTGGTAGAATATGGCTATTCTCATAAATGATATGACCATATTCAGCTTGAAAAATGAGCTCTTGAAGTTTTGCAGATATGAGCATATCCAACTTCGGTATGGTCATATTAGAAAAGTTTTCCTTCTTAAACTTCTTCAAATCTTGAGTTTCTTTTCAAAAATCACGAAGGCTCTACCTAAAACTACGAAATTCAAATATAACAAATAAGTGTGTAAATTAAAAAAATTTTGTAAAAAAAAGAAGAAGAATGCAAATAAATATGTATTGTAAACATATATAATTATTCATATTAAACATCCCCACACTCAAAAATGCATTGTACATGAGTCTTGGTGTAAATACTATGAGCACTCCAAGATCTTTCACAGGCATTATGTTTTTGACCATCAAGGTACTTGAGATTTTTTATTTGACAATCAAACTCATAATTCTAGCAAAATTACAACGCAAGCACGCAGTATTAATGGTGCTTGATGTCAAATAAATGTTTCCAAGGACGTGGGAGGGGTGCATTAACATGGTCGGTTTCACCCAATCCTTCAAAAGCCTCCCAATATATAGTGTGAACCTCCATTAATTCCTTATTCTCAAGGGTAAGAAGTTTATGTGTGACCTGGTTATCATTTTCAAAATAAAGAATAGGTGAAAATTATCATTGGCCATGAACCGGAAAAATAAATAAAATATGTCAAGTTGAAGTCTTGAAAAAAAGCAAAAAAAACATGAGAACAACGAGAATACAAAATGACATATTCCATAACACGTCAAAGTCTAACCATAAAAATAAACATTACTTTTATTATTACATTTGAAAAGTAAATTTTGGCTAGTGACAACAAAAATATGAGAAGAACACCTTATGTACCCATGGACTACAACACTACCTTATTACAAACCAAAATCAAGCAAAAGAAATCATGCTTATACGAACCTAATCAAGTTAACCTATAAAAACCCGACATCATTAATTATCCTATATGTTAAAAATGTAAGTTGATGAACAATATATTGGGGCTACTTTGGGAATTTTACTGTAGTACAACACCCTGTAGTCTACATACGTCTTCATCAAAAGACTCCAGGTTTTATCACCTCCCATGTGTCTCTCTCTCTTGGTCTTTTATCATCATGATCGACGGTTGTGATTGCACCTCTTGCCATTGTCTTCTACCATTGCCATTATTTCCAAAGGAGTGGAAATAGGAACACCATCTAATTTGGGGTTTTACTATGGTTCACGTAGTGGAAACCCTAAATTTATGTTGTTACGGTCCCATTGACATCTTTAACTACCAACTCTATGCAGATTTGAAGGAACAATGTTTTGGATCTGGATTTCAATGACATTAGCTATATCTCAAATTCATAAAGAGAGACCTCACTATCAGTCGGTCTTTAATTAGTAAAACCTGTGAGATTTGCAACATTTCTCAAAGACTATGTGCTATTGGTTTCATTACTGCTTTCTTGATCCTAAATAAAATAATTGGATAATTTACTATTTATTACAATGTTAGTAGTTTCTTAACTTATGTTTACAAACATGTGTGCATCATGATTCATGGGTTTTATTTTGTTTTGTTATATGAGTTTTACATTCTACTTTAGGAAGGATGCAAAGAAACAAGTTTTTATCATTTAGCCATATTCAGAAGTCCAAAATGTAACAATTTTGCTTCCTTTTATCTAATTTAGCGCATTAAAAATCAAAGATATTTTCCACTAAAAAAGTCTACCATCATCCTTTAACATTTCAGAAAGAAATACATACAGATTTCGCATATGTTAATATAAAAGCCATACATATATAAAAATGGTTGCTTTCCATTCATCTTACGTTTGATTTAATTTTGAATTGTTCTTTTGGCTTCGGTTTTGATTTTTACTATTGTTCACAGATGAAATTAATATATTTATAGTTGTTATCTTTTAATTGTAATAGTTTTAAAGGTTGTTTCTTTTTTTCAATGATTAGTTTCATTCGAGATGCTATATGTTGGCATTTATGCATATATGTGAATGGCCGCATATTGATTGCTTTCTGCGAAATATTAAAAGCCAAAACAAGTGAAACTTCTGAAGGTTAAGTTTCTTCCGAAGCTTAACATAGTCTTCCGAAGCAAATTTGATTTCTTCTGAAGGTTATGTTTGCTTCGGAAGGATGTTATTGTATACTTTGGATTTCTTCCGAAGTATACATATGTTTGGTAAGGAATCTTCCGAAGGGTTACTTCCGTTCGGAAGATATAGTGTAGGGTGTTTTGTGTAAATTCTCAATATGTGTTGAGAGTTAGTTATAATTAGTTACGCACTATAAATAAGGGAGTATGGTAATCGGTGAGGAATCCGAAATATCCGAAAAATCTGAAATCCTTCAATTAGTAATAATTATTTGATAGTTCTTGTTCACGACTATTCTTTCGTGTATCATCTTTGAATTGGTTGTTATTCCGCGTTCGTATTCTCGATTAGTTTTACAACTATTGGTATCAGAGCCTGGTTATTGGCTCAATTAAGAATCAAGATTCAATCAAAGATCGATCGGTGGCAACAATGGTGTCTACGAAGTTCGAAGTTGAGAAATTCGACGAGAAAAATGACTTCGGGTTATGGCGGTTGAAGATGAAGGCATTACTCGTTCACCAACGAGTGGTGGATGCCTTGGCCGGAGAATCCAAGTTGCCGAATACAATGTCAGACAAGGAGAAGAAGGAGATGCTAGAATAGGCACACAGTTCAATCATCTTGAATTTGGGGGATCGAGTACTCAGAGAAGTATCGAAGGAGATGTCTGCTGCAGGGGTCTGGGCGAAATTGGAAAGTCTGTACATGACGAAGTCTCTTGCTAACAGATTGTATCTCAAGAAACGGTTGTACACATTCCAAATGGCTCCTAGGAAGTCGATTGAAGAGCATACTGATGAATTCAACAAGTTGGTGTTGGATCTTGAGAACATCGAAGTTGAGTTAGATGATGAAGATCAAGCAATCATATTCTTGACATCTTTGCCATCTTCTTATGAGCACTTTGTGGATACGTTGATATATGGTAGGGATACTCTTACCATGGAAGAAGTGCTGGCAGCTCTCAATTCAAATGAATTGAAGAAGAGAACTGATTATAAGGAAAATGGTGGAGAGGGCTTGGTAGTCAGGGGAAGATCTGAACAAAGAAACTTCAAGCAGAAAAGTGTCTCAAAGTCCCGATCCAAGTACAAGAGGAGGTGTTATGTGTGTGGATTAGAAAAGCATTTCAAGAAAGATTGTCTTGACTTGAAAAGAAAGAAGGGTGAATTAAGTGGATCAAAGACTCATTCTGGACACAATGCACATGATGATCAGTGTGATGGATATGCAAGTGCAGATGTGTTGGTTGTCACAAGTAGTGGCAGGGAGGATGAGTGGATTATGGATTCAGGGTGCTCATTTCATATGACACCGGTGAAGGAGTTCTTTAAAGAACTAAAGATTGAAGATCTCAGATCAGTTAAGCTAGGGGATGATAGACCTTGCAAGGTAGTGGGTCATGGTACAGTGACTCTGAAGATGAATAATGGCATGGAAGTGGATCTTTATGATGTAAGGTATATTCCTAGTCTTAAAAGAAGCTTGTTGTCTTTAGGGCTGTTGGAGAGTTCTGGTTACCATGTTAGTCTTAGAGATGGTAAGGCTAAGGTGATAAAGGGATCAATGGTAGTGTTGTTTGGGAGTAGAAGGGAGAATAATATCTACTTGTTAGATAGTACTGGTGTAGTAGAACCTCAAGTGGCATCTGCCTCAAGTGATAGTAGTTCTAAGTCTATGTTGTGGCATAGGAGGCTTGGTCATATTAGTCATCAGGGACTGGTGGAGTTGCAAAAGCAACAGGTGATGACTGAGTTACATAGTTATGATTTTGGTTCTTGTGAAACTTGTATTATTGGTAAACACAAGAGGGTAAAGTTTACAAAGGCTAGGCATATCACAAGTAGAGTATTAGACTACATTCATTCTGATTTATGAGGTCCTGCTAAGGTTGATTCCTTGGGTGGTGCTAGATACTTTATGACCTTGATTGATGACTTTTCTAGGAGAGTTTGGGTTGTTGTACTGAAGAATAAGAGTGATGCCTTCAGTAAATTCAAGGAATGGAAAGTCCTTATGGAAACTCAAACTGAAAGAAAAGTGAAGAAGTTAAGAACTGATAATGGCTTGGAAAGTTAAGAACTGATAATGGCTTGGAGTTCTGCAGTCATGAGTTTAATCAGTTTTGTAAAACTTATGGTATTGCTAGACATAGAACTGTGCCAGGGACTCCTCAGTAGAATGGTTTGGCTGAGAGGATGAATAGAACTTTACTTGAAAAGGTGAGGTGCATGTTGGCAAGTTCTGGTTTACCCAAGATGTTCTGGGCTGAAGCTGTTTCAACTGCAACATATTTGGTCAACAGGTCTCCATCTGCATCATTAGACATGAAGACACCTATGGAGGCATGGTCAGGAACAAAAGATGACTATGGAGTACTTAAGGTGTTTGGATCTTTGGCTTATGCTCATGTTAGCCAAAGGAAGTTGGAGCCTAGGGCCTGTAAATGTGTCTTTCTAGGATACCCTAAAGGTGTTAAAGGGTATAGGTTATGGAGGCTAGAAAGGGGATAGACCCAAGGTGATAGTGAGCAGAGATGATATTTTTCAAGAGAATGTTATGTACAAAAACATTCTAGAAAGAGGAAAGCCAAAGGTTGAGAATCAGAGTGGGGTTCAGATTGAGGTGGAGCAGCAAGCTATGAATGATAAAGGTGTTGATCAAGGTACCTCTGGTAGCCAGGGAGATGGTATAGATGATTAGCAGTTGGCTAGGGATAGACAAAGGAGACAAGTGATACCTTCTCTCAAGTTTAGAGAGGGGATGGATTTGTCTGCACTAGCCTTTGTTGCTGCTAAAGAAGAGAGCATTTATGAACCATTGTCATACTCTGAGGTAGTTTCTGTAAAAGAAAGTGAAAAATGGTGTAAGGCCATGGAAGAAGAGATGGACTCTTTATATAAGAATGGTACATGGGAGCTGGTTGATAAGCCTGAGGGTCACAAGCTTGTGTCATGTAAATGGTTGTTCAAACTAAAAGATGGGATTTCTGAAGGTGAACCTCCTAGGTACAAGGCTAGACTGGTGGCTAAGGGGTTTACACAAAAGCCAGGTGTGGATTATAATGAATATTCTCACCTATGGTGAAACATTCATCTATCAGGGTTATGTTGTCATTGACTGCTTTTATGGATATGGAGCTACATTAGTTGGATGTAAAGACTGCATTTTTGCATGGAAAGCTGGATGAAACTATCTATATAAAGCAGCTAGAGGGGTTTGAGGTTAAGGGGCAGGAAGAGAAGGTATGTCTCCGTAAGAAGTCTTTATATGGGCTGAAGCAATCCCCTAGACAGCGGTATAAAAGGTTTGACGAACATATGGTCACTAATGGGTTTAAATGGAGCAGCTATGATAGTTGTGTGTACTTTAAGGAATACAGTGAGAACAAATTTGTGTATTTGTTGCTGTATGTTGATGACATGTTAGTGGCTTGTTCAGACTTGGAGGAAGTTGAAACTACTAAGGAAATGTTGATGTCAGAGTTTGAGATGAAAGATCTAGGTGAAGCAAAGAAGATATTAGGCACATAGATTACAAGGGACAGAGAGCACAGGGTATTGAAGCTGTCTCAAAGGTCTTACTTGGAGAAGGTACTAAGTAACTATAGGATGGACGGTATGACGCCAATAACAGTTCCTATAGGTGCTCATATTAAACTGTCAAGCTCTGATTATCCTAAGTCAGATGCTGAAGTTAGATATATGGAGAAAGTACCTTATGCTAATGTCGTTGGGAGCTTAATGTACTTGATGGTGTGTACAAGGCCGGATATTGGGTATGTTGTGAGTTTGGTCGGCAGATATTTGTCAAATCCGGGTAAAGCTCATTGGGTTGTTGTGAAATGGATCTTGAGGTATCTAAGGGGGTACTAAGCACTATGGTTTAGTGTTTGGGCATCATGAACATGAGAAGGTTGACAGAATTGTTGGTTATGTGGATTCAGATTTTGCCAAGGACCTGGATAGGGATAGATCTATTACAGGGTATGCATTTCAAGTACTGGGCAACTTGGTTAGTTGGAAAGCTCAGTTGCAGCATGTGGTGGCATTATCTACAATAGAGGCTGAGTACATAGCATTGACTGAGGGAGTCAAGGAAGCTATGTGGTTTCATGGTTTTGTTTTGAATTGGGAATCAAAGTTGCAGACTCAGTGGTATTCTATGATAACCAGGGTGCAGTTCAGTTGTCGAAGAATAGCATGTTTCATGAGAGAACAAAGCACATCAATGTGAAGTTACACTTTATTAGGGATGTGGTGAATGCTGGTAAGGTGAAAGTGGAAGGTGTGTTTACTTTGGAGAATCCAGCAGATGTGTTTACAAAATCTCTACTTGGTGGAAAGTTCAAGTTTTGCTTGGATGCATTGGGAGTTGGTTAAAATCTTGTTTGGATTTTAAGGTGGAGATTATGAAATATTAAAAGCCAAAACAAGTGAAACTTCTAAAGGTTAAGTTTCTTCCAAAGCTTAACATGGTCTTCCGAAGCAAAGTTGATTTCTTCCGAAGGTTATGTTTGCTTTGAAAGGATGTTGTTGTGTACTTTGGATTTCTTCCGAAGTATACATATGTTTGGTAGGGAATCTTCCGAAGGGTTACTTCCCTTCGGAAGATATAGTGTAGGGTGTTTTGTGTAAATTCTCAATATGTATTGGGAGTTAGTTATAATTAGTTACGCACTATAAATAAGGCAGTGTGGTAATCGGTGAGGAATCCGAAATATCCAAAAAATATTAAATCCTTCAATTAGTAATAATCATTTGATAGTTCTTGTTCATCACTATTCTTTCGTGTATTATCTTTGAATTGATTGTTATTCCGCGTTCGTATTCTCGATTAATTTTACAACACTTTCAATGCCTCACGTCAACTTCTTATATATTTTTGTAGCCATGTTTAATAATAGCATCACAACTTTTATTATGTTACACGCATTCTCTATAAATTAAAGCGGTGGACAAGAATCAGTTGATAATTCAGGGGACAAGAATCAGGTGATAATTCAGGGTTTGGTATCGATTATCTACGGTAAAGCAAACTTTTCTTTGAAGTCTATGTCTATTACGTAGTTTTTTAATTGATTGCTTGTCTTCTTGATGTGAAATGTGTGAATCGGTTGGCATTGCATAAAAATGGATAATATACAGAGAATGACAGTAAAGAAAAACCCATCTTTACATAGGCTTACATAATTAGAGTAGGGACTTTCAAGTATGTTGTCTTGACCGTGTAATGGCCTAAATTTTACCTTCATTTGTGTCCTTTTTAATATATGATGTGTTTCTTAATTGTAGAACCCATGCATTTTAAGCATACATTTATCCCAACAACTCCACAATAATAGCTTTACACAAATTTATCAATCTTTTTTCTTTGTTTTGCTTTGAATATAGAGATGAATAACCATTGCCAATCTCTTTGGCAACTATTAAGCTGTCAAACTACAAACTCCATAAGAAGTTTCCGCATGCTAGATTAGCACCAACTGGAATAACATCATGCAACCTTGTAGCAAAACAACTTCTCTGCAACATCAACACTCATATTAATTTATATAACATTATTTGCAGGTAGTAAGCTTAGTGACATGAAGAGAATACAATACCCAGATTGACAAAATGATGGAGAAACAACACATGGGTTTTTGTAATAGGCCTGTTGCAGCAACCTTTTCTAAAGCATAACAAGCGCCTCTAGGCCAGGTCTCTTTTGTAAGTAGGCCATTTAACCATTTGGAGATGTTATATATATTGGTCTATTTTTCATATAAATTCTTATCATTTCATGAGACACAACTAACAGAATGAAAACCCGTTGTATCCCACCACAACGCGCGGAGGTATAACCTAGTTACATGAAAATTAATACATTGATACATATCAAGTATTTATACGAGGGAAGGATTGAAGAACATCTACCAGAAACGAGCCTTAGTTTAGCTCTCAACATAATAATTGTCATTAATCTAAACGTAAATTAAATAAAAATCAAGCGAACTCTCTAAACTTAGTTGAACACTCAAAATTCAGCTTTATTTAACCCAAAGAAAAATAATATTTTGAGTGTCACTCACCCTAGTTTGATTTCATTAAATTAGCTTCTTTCACATACTATTATACATCTGAACAAAAAATAAAGGGTCTTCATTTCAACTAAAATCAACCAAAAAAATAAGATAATTCAAACTTTAGTCTCCCAAGATGCATTAATCAGTTTTTCTTTTAAAAAAGTTGAATGCATTTAAGCATTCCTCATTGGAAAAAATTAAAACTATCTCCTTTAAGAAGTTGTGTTGTACGCCTTATGATTTTTGAAAAATCTTTGATGAAATGTCTATGATAACCCTCATGACCTAGAAAACTTTTCATTGTTTTTATAAAAGTAGGTTGTGATAATTTTGAAATGGTTTCAACCTTGGCCCTATTCACTTCTAACCCACAATTAGAGATTTTATAATCCAACACAATACCTTCTTTTACCATGAAATGACATTCTCCTAATTTAGTACCAAGTTGAACTCTTCACATCTAGCAAGTATTTTTTTTAAATTGCATAAACAATGATCAAAGGAACTCTCTAAAACTAAGAAGTAATCCATGGAATCCTTGATCATATCTTGAAATATAGATACCATACACCCTTAAAACATGGTTGGAGCGTTACACCGACTAAATGGCATTCATCAATAAGCAAATGTGCTATACGTACATGTGATTTTGGTCTTCTCTTGATCATCGGGTGAAATAAGGATTTGAAAGTAACTTGAAAAACAATTGAGAAAGCAATAAAATATGTTCCAAGATAACCTTTCTAATATTTGATTAATAAAAGAGAGAGAGAGAGGAGAGAGAGAGAGAGAGAGAGAGAGAAATTGTCCTTTCCCACTACATCATTAAGTTTATGGTATTAATAGAAAACTCAAACCTATGATTGTTCTGGTAGGTATCAATGCATTCTTTTCATTTGTTACCACTATCATACCTTCTTTCTTTGGTACCACTTGTAACCCATGTAGTGTTGGAGATTAGGTAATGTAACACCCGGCCTCTCATACCAACAATATTATTTGCCCATGAGAAGCTCACAGATTTGCTTTTTGGTTGACTGGGTAAAAACTTCCCAGGCAAGTCACCCATCCCCGCATTGCTCCCACCTAAGCACGTTTAACTGTGGAATTCTCCTCTCATCCACAACCAATACGCCCAAAACGCATTATTGATGTTAGAGACATGACATTCCTTATGAACTAGGAATCTCTCTTGTCCATGGCCGATGTGGGATTTATGTAGGGTGTTACAATCACCCCCCTTTGGACTCAACGTCCTCGATGAGCCCGAGAAGTCACCATCCTGAGTGAGGTATGTCCCACATCTCGAACAACACATGAGTGGCTCTAATACCATTTTGTAATACCCGGCCCCTCACACCAACGATACTGTCTTCTTTGCCCACGAGGAGTTCACGGATTTGCTTTTTGGTTGCCTGGGTGAAAACTTCCCAAGGAGGTCACCCATCCCTGGATTGCTCCCACATGAGCATGCATATTATGGAGTTCTCCTCTCATCCGCAGCCAATATGCCTAAAATACGTTGTTGATCTTAGAGGCCAGACATTCCTTATGAACTAGGAATCTCTCCTGTCCACAGGCGATGTGGGATTTATGTAGGGTGCCACAGGTAATTTAAACATGCATCAAGTAGTTTGATTACCTCCTTTTTCACCATGTCTTGTATATTTGGGTTAAAGCGATGATAGTGTTGAACAACTAGATTGTAATAATCTTCCATCGAAATCTTATGGGTAAAAAAAGATGAATTGATCTTATCATCAAATAACTATTCAACAAAATCCTATTCGATAATTTCCTACACATAATGACCTTTATGGCAATCAACAGTACCAATGAAGTAAAGTATGTCATCATGGTTTTATGAATGCTACATGGAATCCTTTATCTTAAAACAACTCTTTTTCATCCACCCTAAAAGTCAATTTATCATCTACTAAGGCTCTAGTTATGGCTAAAATGGAACGACCAAGAATAAGATGTGTGATTTTGTCTTCATCCATGTTAAGGATATAAAGTCCATGAAAAACACAAACGTACCAATTTTTATCAACATATTTTCAACTATGCCTCTCGAGTATTTCATCGAGTAGTTGGCAAGTTCAATGCTTATGCGTGTTGCTTGTGGTTCTCCTAGGTCTAGCCTTTCAGAGATAAAATATGACATCAAGTTGATGCTATCACTTAGGTGAGCTAATGCATTGTTAACGGTTAAACTACCAATCAAGCAAGGAAGTGTGAAACTCCCCGCATCTTTCATTTTCCGTGGTAGCTTATTTTGAAGCACCCTACGTATTTTCATTTTAAACCATATGTGAGAGTACTTCAAGCTTTTCAGAAACTTGGCATACTTCAGGATATGTGATAAAGCCTCAACAAACAATAAGTTTATATATACTTGTTTAAATAGGTTGAGAAATATATCATATAATTGATCCATCTTTACTTTCTTTAAACACCCTACAAATATAATTGTGGGCTTCTATACTTTCCAAGGTTCTTTGACTTGTGCTATACTTCTGAGCCTCGCCTAGTGTTTGCCACCTCGTCTTTAACCTTAACTTCTATTTCTTTAACAAATGGCTTAGATGTGGAAGTCGTCTTATGTCTTTAGTTGTTTTACCACTCCTTAAAGTAATTGCTTTATTACAATCTCCCATTGAATTTGCTTCAGTATTACTTGGGAGTTACCTTTATCCTCTCAACTAACAAACTAGCCGTTTGATCCTTTTGATTATCGATACCCCAAATTATCAAACCTTGATTTCTTAATTTGTAAACAAACTGTTGTTTTTGAATTTTGGTTTGATCATAATGAGCCTTAAATTTTTTTCTAACGGGATTCTACAATGGATAAGAATTGTGTCATCATCTCTTCCAAACTTGACCTCTTCTTATATTTTGAACCACTATTTGAACCTTCATTTTGGTATTGGTTTTTTGAGATTGAAGGTGAACTTGATATTGTGGTTTGAATGATTGTTGGTGTTTTTGGAAAGGTGGTCTTTCTTGAAAATCTAAGGTTGGTTGCTTGATAGGTGTTTGTTGTTAATTGTTCAAGTATGGCATAGCCCTCGGTAGGGATTTCATAGCTAAAGAGCCTCTAGCTATAGCATCGCCTTTTTAGCAATCTTATTGACGTGCTCTAAATTATACATAAAAATCCTATCAAAAGCACATCAATTATTCCTTAATATCTTTCTTAATATGATGATTATATACTTAAAATTGCTAAATTGTGTTTTCAGGTGTTAAGAAGGGAAAGATGGACAAAAGAAGTATATTTGACAAGAAATTGAAGAAATCTGAGCTTTGAAGTCCAAACATAGGGTCGTGCCTCATTAAGCACACCCCTATGACTTTCCTGAAACACACCCCCATGCTTAAATTAGAACACCCCCGTGTTTGGACATTTGACTAGACAAAAAGTACTGTCCACCAAAAGGAGTCATGAGGCCATGCCCTGTGAGTCACTAGGCCGTTCCTGACACTCTCTGCATGCATGAGCCGACAAACTTTCATAAGCATTGCACTAGCACGGGGCCGTGCTTAAACAATCGAAAAAGCCTATAAATAGAGACCTAAGTTCATGATTTGGAAAAACTTTTGGTGGCAGAGTTATCCTACTGAATTTTCTTGGGAATCAAGACTTAAAGATCATTTGAAGGCCCGGAGGTGCATACAACACTTAGAAGAAGCTTGGGATTGTCTAAACATCATCCATTGTGGACATGGTTTGAGTCTTCCATTTCACTAATGTTTTCATATCTGTCTTCTATGTCTAAACATCTTTTGGTAGTCAATATTTAAGGTTGTTGAGTAGGCTCGGTGTGTCCACGAATTAATACTCGTTTCTTACTATCACTATATTACCACATGACAAGTACACTTGCCATTTCTATGTGTGGTTTAGTATTAGTAATAATCAATTAAAACTGAATTTGTGCTAAAAATCTTTAACAAATTATATATACCTTTCACACGTATCAAGTTTTTGGCGCTATTGCCGAGGACACACGAAAGTTTTGTAAGACAATCAAAATTTTTGACTATCATGTTTATGTCTTGTTAATATATTTTTGTTCAAATTTATTTTATTTTTGTTAGTTAGTTTCCCTTGGTTAGTTAATTTAGTTATATTTTCCTAATTCATTCTAATTAGTTAGTTTATGCTTCTTTAAGTTAGTGTATGTCTGACTCGTCTAGTCCTGAACTTGTTTCGCCACTTTCAAAACCCGAATGACTTTATCATCAAAGGGTTACGCGAAAGACCATGAAAAAAAACAACAATCATCGAATAAGACGTGTTGGAAGGTAAACCATCCGAAGAAGACATGGCTAATCAGGACGAGGAAATTGTAAGGCCCCATTCCCGGGACGCTCACAGTTGGACAATCATCGCACGTAAAGCATAAAATATATATTTTAATTTCTAAAACATTGTAGCGGAATTAATTTAAATCATTTCATTTCATATAAATAATCGCTTTTGCAAAATAATACAATATTCATTACAAAATATTGATTGTTCGTATTAAATGAAAAAACATTATCGCAACATAAAATGGATGCCATCCAAAATGAGCCAAGTAGCCACTCGTGCCATCTTCAGCAACCATTACCTACTAACTGGAAAGTACATAAAAGTCAACGTTATTGAGTGATTTCTATTTTTAAAATAAAATATACTTTACTTTCTTTCAAAACCATCCTTTACTTTCTTTCAAAACCATCCTTTACTTTCATACATGATCACACATCATACATACACATAGATAATATATAATTATCTTCCATCATCATTCATTCATTAACGTTCGTTCATTCATAATTTTCCTTACTTATTTTTCATACATTCTTTAAGTTCCGATGACACGTACTATACCCCGAACATTGTGTACGAAGCTGACCCAAGAGCCTGGGGCAAGAACGCTTATCATTATCATTAATCTTTCATTTTGGACCAATGTCATGTGCTATACCCCGAACATTATGCACGAAGCTGGTTACTAGGCTTGAGGTCTATCAATAGACCCCGAACGTTATGCACGACGCTGACTCCAGTACCTAGGGCAAGAGGCAAGGGTCACATACGTATGATCAATCACAAAGATTCGACCCCTGCGTGCATCCTTCCGAGGTAGCTAACCCGCACACAGTTTAGCTAACACCCTTCATTGGGTGTGAACCTTCATATATTGCTTGCAAGACTTTCTTACATTCATTCATTCATTAATGCATGCATTCATTCTTACTTTACGTTCACTTATCATTATCATTAACTTCTGCTTTACGTTGCATACTACTTTTCGTTCATTTCATACTCATAATACGTAAGTCACGGAATAATACATAATAGGAATGTAAGATCAACATAACACATTTATACATGGCATCATATAAACATCACATACCCCATCACATATCATCACAAACATCATGCATCATCCATTCACAACACATACACATGCACAACAAGTACAAGTCATCATAGAACATAACCGACCCCACGGGACAGCGGGGGTTCGGGGGCGGCAGCCCCTTACAACGGGGTCCTAGTGGCAACATCCTCTAGTGGGGTCCAAGGGCTACGCCCCTGGTTAGGGTCGCCCTGCTAGGTCAGCATGGAATTTTTTATTTTCACATATTTATATAGCACCTTTCCTTATAAAAAAATCGGTCTTCCCATTGAAACCTATTAAAATATTGATCGTTTAAGATGTATATTCGGTATGTATTTCCAGCCTCAAACTAGTTCAAAACCTTTAAAATAGGGCATTTAGAACTCACCTGGACTCGATGAGTAGCTTCTCAATCAAGCTTTCAAAACAAGGGTTGCACTACACAGCCTGCAGATAAGTTAACACTCAAAGGAGTTATCTCTGCCTAATTTCGCTACTAATTTTGCTGCCAGATCAGCAGTTTTGCTGCTAGTTTCGCCAGCAGTTTTGCTGCTAGTTTCGCTGGCATCTTCATTGACAGTTTCACTGGCATCTTCACTGCCAGTATTGCCCAACTTTCGTTGGATAACAATGTCTACAAAACTACCTGCTAAACAATTGTTTCATAGGAAGCCTTCATAGTTTCGCCGGATGACTACATAATTTCGCTGGATGAACCCTTAATTTTGCGGAACAGGCTAAAAATTACGAACCAACCCATTTTGACCCAAAACTTCAATCTTTTACATTTGGTTTATCACCCAATAAGCTATATGTAAGCTTCTTACATGTTTTCTTACACAAAAACACAAGTTTTAGGTGAATCTTTGCCACTTTCAAAAGCCCGAAGCCCTAGAATCCGGGTTTATATCAAAATAAACAATTAAATGATGTTTCTTACCTGGATTCTTGGTGTTTTCTTATTGTTTGAATCCCCACAAACACCGATCTCTAATCCCGTGATCAATCGAGCCTTACATCTTCAATTCTCTCCATTTTCTCTCTCTACACTCTCTATCTAGAAATAGGGTGTTGTGTTGCAAATGAGAGTTGCTCAAGCTGATCCGTTTATATATACCGGGCGTTCCCGGACCTTAAACTCACCAAACACATAACCCGAAAAGTTAACTTGGTGTATAACTCATATCCATCTTATTCACATTAATAATCTCGTCTAAGCCCATTATTATTATTTGGCTCGCTTAGACTTTATTCGGGGCGTTACAGAAATGAAGATGACACACTATGCCACATTATGAGTCTAGCATTGTCCAACCAATAATAGCGGCTAATAATTTTGAGATTAAGTTTAGCAGTATCCAACTAGTAGAAAACTCTGTTAGTTCCATGGATTGCAAGACGAAGACCTAATGCTCACATCTCACGATTCCTTCGTATTTGTGCAAAATTTAAAATCAATAACTATTTAGACGATGCCATTAGACTAAGACTTTTTCCATTTTCACTTTGAGGCCGAGCCATTGACTGACTTGATTCACTCCTACCCGGTTCCATCACTAGATGGGCAGAAATGACTGAACAATTTCTTTTGAAATACTTTTCACCCGATCACACTACCAAACTAAGAAACAACATCACAAGCTTTCCCTAAGACAATGATGAATCCTTACACACAGCATGGGAGAGATACAAAGGACTCCTTTGGATATGCCAACATAACAGACTTGATATGTGGACGCGGTATCAAAACTTTTACGATGCAATTAGCGGAGCACACAAACAAGATGTCGACCAAAGTGTGGGAGGAGATTTCGAAAATGTCACGTCAACAGAGGCATACCAAGCCCTAGAAAGCACAACTAAGAAAAGCTTTGCTTATAATCCTTTAAGAAACAAATCTGGTTTAAAGGCATTCATCAAGTAGACTCTGAATCATTAGTTACAGCCCAGTTAGAAGCCCTAATCAAACGATTCGAACAATTGCAAGCCAAACTGAAGAAAACCCCAACACGATGCAACACATGTGGAAATTCACAAAAGACCAAAGAATGCCCACAAAGAATTATGATGGTTGAAGATGTGGACTACGTAGGAGGTCCAAATAACTCATATAACAACAAATCAAATTGGAGGACCAACTCGAATTATTGAGATACTGGCAAAATCCAATCATCATCTGGGTTCAACTAAAGGCCACTGTACCAACAATAGAAACCACCATACCAAGGTCCAAGCAGTAGTAACCAAGACTATGAAGTATTATCAATGGAAGACTTACTGCAGCAATTGTTCATACCCACACAAGAGAAAGATGAGTACATCCAAAAATCTGATCAAAGAAATGAAGCGAGGTTCCAAAGAAATGAGGCTGACATCAAAAGCAACAAAACATCATTGCGAACCAAGTAGGTCAGATAGCACAACAACTATCTGAAAGACCCGAAGGTGCTTTCCCTAGCAACACTATGACAAACCCTAATGCTCAAGTGAAAGCCATCACCATAAGGAGTGGCAAAAACACTCAAGGTGATGCACCTGCATTATACCCATCATGGAAGAAACAAAAACCAAAATTCCAAGTAATGCAAGTGATAACAAAAAGCAACCTGTTGCTGCTAAAAACTAGCAAAGAAATACGTACCACTGTTGCCCTATGTTCCACCACCTTTATATCTAGGTCGTTTGAGACAAGAACTAATGTAGGCACAATATAGCAAATTTCTAAGGTTATTCAAGAAACTCCACATCAATCTGCCATTATTGGAAGCCTTAGCCCAAATTTCAAAATATGCTAAGTTTTTAGAGGGTGTGTTATCAAACAAAAAGAAACTGGAAGAGTTATCACACGTAGTTTAAATGAGGAATGCTTTATAGTTCTTCAAAATAAACTACCTTAAAAGATGACTGATCGAGGAAGCTTCACCATACATTGTCTAATAGGAAATCTTTCTGTTAGTAACGTGTTAGCTAACTTAGGTGCTAGCATTAACCTTATGCCTTATGTCGGTTCTAAAAAGTTAAACTTAGGTGAAACTACACCTACCCGTATGAGCATCCAGTTAGCTGATGTTATGTTAAAAATCCGACATCCTTGAAAACCTTTTAGTTAAAATGAACAAATTTGTATTTCCTGTTGATTTTTGATCCTTGATATGTATGAGAATAAGAATGTTCCTTTTTCCTAGGTCAACCTTTATTAGCAGCTGCTCAAGTTCTCATTAATGTTTGCACCAAAAAACTCACACTTCTAGTGGATGAGGAGGGAGTAACATTTGAAATTGGACAATCCATGAAACATTCACGAGATCATGATAACTCACTCTACTACATTGATGTTTGTGATTCGATCATAAGGTGTCATTTAAGGAATCTATTAAATATGAAGCTTGCAACACTCAATTAATAGATATCCATACCACCAAACCCATCTATGAGAATCAAATCATTTCAGAATTAGAAGTTGATGAAACATCATCTTATCAAGATTGAACAAGAACTAGAACATAAAGCCAAACCTTCAATCAAAGAACCTCTAGTTTTAGAGCTCAAAGAACTTTCGTCTCATCTCGAATATTCCTTTCTTGAAAACACATCTCAACTTCCTATAATAATCTCATTCGCCTTAACAAATGATGAGAAGAATAAGTTTCTCAATGTGCTTAAGGCACATAAACAAGCAATTGTATGGAAAATCATAGACGTCAAGGGAATCAATCCATCCTTTTGCACTCACAAAATACTGATGGAGGGGAACTTCAAATCTGTCATTCAACCTCAAAGACTTTTAAATCCAGGCATGCAAGAAGTTGTGAAGAAAGAAGTAATCAAACTGCTAGATGCCGTTTAATTTACCCTATTTCTGATTCACCTTGGGTTAGTTCCGTTCAAGTTGTTCCAGATTAAAGAGGGATGAATTTTATAACTAACAAGAAGAATATTATTATTCCAAATCATACGGTTACAGGATGGAGAATTTGCATCGACCAAATGCTTGAGAGATTATCTGAAAAAATGTTCTATTGTTCCCCTAATGATTTTCAAGGATATTTCCAAATTCCTATTGCTCTAGAAGATCAAGAGAAAACGGAATTCACCAGTTCATATTGCACATTCACTTATCGGTGAATTCCTTTTGTATTGTGTAATGCCCCTACTACATTTCAAAGATGCATGGTAACAATATTTCATAACATGATCGAACATTCAATGGAAGTATTCATGGATGACTTTTCCATCTTTGGGAACTCATTCGAATAATGTATTGAAAATCTGGAAAAGATGTTGGTTAGATGTGAAGTTCTAACCTCTTTTTGAATTGGGAAAATTGTCACTTCATGGTTACTGAAGGAATAGTGTTAGGACATAAAATCTTTCAAGTAGGGCTTGAGGTCGATCAAGGCAAAGTCGACATTATTTCCAAACTTCCATATCCTAAAACCATGAAAACAATCAAAAGCTTCCTGGGTCAAGTAGGATTCTACCGTCGTTTTATCAAAGATTTCTCAAAAATCACACGACTAATGACTCAACTTCTTGAGAAGACGCACAATTTGTATTTTCTGATGAATGCATTAGTGCATTCATTTTGCTAAGGAAAGATTGGTAATAACATCGGTCACGGTTTCCCCTAATTGGATGCTACCATTTGAACTCATGTGTGACGTAAGCGATTTCATGGTAGGATCCGTGTTAGGCCAATGGAAAGACAAGCAATTCCATCCAATTCACTATGCGAGAAAAACCCTAAATGATGCTAAGAAAGAGCTTCTTGCAGTAGTTTTCGAGTTTGAAAATTTCCGCTCGTCTTCAATCCTTTAAAAAAACCGTATAAACGTTTAAAAACAATCGTTTATACGTTTAAAAACAATCGTTTAAAAAAACATCGTTTTAAAAAACAATCGTTTAACCGAGCATGCAACCCTTCATTATCTGTTCAATAAACAAGATGCAAAGCCAAGATTGATTTGTTGGATACTTTTGCTGAATTCGACATTAAAATTCACAATAAGAAAGGAGGAAAAAATCTGGCAGCTGATCATCTCTCACGTCTTAATGATTCAAGTCCTTCACAAACTGGGGAATCCAAAAGAAACGTTAATTTTCCTCACGAATTCTTTATGCACATTATCACACCCCAACCTTAACGGAGTGAATTTTATAAATAAAGTTTATAAAATTATTTTTAATATTTTTTTTCAGAATTTGTACATACTTTTTTAAGGCTGAAAAAGCCTAAAAAATAATGGAGGTTGCCGGTTTCAAACCTAGGACCTCGGGTGTAGAATGTCTAGATACATGTGTACCTAGTTTATGAGCTTAATGTAAAAGTCTTTCATGTCTTACAATATGTAATGAATGGGTTCAATGAAATATAATTTATGATTGATGTTTATTAATGTTTATTTATTTCATATTATTATTGTGTTAAAGTATAATGTATGTGTGACCTTATTATATAGGTTTGAGGGTGTTATGCATGATTCTTAGTCAATAATGATTAAGAAATGTGTTCAACATGGTCGGATGAGTAATCATGCAAATGGCCCATACTTATGGACCATACATATGAATGCATCATGCTTATGGACCAGTCGCACGACTGAACCAGGAGACTGGATCAGTCGTACGATTGGGACATAAGACTGACTCATTCGCATGACTGAACCCACAATTGTGCATATGACTCAGTCGCATGATTCAGTCGCACGACTGAACCATGCTAATGGTTCAGTCGTACGAATGAAAGCCCCTAACCTATAAATACCACTTAATTCGTGGAAAAATATAAGAATTGGAAACACCTGATACTCTTACGAACCCTAGCCGTCCAGAACGTCCAAGGAAACCTGTCCAAGTTCATAAATCATTCCTGATCGATCTCTATTCGTTCATAATGTTTAGTTTCAATCGTATATCGATCGGGTAATTGTTCTCACTGATTGGATCGCCAATCACATAGGATTCCGCACTATTTGATTCGGTATAAACAAAGAATCTGTTAGTATTCCGTACGTACACGGTCCTGACAAGTGGTATCAGAGCCATGGCTCTTGATATTGCGTTTGATTGAATTAGAATTGTGTCAAAACTCATGTTTTAACTCAAAAGAGTCATCTTTTTGAGTCCACAGGTGTTTTTTGACGTTTCCAGGCATTAAAGTTGAATTTTTTCGTCATACGGCAGATTAGGGTTTCTGGGTAAATCGTAATTCGTGTCTTAGTGCCAAAAATTCGATTTTTCCAAACACAGCAACCTTCAGTCGCACGAATAGCTCATTCGTACGATTGAACTCATTCGCACCCTCCATCTGCACGACTGAACTCAGTCGTATCCTTCATTCGCACGACTGAACACCTTCAGTCGGTTGAGTCCATTCGCCTTGTTCATACGCATGACTGAATCCAATCGCACGATTGAATTCATTCGCACTCTTCATTCGCACGAGTGATCCATACGCATTGTCCATTCGCACGGTTGAAGTTGTCTTGTTCTCAAAGTATAAAGTTCATACAAATGGAAGATCAGTTTTCAGTGTTTACTGTTGGGAAGGACTCACGCATCCAAAACCTTCTGCTTCTGGAGAATGAGTTAGGAAATCACAATAAACCACCGAAGCTTATAACGTTGGATGACTATCCACAATGAAACGGCGGTTCGAGATTTACCTAAATAGAGTGGATCCTAATCCCTTGAATTCTATAGAGACTGGTTACACGGTACCAGTCAACGTAAATGGAGTAGAGTTGACATTGGGTGGAATGAGCGAGGCTTAGAAGATACTCTTCAATGCTGAGAAGAAAGTTTATGCTCTGCTGACTCAGTCAATCCCGAAAGACTTCTTTCACCAATTTTCTAAGAATAAGCAGGCCAAAAAGTTGTGGGAGGCATTAGAGAAGAGGTATCATGGAAATGCAACATTGAAGGCACTAAAGGCTAAAGCTCTCAAGAAGGAGTTTGATAACTTCTCCTCAATTGGGAATGAGATCTTGGATGACATTATCGACAGGTTCTACCATCTGATGAGTGAGCTGCATACTCATGGTGTAACGACGTCTATGGAAGATAAAGTTTCAAGCTTTGTAGATGGGTTGCCTGAGAAATGGGATTCATTTGTGTCCAACCTGAGACAGAATGACATACTTTCTATGTTGGACATAAATGACTTCATCCTGAAATTAAGGGAGGAGGAACTAAGGATGAAGTACAAGTCTAAGAAAGGATCATACGTTCAGAATCCTTCACTTTACAACTCAGTTCCCAATCCAATTGGATGAGGAGCACCACTTCAAACAGCTTTTGTGTCCAGTTCCACAGCTCCTTCCCAATCCATTGCTTCAAGGCAAGAAACTTTTGGGTCATCATCAACTCAATACGTAGTGCCTGAAGCTAATACTACGAAGTTGAAGACCAAGAATCTCAGTAATATCACAGTGGAGGTTGCAAAAAAGCACATGGATCTTCTAGCAGCAGTGGTTCATCTATATGATGGTCTAGTTGCTAGGAAGATCGGGAATTGTCATCTTGTAGATGAAGACTACGAGCAGGTTGATGAGGATGAGCTGGAAAGGATGGATATCATGTGGGCTCTAGCAAGTGCAGTTAGACGAGCCAAAAATTTCTTTAAGAAGACGAGACAGAATCTAGTAGCCACAAAAGATACGACTTTTGGTTTCGATAAAACCAAGGTCACCTGCTTCAATTGTGGTGAAAATGGGAATTTTAAACATGAGTGTGTGAAGCCTAAGAAAACAGGAAATGGTAACCCATTTCCTACCTTCAACCATCAAGACAAATACATGGTTGGAACCAGTTCGTCAAATAAAGACACTAAACCACTAACTGCCCAAGGTGATGAAGGACAAGATTGGTCTTTCCGTTTTGTCTCTCCTGGAGAATCAAACATTGCTTTTGTCGAAGCATTGGATGATGGGTCTGCCAGTGAAGGTGAGATTGCAGCGGAACAAGCGATGTCAGATACAGAAGAAGATATGAACGTGGTAAACCACTTGGTTGAGGAAGAGCTCAGAGTAACAAGTTCAAAATCTCCAACAACAAAAGAGTCTACTCTTCATTGATGGTTGATTCAACGAAATCCTCATAGGTAAGTTCTTTAGATCAACTATTTAATAAACATGCTTGTTCTGAATGTGAATATTTAGGGCAAGCATGAATCTAAAATCTTCTAGGTTATTAGAACACAATGATAACTTAGTAAATGACTTACAACTCTGCACTGAAGCTAATCGTATATTAAAACAAAATGAGTGCAGTTTTAAAGAAAAGATAGAACTTTTGGGTACACAAATAAGGGAAACCAAGGTTGTTGCCTTAAATCAATCTAATGATATAAAGTTTTATTTAAATTCATTAGAAAAACCAAAAAGGAGAAAGCAGTTCTGGAAGTCAAAGTGAATTCACTAAAAACTAGATAGTTGGGCTAGTTCTTCTCACATAGTAAAGAACTTAGTGAAAGAACGAAACAATGGGGAAGGTTTGGGATTCAAAGTAGTTCAACCACCACATGAGATCCTCTTGAATGCAAAATGTAGACCTATAAATAGCAACCTAATTAAGGATCATGTGGTGTCTACTCCTCTAGTTAGTGATCCTGATTCCACGGGTGAACCAGTGAAATCTGACACTAAACAGAAGGAGGCTACTTTGAAATCAAAAGGCAAGATGCTAGTTGAGAACTTAGATGATACATTTAAAAGAGTTAATGTAAGGCCAGGTTCACCAAAGTCCACTTCAGAATCTAAACTGACTAAACCAGTTAACCACAAACGTGTTAATCATAAAAGTCCAATCAAAGGGCACGTAAAAGATGTTCAAAACATCAAAACAATTAATTTTGTTAACAAGGGTGAAACATCTAAAAGAGTAGTGACTAAACCAAACCAAACAAACCACACACCTTCACTAAACTCAACAACAACACAAAAGTTTTCCTTAGTATGTATGATCTTGCTACAGTTATGGAAAACAAGGACATATTTCTACAAATTGTCCTTACTATGAGACACCCAGAAAGAAAATTGAACTTTATGATACACAGCTAAGCTCTTCCAAAATAAGATCTAACACTCCACCTAAGAGTGTTAGTGAATCAAAAGTTCAAACCCTAAGTCAGTCGTCTGTTTACCACAAACAGGCCTTACACAAAACTGGCTTATGGAAAGAAAAATCAAGTATAGGGTCTGATAGTGAGAATGATAAGAAGAAAGATATGCCCTCATCCTCTAAAGGACAATAGGTTGAGTTTATAATGTGTGATTCCTCTGGTTCACCCAAGCCAGTTAAGGCTTAGGTCCTAAATCTGAACTAACAGGTTTCTTTGACTGTGCAGGGTGTCCGCTACAGCGCTATCACTAATACCTGGATTATTGATAGTGGGGAGTCCAGGCACATGACAAGATTTTCGTCCCTCCTTTTCAACGTCAAACAAATCAAAGGGGGAAAATTTTCATTTGCTGGGAACAAAGGAGGCTACATCACAACACAAGGCGAAGTAGGAAGCGAGAAAGTAAAGTTTGACAAGGTAAACTACGTTCAACAACTTCAGAATAATTTAGTTTCAGTCTCCCAAATCTGTGATAAAGGCTTTAAGGTTGTATTTGACAACAAGAACTGCTACATGTTAAAGAAGGACTATGTGATTGAAGAGGATAAGGTTCTCATATCAGCTTCAAGATATAATGACCTATGTGTCTTGGATCTATCAAAAGTATCCAAAACTGATCACACGGTTCAATGTTTCTTGTCAAAGGCAATTACGAGAGACGTAGTCTCGTGGCATAGGAGAATAGGGCATATCAATCCTAGAAAGAAGAATCACTTTATTCGGAATGATCTAGTGAATGGTGTAAATGTCAAGAACTTTCAGCTTCTAGACTTCTGCATAGCTTGCAAGAAAGGGAAACAGACCAAGAAGTCTCATAAGGCAAAGAAGTCAACTCTATTGATATGCCTCTCGAGCTTTTGCACATGGATATCTTTGGCCCTGTTAGCACAAAGAGCATTGTAGGAGATCTATATTGCTTTGTAGTACAGATGATTACTCAAGATTCTCTTGGGTGATGTTTCTGAAAGCCAAATTAGAAACCTTTGAATCATTCAAACATCTAGTAACTATATTGGAATCACTCTACAAGCTGAAAGTTAGGCAGATTCGATCAGACAACGGAACTGAATTCAAGAATTAGTGGATGGAGGCATACTGTAGAGAGAGAGGAATTGTTCATCAATTCACATCTGCCTACACTCCATAGATGAATGGCATAGCTTAAAGAAAGAATTGAAGTTTGATAAAGACTGTAGAACAATGCTTACTGACTCAAAACTGCCTATTCAATTCTGGAATGAGGCAGTGGCAAATGCGTGTTACACGCTCAATCGAGTCTTAGTGGTCAAGCGACATAGGAAAACGTGTTATGAACTACTCCAGCGACATAAACCTAATTTGGAGTATCTAGAACCATTTGGCGCACCTTGTACATTGTTGAAGAAGACTCAGAATGGGAAGTTCAACAAGAAGGCTGAAGAAGGGATATTTCTCGGATATAGCATACCAGACAAGAGAGTTTACAACAACTCAACGGGTCAGGTAGAAATGTGGTGCAACATTGACGTTCAAAGATACACCACCCCCCCAACTGGGAAAGGACCCTCGTTCTTCTTTGACTATGATGGATTCTTTAAATCCTTCAATCTACCACATTCTCATACTAATGACGAGATTTTCGCTAGGATGGTGTACGATGCTCTTAACCCTCCTCTACCAGACTCGACATCAAGTGGTCCATTAGATGATTCCGCTAACCCTTCAGGGGGAGACCTTGAAGTGAGTGACTCTTCATCTGATGATGAGGCAATTAAGACTACTAATGAGAACCAGGAGGTGTAGGTTCCTACCAATGAAAGTACACAAGCATCAAATCCTGATGCCTCTGACACGTTAGAACCTCATACTCCAACAACTACAGATCCTGAACCTAAGTTTAACAATCTGGATAATGAGGTGGCTATTCCAACAACTCTCGGATCTCGGCTAAATTTTTATCATCCCCTAGACAATGTCATTGGGGATGTTCGATCGAGAGTACAAACCAGAAATCAGTTGTACTCAGCTGATTATGCCTTGGTAATGAAAAAGGGATACCTTCACGATAGAGCATATCGATGTTTTGTGTCTCAATTTTAGCCAAAATATGTTAGTTTAGCATTAAACGATGAGGCATGGGTCAGTGCGATGCAAGAAGAACTCCTACAGTTCAAGAAGTTAGGAGTATGGACCCTTGTGGACAAACCAAAAGGTGCTAAAGTAATTGGCACTAAATGGGTTCTGAAATGCAAGAAAGATGACCAAGGGGTCATAAGTAGGAATAAGGCCCGACTTGGAGTTCAAGGATTTCGACAAGTCGAAGGCATAGATTACAATGAAGTGTTTGCACCAGTGGCAAGGATGGAAGCAATATGTATATTTCTAGCTTGTCATCCTACATGAAGATCAAAGTCTATCAACTAGATGTCAAGAGTGCATTCCTTCATGGTGAAATCCGTGAGACGGTTTATGTCAGTCAACCTGAAGGATTTGAGGATCCTTATCATCGTGACAGAGTTTAGAAATTGGATAAGGCTCTCTACGGGCTCCATCAAGCCCCAAAGCATGGTATGAGAAACTCTCAACTCATCTGGTGAAACACGATTTTCGCAAAGGAGTTATTGACTGTACACTGTTTATTAAAGAAAAGGATGGCGACCTACTACTGGTACAGATTTATGTTGATGACATAATCTTCGGTTTCAAAAACGAAGTTTTGTGTAAAGAATTTGAATATGTAATGAAAGCAGAATATGAGATGAGTGCCATAGGGGAGATGAAGTATTTTCTCGGGTTACAGGTTGTGACATCCATCACCTAAAGGTCCGTCAATTAACGTGGTTTTCGTTAACTTTTCTCGAATATTCATTCCTCATCCTTATAAGCTATTCGTGTGGATATCATTCTTGCTTTATCATCCTTATGCTTGTGCTCGCATCTTAAACGTATGCTATATTTAAACTTTTACAATTTCCATCATCGTTATCACTAAATATACCGATTTTATATAATATTATTGTCATTAATAAACCATTTTTAAGTTACCATTATCATTAATTACATTTTTATTATTAATATAACTAGCCTATTAAAGTCGTTTTAACCGAAGCAAATTTGGGAACTCGGGGGCTAAGTGCAGGGACCAAATGTGACATTTTGCCAAACTAGGGATGGTATAAATACCCATATTCCAGCCCTAGCCTCCATTACTCCATTTTCTTCTTCATCTTCTTCTTCTCTACTTTTCTCCTCCTTCTTGCACAAGCCGCCCCTTTTTCTCGCGATTCCTCCGGCAAAACTTCGGCATCAGTCGAATTTACCTCATTTTCGTAGGTAGATGACCTTGGTCTTCCCTTTCCTTGCTTATTTTCTACTGTCCTTTGGTGTTCGGGGCCAACCCGAGCACATGAGGTCGTGTGGGTGCGTGTGGTATCTTTCTACGTGTTCTTCTTGTTTGGGTGTGTGCAAAATGTGTTTCTGGAAGTCCTTGTGGTGTAAATCTCGTGCACGGAGCAGCCGAAGGCTGCTCTGCACTTTTGTAGTCCCGAGCCTGCTGTTCTGGCGACTGGGTCTACCGTGCGACTGGGTGAGTCGTGCGACTAAGTCGTGCGACTGTGTCTCTCAGGCGACTGAGTTGTGAGACTGGGTGTGTCATGCGACTGTGTGTATGCCTGCGATTGAGCCTATGCGGATGAATGTGTGTGATTGTACGTGTATCGCATGACTGAATGCTGAGTCGCACGAATGAATGTTCAATCGTATGAATGAAGCTGATTCGTGCGAATGAAGGTTGATTCGTGCGTATGGATGTTGAGTCGTGTGATTGGGTGCTGTGTGGTACGACTGAATGCTAAGTCGCTCGAATGAAGGTTCAATCATACGAATGAAGCTGATTTATACGAATGAGGGTTGATTCGTGCGGAGAAGTGTTGAGTCATGCGTTTGGTCCTATCGTGCGACTGAAGTTGCTGTGTGTGAATTCCTTCTTGTGTGTGGTGTGTGTATGTCGGGTGATGTTAAGGTGACATCGACCCGGTCACCGTTGCTAATGTCAATATTTAAGTCACACTATCAAACCTACTAATGTTAGTCCAAATCAAATCAACTTAACATTTTACAATTATCAACAACCGATTTGTAACTACTACTGTTTACCAAAAACTTATCTAATAATAATGGAAGTTTTACACAAATATCATCGGCAATGGCGATGATTTCTAGTACTTGGATCTACATAAGATCTAATGCGTGTGTCTGCTTGTGTGTGTTACACGCGACCGAACCCATACAACCTGAACCGACCGAACGTTGTTATTTACTTTATACATATCATTAATGCTTTACAATAACTGTCAATAGGTGTTTGACCGTTCATTGCATACAACATTTGGAAACTTTGATCATTATACTTACCACTTAACAAGTGAGTTTCGTGGCCCCTTTTTACGCTTATACAATACTTCAACATTTACAAACATGGGGGAAAAGTATGCTCACTCATTTTCTATGCTGTACAACTTAAATACAATTTACATACTTAGAATCAACGTGTTATTGTTTTGTGAGTACTTATCTGCTACATGCTTGAGTTTGCTGTGTGGTACTTTCTTTGCAACTATTTAATTCCAGTGTGGGAACCGACGGATAGGTATTGGTAGTACTACTAGGTTGACACCCCCACCTTCGTTTGTTGGTATACTAGTTGGTACCAACAGTGGCCAAGAACGGGCCCTTGGGTGAATATATTCCGACAAGATTCTATGTGTATGTCATTAGGTTTGGTTGTAAAGCTCATTGTCATGTGATTTTGCTTACTAATAACTGTATTCACGGTATTCCACAACAATTAATATACTTCATCAATTACTTACTATTTACTATTTAAACTTGCGACCTCACTAACAATTTTGTTGACCATTTTTGAGCATATCTTTTCAGGTGACAATGCTAATTGAAGATCTAGGTGTGCTGCCTTAGTGGAGACCCTAGGATGCATTTTTGAGACTAAACATACTTGACGAACATTCATTTTGGAACAATGTTGTAGTCTAATTGCACAACTTCATTCTTTTCTTACTTGTTCCCGGGTTGTGGGAATTACATTACAATGTTATCTTCATTTGATTACGTGAATCATTTATCTTGTTATGCTTATGGCTATGTTGTCGTGAATATTGACTAAACACGACACAAGTCTCCTTTGTTTCGGGTGTCGTCATGACATGCTTTGTCATCATTACTTATATTGTATCTCTATTGTTTACCATGTGTTATGACGATCCCGTCTCGTTACATCCCCGTGTTTCTGCTCTTAGCGGGGGTGTGACACAGGTGGATCAGACACAAAAGGGAATCTTCCTACATCAGACCAAATATATAGGTGATATCCTCGGTCGATTCGACATGGAGAATGCTTCTGCAGCTGGAACTCCACTTGCCACAAACCATGATGTGACACCCGACGAAAATGGTGATCTGGTTAATGCCACCATGTACAAAGGAATGATCGGATCCCTCATGTACCTCACAGCCTCACGATCTGATATCATGTACATAACGTGTCTTTGTTCCAGATATAAGGCGAAACCAAAAGTAAACCATCTCATAGGAGTCAAATGGATTTTTCATTATCTAAAGGGTACTCCAACACTCGGGTTATGGTATCCTCATGATGATGACTTTGAGCTTACATCGTATAGTGACTTGGATTATGGTAGTTGCAAAATGAATTAAAAGTCAACATCAGCGGTATGTCAGTTCTTTGGTAGACGGTTAGTTACTTGGCAGTGTAAGAAGCAGACCTCTGTTGCTCTGTCAACATGTGAAGCTGAATACGTTGCTGTTGCTAGTTGCTGTTCACAAATAATTTGGATTCAATAGCAAATGTGTGACTACGGTTTGCAATTTTCTAACACTCCTATTTTTGTTGATAATTCTACTGCTATTGCTGTAACAAAAAATCCGGTCCAAGATCCTAAAACTAAACACATCAGTATTAAGTATCACTTTATACGTGACTGTTTTAAAAAGAAATTAATCGATGTGGTTAAAATTAATACGGATTTTCAACGCCCCGACCTCTACAGAAAAGCATTTGATAAACCAAGGTTTTTATATCTTTTAGAGGTTAATGACATTGTTAGGATCAGTGATATAAGTTTGATTAATTAGAGTAGATTGCAGCGGAATTCGAACAATGAATTAGACAATTTAGCAAGAACTCAATTGATATTCAATGGAATAGTACACGGTTATAGAGAGAGAGAATTCTGCAAAAGGAATATTTCATTCAAATGCTTTCGTGGTGGCTGAAAGTCACACGTTACAATTAGGTCAACATTACTTATATAAGGAATGTGACGTCTGCTCATGTCACTTGATAGTGACATCTAGCATAATTATACAAACAACTGAAACTATGCAAACTAATGAGAATGTTCTCAACAACTGATTACATCTCAGAGAATGCTAGTACAAGAACATAAAACTACTGAACTAAAACTACTGAAACTATAAACTACTGAAAGGTAAATTACAAGTACTGAAAAGGAAAACCATCACAACTACTAAAGTTAATAACTTCAGCTATTGTGACAACTACTGAAGTTAATAACTTCAGTTGTTGTGACAACTACTGATCACTCTGGTCTTCAGTCTTTGTCTTTAGTAGAAATCTTTAGATCTTGTCTTTAGACTTTGTCTTCAGACCTTGTAATCAGCTGATGTCTTCAGCTGTTGTGATCTTCTTTAGTAGTTGTAATGTCTGTGGGACTTGGAGGTTTTTCTGATCAGGCTCATTGGTTCTTTTGGTCCAACAAACTCTCCCTGAACCAATGCAGCCAAAACCTCTAAGTTTATTGATGATCCCACTTATTCTTTGGCAGAAACACCCTCTTGATCAGCTTCAGAGGTAATCATGTAAGCACAGGCCGGAAAAGGTTTCTGATCTTTTGATTGGCTAAGTGTGGAAGGGAACTCTGTCTTGGGGAAACTGGACACAGAGTCTTGTCCCAACCATGAAACCTAATTCCCATTGATGAGTCTGTAAGACTCTCTTGCATAGGCCTCAAGGAGAACAACTTGTTCCTCCTTGGTGAGTTCTTCTGCTTCTCCCTCAAAGAAGAACTCAGGGCCATAATATTCAGACAGATACCTTACTGTCTTCCATTCTTCAACTCAACAGTTGTGATCTCTCTGTATGCGAATTCATCTGGATGAAAGCCTTCTAGCAACAACTGGAGTTCACTCTTTTGAAGATCTTCAAGTCTCTTGTATAACAGCCCCTTCTTGATCATTTTCTTCTCAAGTAGAGATTGAGGGGTTGTCTTTGAGTTGTGTGCTCTCTTGAATTCTTCTATACTCTCCCAAGGTGAGACTACCATGGCCAACATAATTGTAGCATTCAAAGTCTTTTCCACTTGGCCATGATATCTACTTGGTATGTTCTTCTTGTGTATTCTGGAACTTACCCTGGGGTCTGGCCAAATCCTCACTCTTTCTCTTTGATGTTGGAATGTATGCCTAAGAGTGTACAGCTTCAGAGCTTGTTTCTTCATTGCTTGAATGGATGAGGACTGAGGGAAGTCCTTGTCAACCATTTTGAGAAATTGCTCATCATACTGCTTCTGCTGTTCTACTTCTTCAATCTTCACTTTCACCATTTGCATTTACAAGTCAGGTGTGATCATCTGTTGACTTCTGGGCTCAGGTGTTTTTAAGTTTGAGAACAACAGAGATTGGCAGACTGTCTTCATTCTCATCCTCTTCTTCTTCTTCTTCTAACCCTCAACACCCTTCTCCTCCTTCTGGGTGTATCATTGGGTTGGTTTGAGATGGTTTTTTGGGTAATGAATTGGTTTTGTGGGTTAGTTTGTGGGTGGTTTTGGTTTAGGGATAAATGGCAGATTTTAGATATGATTGCTTTTGAGGGTTGTTTTTGAGTGGGAGTATGAGAAGGCTGATCTAGCAATTTAGTGGTTGAGTTTGCTTTTGAGAGCTTTGCCATCTCAGTTCTCTTCCCAGCACCTGCTTCATCGTGCTTCGATGATCAACCCTTTGTTGTAGCTTCCAGCAGAATAGATTTTCTTGGTTATTTCCAAGATACTGTCTCGACCAAGACTTCATCTCTATTAATGATCTTCCTAGATATTTGGCAATAAACATGATCATAATATCCAACCTTTCCCTATCCATCACACTATAACTAGCCTGTCTTGCTTGAATTTCATTTATCTCCAGCCTTTTGATCTCAACATCTAAGGTGGCTGTGTCATGACCCTGTCTGAAGAGCTGATCTATTATTTTGTCCATAGATCTGCTGTGAGCTTCATCAGCTTCTTTGACTAGATCTTCTAAGGACTTTTCTCCATCAAACTTTGACTCAGCACTTCTCTTCCGTTTGTAAGTGATCAACGATCTTTCTGCTCTTTGTCTGTGCTCAGCTGTTTCTCTGAGATCAGTTCTTGTTCTTTCTCCACTCCTTTTCTTTTTCTGGTTCTCTCTCATCTTCTACTCTCTTCCTTTTCCTTTCTTTCACTGCCTTAGACTTAGTATCTCCCCCTTTTTGTGTGGTGCATTGGGATCAGGGGCTTGAATGGCAGAAAGTGACTTGTGAACATCATCATCAAGGAGTGTTTGGAGATTTGAGGAGATCTTCTCATCAATGGCTTTATATACTATCTCAGTGATGATGGGAGTGATGAGAGGTAAGGAGCTTTGAAAGGTTGCAACCATCCTCAGAGGGGTTATGTCCCTGAGAGTTAGCGCCAAACAGTGGCTGGTGGCTTAGGTTAAGTGTATTGGCTGTGCGTTTGTGAACCTTCAAATGAAGGTGCCATCTGTGGGTTTATTGGGGCAGATGGACTTTTATCCTGAGACATTTTGGCTAGCAGTTCTTTGAGTCTGCTCACCTCAGTCTCTAGGATTGTGTATGGGCTAAGACATCAAAGAAAAAGCCCAGGTCATCATCAGTCTTTGCTGAATCATCTGACCTCCTGATTAAATCAGGATGTACATGCCCTGAGTGTAGATTAGTATTGCATGTGCCCCTTGTTCTTGGTTCTGGGGACTTCCTGCCTCTGGACTTTGTCCTTCATTGGTAGTTGCCTCTGGTGAGGTCTTATATATGTTACCAACTTCATCCTGTTCATTTGCTGAATCAGTAAAGTGGCAGCCTGACCAGATTTCGAACCTCCTCTTCTACACTTGGAGATTGAATATTATAACCCCTATGCTGTGGTTATCAGCAGCATTTTGGTCCTCCCCCTCAATCGTTGAGGTATTCCCAGTGTTAATTGGTTTCTGGGGAGGGGGTGAGGAATGCAGCTGACTCAGCACTTTAGCAACTATAAGGGTTGGGCTTTGAGGGGCGGTTGCATTTGGAGATTGGTCAGAAGCAGATTGCACCCGGGGTGATGCTCTTCAATGGTAACCTTCTCAACTGAGATAGGTTCTAGTAATGTGGTATCCCCAAATTTGGTTGCAACAGGATCCTGTGGAGAGGATACCTGTGCTGTTTTAGCTGGTTGAGTCTCTGACATGACTGGGGGGTTAGAACCAGTATGTGTTTCCTGTATTGGTGTACAGGGGCATCCTCAGGGACTCATCTCCCTGAGTAGCCTTTTTGGGCTTTTGGGGTTTGGGTTTGGTGGGGACTTTGGATCTGGAGGTGGAGGCTGTGGGTTCCCTCTGCTTGGGTTTGAGCAGCCGGGCAGCCCCTTTGAGAGTAGGGTCAGAGTTATGCCTGGAGTATACCTCAGCTAAGACACTGGAGCAGGGACTCCAAGACCAACAAGGCCTTCAGATTTTAATTGATTTAAAATTATGGCCATCAAAAACCTGGGATATAGTAGCCATCTGTTTGTCACAGGTTTCTGAGCCAGATCCTTAAGTTCCAGAAACACTATCTCAGAAAAATTTAGAGTTTGTCGTTCAAAGATAGAGTACAATACCTGTTTCCATCGTGAGGACATCTGATCCCATGAAGATGTCTTTGAAGCAAGGCAGACATTCACCATGTGGAAGATAAGTCTTCAGCATCATGGAAGTGCTTTTTGAGAATGGTTGTAGCACTTAAGTCTCCTTCATACCCGTTGTTGATGAAAGACATATCAATGGTGCCTTTGGGGTTTCTATAATCAGGTGGCATCATGCAAATTTAGGGTTTTGCGAATGATGTCAGGGGTGATTACCACCTGTTTCTGGTTGACCAACGACTGGAGAGTGATTTGGCTATCATTTTCACCAGTTGTTACAGAGACGTTGGTCCAGAATTGGTTTAAGGAATCGGGGTATATGGTAGGATTCAAAGAAAGGCGGTTCTGTATTGGGAATCCACCATAAGATCGATGGCATTATCAAATTTGTTCCAAAAGGCCGATTTCGAGAGGTAGGCAACACAGTTGTGTCTGGGTTTGAGTTTCATGGTCGCCATTGTTGAGAGAGAAAAGGATAGAAAACGGCTAATGAAAAGTTCGGCTATAAGTGCAGGTATTTATAGGTTAAGAAAATGCTGAAAGGAAAACGACTGAAAGTGTTGGTGTTGTCATTAGTTGTATGAAAACAACTGAAGACTTGGTTTTAACTATCAAACATTTGAAACAACTAAAGACTTGGTGTTTGTCATCAGTAGTTATGAAACTACTGAAAACCTTGGTTTTGGCTTCAGGTGTAGAAACAACTGAGGACTTGGTGTTAGTCATCAGTAGTTGTGAAACTACTAAAGACATGGTTTTGTCATCAGTTTTTTTAAGGTGAAACAGCAGTTTGTGGAAACGATTGAAGAGAAAATTCTCATCAGTAGTTTTCGTCAATTCTTAGCTTTTCAGCTATTTCATACTGTCCTCAACACGTACTCATCAGTCTTTTGAGCTGTTTTCAGTTGTTTATAGGACACCAGTACTTATCTGTTTTTACTGACATCAGTAGTTATAACTACATCAGTAGTTGTAACTGCATCAGTTTCTTTTAACAGAAAGTACAATACTTTTTAAGTAATTTAGTCTTCAGTAGTTATGAAACCAACTGAGAGAAAAACTTATCAGTACTTATTTGTGACATGTTTACTAATGGTCATCAGTAGTTGTTTACTGAGATCATCAGTAGTTGTCACTTATTCTAGCTGCAGCATACCAAGCCTTAACACAAGGTTTTGGAAAGTTGAACTGTCCAAAGGCTTAGTAAAATATCTGCAAGCTCATCAGCACTTGGCACAAACTTTGGATCAATCAGACCTTTTTCAAAACAATCCCTAATAAATGGTATCTGATCTCTATATGTTTGGTCCTAGAATGCTGGACTGGATTCTTGACAATACACAGAGCTGAAGCACTATCCATTAACAATGGAGTCTTAGTCTCTGTAATGCCATAATCCAATATTGGTTCTGAAGCTAGAGTCTGAGATGTACAACTTAGAACAGCAATGTACTCTGCTTCACAGTGGATGTAACAACAGATGTTTGTTTCTTACTCTGCCAAGAAATCAAACAGTTGCCTAGGAATTGACATCCCCAGAAGTTACTTTCTGGTTAACTTACACCCTGCATAGTCACTATCAGAAAAAGCAACTAATTTGCAAGAGTGTCCAGTGGAATACAAAGACCTAGAGATTGTGTACCTTGCAGATATCTAAAGATCCTCTTGACTGCAATCAAATGAGACTCTTTAGGAGCAGCCTGAAATCTAGCACAAACACAAATTGCAAACATAATATCTGGTCTAGAAGCTGTAAGTACATCAAGGACCCAATCATACATCTGTAAAGTGTTTCATCAACAGCTTTACCTTTCTGATCTACATCCAGTTGTGTGGTGTTGCACATGGGAGTAGAACAGGGCTTACAGTTTTGTAATCAAACTTATTCAAAGATTTTTTGTATATTTTGATGATGAATAAAGGTTCCATCAGCCTTTTTTTGATTTGCAAGCCTAGAAAGAACTGTAATTCTCCCATTGCACTCATTTCAAACTTTTGTTTCATTAAACTTGTAAAATCATCACACAACTGGGGATCAAAGGATGCAAAAATTATATCATCAACATAAATTTGAACAAGTAGCTTATGCTGATCCATTTTCTAATAAACAAAGTTTATCTATGGAGCCTCTAGTGAAATTATTTTGAAGAAGAAAATTTGAAAGTGTTTCATACCAGGCTCTAAGAGCTTGCTTCAACCCATAAAGAGCCTTATCAAGTTTATACACCCAATCAGGATGTTTATTGTCCTCAAAACCTGGTGGTTGACACACATAAACCTCCTATTTTATTTTTCCATAAAAAAGCACTTTTGACATCCATTTGAAAAACTTTAAGATTGTGGAATGCAGCATAGGCTAAGAACAATCTAATTGCCTCCAGTCTGGCTACAGGGGCAAAGGTTTCATCATAATGAATACCTTCTTCTTGTGAAAACCCCTGTACAACTAGTCTAGCCTTGTTCTTGACAATAAGCCCATTTACATCAGTTTTATTCCTAAACACCCACTTAGTGCCTATTGCACACTTACCTGGGGGTAGAGGAACCAGTTCCCACACTTGCTGCTTTTTGAACTGAAGTAATCAAGCTGCATGGCTTTAACCCATCCATTGTCTCTTAAAGCAACATGATAGTTCTTTGGCTCTTTTGACTGATGAAGAGGATAAAAGCAGAAGTTGGACAATTGACTTCTGGTTGAGACACCAGCATTGATATCACCAATGATTTGAGACATGGGGTGATTCTTCAGCTCTTGGTACACTATAAGATCAGTGCAAGTGTTTGTAGCAGGTTCAGCAGCAACAATGTTGATCCAGACTCTTGAAACCAAGTATGAGATGGCAATTCAAATGATGTAGAGGAGTCAGAAATCTCATCAGCATTTGTTGTGGATGGAGCTGCTAAAGCTACAGGAACATTAAGTTTAGTGGACTCAGGCATTGATCACTAAACTTGAAAAGGTGAGTACTGATATCATCATCATCTTCAGTACCACCAGGTGGAAGACTTGCTATAGAAGATGATTTATTCACATGATCTGCAACAGCTGGAGGTTGATAAGGAACATATTGCAGTATATCCAAATCAAACAACTCCACAGGGTTTTGTGGAATTTTATCCTTAGGAGATTCATTGAACTTCACATGCAAGGTTTCTTCAACTATCTTGTTTTGCAGTTGAAGACTCTGTAAGCCTTGCATGTGGATGAATATCCTACAAATACCTTGCATCCACCTTAGGATCAAATTTGTGGAGTTGATCCTTTGTGTTGAGAATGAAACAAGGACACCCAAAGGCTTTGAAGAATGAAATTAGAGGAGCCAAATGATGTAGAACTTCATATGGAGTCTTCATCAACCTCTGATTTACTAAAACTTTATTCTGCACATAGCAAGCTGTGTTGACAGCTTCAGCCCAAAAGGTCAATGGCAAACTAGAGTCAGCCAATATGGACCTTGCAGCTTCAATTAGGGTCCTGATCTTTCTCTCCACTACTCCATTTTGTTCTGGAGTCCTTGGGATGCTAAACTGCCTCTTGATCCCCTTTGAGAGATAAAAATCATCAGGTGTTTGGTTTCTGAATTCTATTCCATTATCACTCCTTATACACTTGACTAATAGGGAATACTGCTTCTCAACATACAACACAAAGTTTATAATCGTTTGAGTAACCTCATCCTTTGAATGCAAGAAGAAAGTCCATACAAATCTGGAGTAATCATCCACAATTACCAGACTATTTCTTTTGCCATGCTCATCACTCTCACAGGACCAATAGATCCATGTGTAGTAACTGCAAGCAGGCAATGGACTTAGGTTCTTCAATAGGAGGGAATGAGACTTTGCTATTTTTTCCTTTCAAACAAGCATGCAGGTTTCATCATAGTGGACTCCTTTATTGATAGACCTCTCACTAAACTATTGTGATCAGCTGATTTATGTTTTTGAGATTTACATGACCCAGCCTTTTGTGCCACAGTTTAGATTCCTGAGGAGAGGCTTTGGAGAACAGGCAAGGATGACCCTTCAAATCAATCTTCTTTGACAAATCCAGGGCATATACTCTTCCAATCCTGTTGGCCTTCAGAGAGTATGTTCATCCAATACCTTGTCAATCAGCCTCATAACTGTGGAGACAGAATCCTGCAGTTCTGGCTTATGAAAAGTGCAACATGCTTTATCACACATCTGACTGACCCTCAGTAGATTATACTTGAGATTCTCCACATGGTTAACATCATCAAATCTAATTTCTCCTTTGACACATATCCTTTCCCGATGATGTAACCCTTAGCATCATTTCCAAATGAAACAAATCCTTCTTTCCTTGAGAGTAGTCATTAAGAAGAACTGCTCCCTGTCATATGCATAGATCCTCCACTGTCTACATACCAGATGCTTCTTTGGCATTTGAAGAACCCTGCATTCATCACAAGGAACTAGTTAGGTTTTGAGACCCAAACCTTTTTGGTTTTGGGTCTGTTTCATCACAGATTTAACCATAACTTGTTTCTCATGATTAATAGCTGATGAAGGGTGAGATGGTGCTGAAATGGATTCCTTGGATTGGGCTTGGAATACCTTTTCAGTGGTTTGATCACAGGTGCATCTAGTTGGTTAACTCTCCCTAACAAATGCTGAACCATCATAACAAGTTGTGTCTGATTTGTAGCTAAAGCCTCAGCTCTTGTGACACATCTGTACTTGTTTTTGATGAGTTCTGTGGCCCACCATTTCCTCCTTGAAATTCACAGACTTAGTCTGATTTTTATCATGAGGAACACTATCAGCTGTTTTATGATAAACCCTATCCTTCTTTTTAGATTTGGGTGAAGCCTTGGGTTTATCAATTTGGGATGACTGTGGTACAAACTTGGTCTCAAACTCATTTTTTATTTGATCCATCTGTATTTTAATGAGCTTATCTCTGTTGAGTTTGGAACCCTTTTTGTACCAATATTCATCAGAAAGAATTGAATTTACCACATATGTCACATGGCTTATTCTTCATCTTGGATTGATCAACTGCTAAATGGAAACTACTGAAGGTGTGATCTTCAGTACTTCCTCCTTTCAGTACTTGTGTTAAGTACAGAGGGATCTGTAACAACTAAAAACTTGTTCTTCAGCTGTTCTCTATCCGTCTTGAAAGACCGTATGATAGATTCCTCAGCAGTTGTTAATCCTTTTATTTCAGTTGATTTGAAATGCTTTTCAGATGTTGTGACTTGCCCTTCAGTACTTGAGGTACTTTGAGGGACACATCTGAAGTACTCAGCTTCATGTGCTTATCAGTAGTTAACCCATCATGCAATTGATTTGCTGAGGTATCAACACTGATTTCATCTTCTGATTTTGGGTGATCTTTTGAGGATGATACACAGATGATGTGTGTTTGGAAATTACTTTCACCTTCAGGTTTTACTATTGATTTTGGAGTAAAATCTGTAGGTGGTGCAATGTGATTGTAACCTATTCCAAACTTCACATTCGAAGCAATTGCTTGCTGAGAAGCATTTCAAATCCCTTGCAGGATGATACCCATCGATCACACTCAACTTGGGTAGCCGCAAGTGTTTCTTTAAGATCTCTGTTGTTCTCAAGAATGACCTCAACCTTAGCCTTTTCATCATTTAATGGCATTTAAGCTTATAAATCTCATCATCTTTATCTTTAAGGACATACTCATACTCAGCTTTCTTTGGGAAAGGGTTTGCTCAAGCTCAAGATTTTGATTTATTAAGCTACATTTGCTTCTCCAACAGAGATAAATGCAGCTATGCAAGATTCAGAACATAGCTTGGCCTTAGCCTCAGAGGATACCTGGGTTACCTGTGATGAAGATGCATTGGAGCATGAACCCTCAGTAGACTCCAGGGCCATGAGAGCAAGATTCCCAAAAGGATGTTCACCACCATTTTGACCATCACTAGCAAATAATTGATCATTACCAGAAAGATCATCTGGTAAACTGCTCCAGTTCAACAGCACCAGGGTGAAGAAGCTATGATGAGTTGTGATTGAGATGGTTGAGATGGTTGAGGCTCAGGTAAGGCTTGAGGTTGTTGTGCAATAGGAACTTGAACTTGATTTGGCTGTGGCATGTAATAGCAGGGATATGGATATGGCATTGTACCCTGAGGGACAAATATGCAGGAGATAGAGGTTGTGAGTGATGACCAGAACTAGCAGGATGTTGCCCTCTGTTTGTGAACTATTGCTTGGAAAAGTCACAAAGGGTGCAGAGGAGTTAGATCCAGTTGATCTACACTCTCTTGCAAAGTGCCCAGGCCTGTGGCATTTGTGACACCTCAACTTACTCTTGTCAAACCAACTTTGGTTTTGCCAGAGAGTCCTGGAAATTTCCTACCATTTCTCTTGTAGAACTTTGAGATCTGATATTAATCAAGGCCATTTGGCTCAGAATATCCATCTCTTCTAAGTCATCATCAGCAATACCTTTCAAATCATCCATATGAAGCACAAATTGTCACTATTACAGCCTAACTGACTATCAACACAAACAAATGCATGATCAGAACTGTTTGAAGAGAAATCTATATGCTCATCATAATGGCTTTCTGATGCAGCATATTCTGACTCATGACCAACCAAGGCATGTTCCCTGGTACAAAGTCATCAGTGAGCTTTCCTGATAATGCTAGTTTCCTTTTCTGTTCTATATCTCTTTCAAATGTAAGCAGTTTCCCATGGAGTTGGGTGAGAGATAGGCTATCCAGATTTGCACTGGAGTGTAGGACAATGGTATATGTTCCCATCTCTCAGCAGTGATCTGAGAAATCTGTTGTTCATCTGGCTATTAGTGTATTCATGTTGACCATTTTCAGCTCAGAGATCAAAACGGAAAAACGCTCAAACTGTTGAGTCAGTGTCTCACCCTTCCTATGAGAGAATGTCTTATATTGTTGGGCAAGGATTCTTTGTTGTTTGCTAAGACCTCATCTGTCCACCAAATTGTTCTTTCAATGCATTCCAGAGGTCATAGCATTTTCATGATGCATAAGCCCAGAAAGATTTCATTCGGCAGTGCCATGGCCAGAATTCCATGGGATTTAGCATCATCTCAAATAGTTTTCGATCCTCATCTGAGTATTGTTCCTTCTTCTTTGAACCATTTGGTTGGTTTCCGGATTGTTCACCATAGGCTTGTGTGGACCATGTACCACAGATGTCCAACAACCTGAACTGTTAACAGACAGGTGATGGGCATTCTTCGTTGCCTATGTTATACTCAGTCCTAACCAGCATCGGAGGCTTGGTTGAGGAGCCAGTATTATGAGGGTCATTAGAAGGAGTAGTCATTCTTAGATTCAATCAAATTCAATTAAGTTTTAAACCGATTTAGCGCAAAACACAACAAACTCAATACGAACCAAGAGAAATCTCAAAGCAAATAACCGAAAGCAGTAGGAATCAATATCTATAACCATTCTTGCAAATATGCTAATTCGATCCAACTTAGATATCGAAATAGCAGTTTCAATGATCAATTGTTAGATCGATCATGATTAACCTGCGCTGATACCATTTGTTAGGTCAGTGATAGTTTGATTAATTAGAGTAGATTGCAGCGGAATTCGAACAATGAATTAGACAATTTAGCAAGAACTCACATTGATTCCATGGAATAGTACACGGTTATAGAGAGAGAGAATTCTGCAAAAGGAATATTTTATTCAAATGCTTTCGTGGTGGCTGAAAGTCACCACGTTACAATTAGGTCAACATCCTTATATAAGGAAGTGACGTCTGCTCATGTCACTTGATAGTGACATCTAACAGAATTATACGAACAACTGAAACTATGCAAACTACTGAGAAAGTTCTCACAACTGATCACATCTCAGAGAATGCTAAGTACAAGAACATAAAACTACTAAACTAAAACTACTGAAACTATAAACTACTGAAAGGTAAATTACAAGTACTGAAAAGAAAACCATCACAACTACTGAAGTTAATACTCCAGCTGTTGTGACAACTACTGATCACTCTGGTCTTCAGTCTTTGTCTTCAGTAGAAATCTTCAGATCTTGTCTTCAGACTTTGTCTTCAGACCTTGTAATCAGCTGATGTCTTCAGCTGTTGTGATCTTCTTCAGCAATTGTAATGTCTATGGTACTTTGAGGTTTTTCTGATTAGGCTCATTGGTTCTTTTGGCCCAACAGGCATGAAAAAAAAGTGAAGTGATTCAGAAGACGAAAGTCATAGTCCGACTATTGTAGTTATTTTTTTATTTTATTTATTTTCCCATCTATTAAAATCCAAACACAAAAAAAATTTGGTTTTAGAATTTTAAGGGGAGAATAGTTTAGTCTAGTATTTAATTCGTGCAGTATTTGATACTTAAAAAAACAAAAAAAAAACGGGGGAGTGCAGCTTAGCTAATAAGAAATGAAATCAAATCTTTGATCTGATTCAAAGTAAATGAAAAATGATAGTACACATGGAACGAACTGGTTGGGACTCAAAACTAGTGTGCTCTAAATGCGAAATTCAAGTACAAGTATTAGAAGTATAAGCACACTAAAGAAATATGATAGTTAAACTAGTTGCTACGAGATAATATGGAGAAGTAGACCAAGAGGTTGCTAGTTCATAATATGATTGTCGGTAGATTCAACACAATAGATGAGTAGACTTCATTGGTGAATTAAAAATTCAAACTAACTTGATCAACTTGCTATGGTTCTCATCTTATCCCTAGTTAACACAATCAATGTATTTCCAATAAGGGGTGACGAGCAAAATAAAAGCCACAAATGTGTGCGGATGACCATAAATATGAGCAAGCACATGTAAACTATGCTAAAAGCTATCAAGCTAATAACTTATGTTGTTATTACATTATTTGCAAAAAGAAAAATAAATGCTCTAACAAGAAGATAGGTTGTGTGCCTCTTTGCTGTGCAGTGGCACTGACCTGAGGATAAGCATAACCTAAGTATTCTAGAATTCATTGTTGTTTGCACCTCTCTATTGTGCGATGGCACTAACCTGAGGCTTGGCATCTCTTTGAAAGCTCTTAGAATAGTCTATTCTTGTCCAATACCCGTAGACCGCTCAAAAATCTCTCGAGGAATGTTGATTACCAAATAAGAGTGAGATCCGCAAATGCATGTTCAAATAATTAAACCTAATTCATCACCATTTGAAAGTCAAAATCATTGTGTGCATCTTATAGCTTTAGTATGATTTCTTGAAAGTGCTCACGACTCTCAAACACAACAAGAATCTAGCATTGAGGGCATATTAATAAGGGGTTCCCAAACGATTCTGTTATACCTGTATGATTCCATAATGAATCGTTCCAGAAATGATCTATTCAACTTGAAGTTGTTTTGCTCAAACCCAAAACAAAAAATATGTTTTGTTTGTTTAAATTTCTAAGTTATTTTTCTATTTTCTAGTCCTTTGTAGGATTAATCATCGGACTATAAAACTGGATGTACTCTGTGAATCACTTACTAAAATGGGTCACGTCTGAGGTGACCAATTAGTCTAAATTAAATGGGTCACGTCTGAGGTGACAAATCAGTTTCAAATTAAAAGGATCATGTCTAAGGTGATCAAATGATGTTAAAATTTCATAATGTTTATCAAATGTTATCATGTTAAAGGGTTGAAAGTGTAAAGGGTTCAAGCTCATAAGGATGAGCCAATCGCACGATTGGATCATGAGTATGAGCCAATCACACGATTGAACCATAAGTATGAGCCAGTCATACGACTGGACCATGAGTATGGAACAACCATGCGACTTGACTACACGACTGAACCAATTGCATGAATGGATCAAGGAGTATAAGCTAGTCGCATGACTAAACCCCAGTCGCACGACTGAAGCATGAGTATGGGCTCAGTCGCACGACTGGAGCATGCGTATGGGTCCAGTCATACGACTAAACACTAAGACAGGTCGCATTCTCACCACCCCTCAAATCATTCAAATAACTTCTGATACGTAGACACCCTGCCGAAATTTCATATGCCTTTATTACTCATTGATATGGTTTCTAACGGTTGTGCTAATCATCTACAGGTACTTTGTGACTGAAATCGAACAAAATGCATGGTGTAATCAAACCCTAACTGACCAAATTGGTTAAAATCAAGAAATTAGTAAAACCACTCAAATAGACCACTTAAATGAACAAAATAGTTGATTTAAAGGACATTAGGTGCTATTTAGAGTTTTTGCGAGTCAAATGAGTCTAAACATGACGTCTAACATCAAGTCTTGACCAAGATTCAGGATCGGAGTGTCGCATAGAGCCTTCTGTGAATGGACACTCTGAAGCAACTTCAGTCGCACGATTGAGCCAGGCGCAAGATTCATTCGCACGATTGAATAATTCGGTGACTCATTCGCATGACTGACTGAACCTCATGGCTTAACACATGACTAAGTTCAGTCGCATGCTCAATCGCACGACTGAACTCAGCTGCATGCTTAATCGCACGACTGAACTCAGTCGTATGGTTCAATTGCACGATTGAACCAGTTGGATCTAAAACAATTTAAACTTCAAGTGTTTTCTCTAATACACATCTCTAATGTATATCTTAATTGTGTTACAGAAACATGGGTGATAGATGGACCATGACCCCGAAACACAACATCTGTGCTCACTTGGATGCCACCACTCGGAATGCTTCCGAGTTTGCTGGGATTATTGAATTTCTTTGGAGATCACAGATCTTCAAGGCGATTTCTGTCCCCTACACACTTTACACATCTATTCAGCAGGCCTTCTGGGAAAGCGCCAGGGTAGATAGGTCTATTGAGTCACAACATATACAGAGCTCCATTTTTGGTCAAGAGATCAAGATCACTAAGGCTGATCTGAGGCGGGTCTTAGATCTGGGTGAGGACGGTACCCACCCAACTAAGCTACATCCCCTGACTGTCCGGGGATGCTTCATGAGGATCAAGTACGCCGATGACATAAATGCCGGCGTACTGAACAAGAGCAACATGTGCCCTCAGTTCAAGTATTGGCACATGTGATCCTGAAGTGCATAGCCTCCAGGCGTGGAGGATTTGACGACCTGTCTGACCAAATCCAGAATGCATACGTTGCACTGGTAGTGAACCACGTATTCAGTTTCTCTCGCATGATCTTCTCCTACTTGATCGAGAACCTTGAGGCTAAAGGCAACGAAGGCTTTTGAGTGTACTCAAGTTTCTTACAGCTTATTATAGACGAGAAGCTTCCTTCGCTACCAAAGGAAAGGGATGATGTTGTGATGCTGGAAGTTATGGACGACACAATATTGGGGAGGATGAAAGTTTACAGGGGGAAGCAGGTGAAGCCCCTTGTCAGGAGATTATTTGGGCATTTGGTTAGGGATGATTACGTGGCACCTGCTCGCAACAAATGGCATCACGATGACATGAATCAGATACTGAGCCCTTCATGACTACCACATCCGATGACGATGACGTTGATGATGACCAAGATTACGATCAAGGTGGGGGAGATGCAGGACCCAGTACTTCTTTTGCTCTAGGTGGATCTGAGCAGGTTGCTATCCACTTGGATTTTCTTATATAGGAAGAAGAGGAGACAGATGATGAGCCTCTGGGACGGACGGTTGGGAGCCGGGTCATGGCCATTGACAGAGGGATCAGGGCGGTTGGTGGACGCCAAGCTGAGTCAAGGGGTGATGCTACTGATAGAACAGATCCTTCTTACACCCTTGGCTAGTCCAGCAGCCAAGGGGGAGCACCTATTGCCAATGGCTCTAGGAAGAGAGGATGGCTCATCCTCTTGGTAAGAAGAGCAAGAGGCTGAGGATTATTGTGATCACATCTCCTGCCATAGCTACAGCAACCACCACTACCACTTCCACCACCACTACCACAGCTACCACCACTACCACACCTCCCATCACCACTCCTCCCGCTGCTGTTATCCCTCATCCCACCACCACTACCACAGCCACTCCACCACAACCCATACACATTCCACCTCCCATATTCACCACATCCACTACTACCACCACCTCTCATCAAGAAGGTCCATCCACACAATCTCCATTCCCAGTTGGACCCACTCTACCCCACATCGGGTTAGAGGAACAACTGGCTAACCTAAACAGCACCGTGCTTAGACTGCTAGCAACTGATGAGCTTAGGGCCTCCCAGTTACACAAGATGATGGAAGTTAATGCTGCTCAAGCCAAGAAGATCAAGCAGCTTAGTGAGAAGAGCGAGCTGTATGAGAGAGCTCTAAGTCGAGCCCACCATGCGCTTACAAGTCAAAATGAACTGCTGCTGGCGTCGGTAAAGAGGATTGAGGAGCTAGAGAAGAAGAACAAAAAAATGCTTCTAAAGCTTAAAGGATCAGAGTCTGAGCCATTAAAGATCAAAGATGGTGATGATGATGATGATGAGGATGAAGATGACTCTGAGGAGGATGTTGGAGAGGGTAGACCGAGCAGGAAAGATCGAGAAGATGATGATGATCTAGAAGGTGATGCTGGTGCATCAGCCTCTTCTCAGGCTCAGGAGAGGCGAACTAAAAGGAATCAAGATCAAGGAGCCTTATCCTCTGCTCCTCCTGCTGAGGAACAAAAGGATCAAGATAAAAGTAATGATTAGATGTTTTGTATTTATAACTTTTGTACTTGAATTATATATTACATTAATGTAATTATTGATCATTTATGTATGTTTATGTCTTAATGTTTTATGAAATGACTTATGTGTGTTGTTCTTAATGTCTAATCAAACAAATAAAGCTACACAAACCGATGAATTTGATGTACAACACCTTCAGCAAGTCAAGACTCAATAACCATGATTCTTGACTTGCAAGGGATAGTTAGATGGTTTATGAGCTATACGCCAGAGGGAGAGATCATACACGACCTGACAGATGAACAGCTGCCTGAAATATTCAGGCTGAATCCGGATGAGCTGGTCAAAGATGCTTCTACAGTTGATGTGGCAAGTGACGATGAGCTTAACGATGTAGACGAAATCGAGATAGAGGATGTCACTGCGACTATTATCCACAGTACACTGATCAAGAAGGATATGTTATCCCCAACTTGGGTGAAACATTTGACAGTGGTACCTTTGAGAAGTTGGAAGAGGTAGAACAAGAAAAGTAGAAAGAAGAAAGCTCAGCCCAAGCTTCTGACGCCAATGTCGAATTGAAGAAAGCTAAATGGGCGGCTTGTTTTGCTGAAATGAAAGCCCAGTGCGCACCTACAAAGCAAAATGCCTACACAAAGCTCTACAAAGTCAAATGTCATCAGAAAGTGTCTGGCAAAATCATTGCATGGGCTTATTTTGAAGACCTGAATGTCTATGCTGTAAAGAGAGAACAGGGGATCGAGTACTTCAGAAACCCTCATGATCTGAAGACTCTTCCTGGTTTGGAGCTCAACCGACTGGCATGCTTAGATCTGCTATATGCTAATCCAAGGAAGATGTCAAGTTGGTTTGAGGTTGCGTTGAAGAAAGAATACCACACCAGGTGGGTAAACTTCAGACCTCAACAACCGAAGAGATACATCCATAGGTCTGAAGTGGACCCTATATCTGTGAAGCCGAAAGTAGTGCTGAAGTGGAGTCCTCCGCGCACAATGTCAAAGATTCCCTTACGAGAAATGCCTCAGGACTTCACTCCACACTTCAAATGGTGGCATTATGATTGGAGGACAGGTGAAGCGATCATAGTACTGAACAAACATAGAAAGATATAGACTATCTGGGTATTTGACCCTATGTGGCTTACTAACTTGTCAGCTGAAGATGTCTACATATTATACAAGTGGCCACTATTCTATGACACGCAGGACATTGTACAAGCTCTCTAGTTTCAACACGTGATAAGACTCTGCTTTTCATTTGAAATACATGTAGGAGTTACAAATGAGGACAAGTACAAGAAGTTCGAAGAACATGTGAAGAGTGTTAGACATTAGAGGAAACTAGGTCCAGGGGGGAGTTTGTGGATACATGTGTCCCTAGTTTATGTGCTTAATGTAAAAGTCTTTCATGTCTTACACATATGTAATGAATGGGTTCAATGAAATATAATTTGTGATTGATGTTTATTAATGTTATTTATTTCATATTATTATTGTGTTAAAGTATAATGTATATGTGTGACCTTATTATATAGGTTTGAGACTGTTGTGCATGATTTTAGTCAATAATGATTAAGAAATGTGTTTAACATGGTCGGATGAGTAATCATGCGAATGGCCCATACTTATGGACCATATGCATGAATACATCGTGCTTATGGACCAGTCGCACGACTGAACCAGGAGACTGGATCAGTCGTACGATTGAGACATAAGACTGACTCAGTCGCACGACTGAACCCTTAGTCGTGCGTATGACTCAGTCACATGATTCAGTCACACGACTGAACCATGCTAATGGTTCAGTTGTACAAATAAAGCCCCTAACCTATAAATACCACTTAATTCATGGAAAAACATAAGAATTGGAAACACTTGATACTCTTACGAACCTTAGTCGTCCAAAACGTCCAAGGAAGCCTGTCCAAGTTCATAGATCATTCCTGATCGATCTCTATTCGTTCATAACATTTAGTTTCAATCGTATATTGATCGGGTAATTGTTCTCACTGATTGGATCACCAATCAAATAGGATTCCGCACTATTTGATTCGGTATATACGTAGAATCTGTTAGTATTCCGTACGTACATGGTCCTGACAGAATGTTTGTGTGTAACCAGTGTAACCACTAAACCAGGGTCGTGGCCGTAGTATATCACAGTTTTAAAATCATAAAAACATAACCAAGTGGTATCCCCAAATCACATAAACCCTAGATCGATCGAACCCAACATTAAGCATCGATTCTAGTGTTTCAACTCGACTAACCTTAGGGCTATTGATCCCTAAGTGTAATCGGGTAGAGTGATGTATACTTGATTATGATTGAATTGTAGTGTTTAAGCTTGGGTTTGTCTCGGTTATCTCGTGGAGAACATATGATTAGCAATTGGTCGATTGAGTGAGTGTTTTACGAATTTGTGTTTACAGAGAGTTGAAAAGGGTCGAAGGGGACATTTGCCCTCTGTTATATAGCCTTGATTTGTACGTTAAGATGCCGAACGAGTTTTGATATTTGTTCGACTATTTCGGTTACAATTGAGTGTTTAATCGATTGTTTAACTCAAAGTAAACTATGCATTAAGCTTTGTAATGATTATCTGAATGTTTCTGTTCGATTAGTTTTATTAATCATCACAATTCGTCCATCGAACAGTTAATAGTCAATTGAAGTGTTTGTTTTAGTTCAATTCCCTTTAATACAGAGTTTTAGAGTCCAACTAAGTCATGGGTTCGAGTCTGAGAGGTCCTCCCGATTCGATTAGCATATTAGGATGTTAAAAATCGATTAATTTTGAGAGCTTGATGGTCACCGGAGCTCAGCCGGAGGTTGGCTGGCCGGTGACCGGTTTGTCGGGGAGAGAGAAGGAGAAAACGAGGGTTGGGTTTTCAATTTACACAACTAGCCCCTCAACTTTGATTTCTTATTATTTTATGCATAAAACTTTCATTTAAAGTTTATAAAATGATAAAACAACCCCCTTATTTAATTTTAAGTTTTAAACATTTTTAAGTTTAATAACTTTTATAAATTATTATTATTATAATAATATTATTATTACTATTATTTTAGTTATATTTATTGTTATTATTATTATAATTTATTATTATTATTAATGTTATTATTATTATAAGTATTATTTTTGTTATTATTATTGTTCAGTTTAATAGTTAGATTATTAACTTTTATATTAAAAATTAATGACAACTAAGAAATAAGCATAAGTAATCCACAAGTTTCATAATTGACAACAATAGTCCTTATAAGAATTTAATGATATTAAATTTTAATTTAACAAAAAAATACAAGATGTTATAGTCTCCCCAACTTATAAGAATTTCGTCCCGAAATTAAGAATGAAATTAGGCGAACAAATACGGGTATTTCTTTTTCATATGCTCTTCACGCTCCCAAGTAAACTCAGGTCCATGCTTATTCTCCTAGCGAACCTTGATGATTGGGGTGGTAGTTGTTCTAGTTTTCTTCATAATGCGATTCATGACCTCAACGGGTTTCTCAACAAAATGTAATGACTCGTCGATCTGGACATCATCCAACGAGACATGCAGACTTTCGTCAGCCAAACACTTCCTCAAATTTGAGACATGGAAAATAGGATGAACTCTACTAAGGTCAGAAGGTATTTCTAGTTTGTAAGCCACTTTCCCGATCCTTTTCAAAATCTTGAAAGGTCCTACAAATCTAGGAACTAGTTAACTCTTCTTACCAAAGCAAACAATGCCCTTCCATGGTGAGACCTTAAGAAGAACCATATCCCCAACTTGGAATTCCAATGGCTTACGTTGCTTATTGGCATAGTTCTTTTGTCGACTTCTCGCCACTTCAAGGTTCTTGCAAATTATAGAGACTTTATCGGTCGTTTCTTGTATAAGCTCAAGACCAGTGATGAAAATTTCACCAATGTCAGTCCAACAGATCGGAGAACGACATTTACAACCATAAAGCGCTTCAAAAGGTGCATCTTGATACTTGAGTGGTAACTATTATTATACGAAAATTCCATGAGCGGTAAATGCGTATCCCAGTCACAACAAAAGTCAAGGACACAAAGACGTAGAAAATCCTCCAAGGTTTGGATGGTTCGCTCGGTTTGACCGTCTGTTTGAGGATGGTAAGCCGTGCTTAGATCTAGTTGAGTACCCAAGAGTTCTTGCATAGACGACCAAAATGAGAAGTAAAACAGAGCATCTCGGTCGGATATGATGTGCAAAGGTACACCATGACGACTCATAATTTCATCAATGTTTATACGAGCCAACCTTGATATTTTGTATGCGTCACGCATGGGTATGAAATATGCCGACTTGGTCAAACAGTCAACGATCACCCATATGCTATCATGACCATAAGAGGTACGAGGTAGTTTGGTTATGAAGTCTATGGATATGTGTTCCCATATCCATATAGGAATCTCGGTTTGTTCAAGTAATCCACTTGCTTATTGATGTTCAGCTTTAACCTTCATACACGCAAGGCACTTAGCTACGTAAGTCGCTATGTCTTTCTTCATTCCATGCCACCAATATTGACCACATAGGTCCATATACATCTTGTTGGTACCAAGATGAATAGAATAACGAGTTTGATGAGCTTCGTTCATGATAAAGGTACGAAGATTATCACGATTCGGAACCCAAATTTGATTTGCGAAATACATCAACCCATGGGTTTCGTTTCTAGTTGAGCTAGAACATTATTCTCCAATTCCTCTCCCATTCTTCTTTATTGTTGAATTGCTTGTTGAGACTCTAAGATACAAGTCTCGATGTCTCTCTCAATCCTCAAATTTTGTAGCAGCACAATAGTCTTGTTGACATCTAGAGGGATCTCAGTATCGAATTCTCCTAAAGTATCAAACCATTGTCTTCGATCGTGAATTTCTTGAAACAAGATCATCTTGGAATGGACCTTACGACTTAGTGCATCGACTACGACATTTGCCTTTCCAGGGTGGTAACGAATGTCGCAATCATAATCACTAATCAACTCAACCCAATGACGTTTTGTCATATTGAGATATTTTTGATTAAAAACATATTGAAGGCTTTTGTGATCAGTGTAGACTATACATTGCATACCATGAAGGTAATGCCTCCTAATCTTTAAGGCAAAAACCACAACACAAAGTTCAAGATCATGTGTCGTGTAATTCATCTCATGGACCTTCAATTGTCTTGATGCATATGCTATGACCTTTCCTTGTTGCATGAGAACACAACCAAGGCCTTGTTTAGATTCATCACAATACACGGTATAATCGTTATTCCTATCGGGCAAGGTTAAGATAGGAGCATTACACAACTTGTGTTTTAATGATTCAAGGCTTCCTCTTGCTCAGACCCCCACTCGAGTGGTTTATTCTTTTGAGTCAAAGAAGTAAGCAGCTTCGTGGTTCTAGAAAAGTTGGCAATAAATCGCCAGTAATAACCAGCAAGACCTAGGAAAGAATGTACTTTGGTTGGAGTTGTAGGAGCACACCAATTTTTCATAGCTTCCACCTTTGCATGGTCAACGTGAATTCCTTGGCTATTCACCATGTGTCCTAGAATTAAAGTTCCTCAAGCCAAAATTCACACTTTGAGAACTTCTCATACAAATGTTCTTTCTTCAATAGTTCAAGAACTTGTCACAAGTAAAGTTCATGATCAGTTTTGGACTTGGAATAGATAAGTATGTCGTCAATGAAGACAATCACAAACTTGTCTAGATAATGCTTGCATACTCGATTCATGAGATCCATAAAGACAACAGGGGCATTGGTTAAACCAAAGGCATAACCATGAACTCATAATGTCCATATCAAGTATGGAACGTAGTCTTTGGGATATCATCATCATGGACTCGTAATTGCTGATAATCAGAGCGTAATTCAATCGTTGAGAAAATGGCAGCTCCTTGAAGTTGGTCAAAAAGATCATCGATACGAGGAAGAGGGTAGTGGTTCTTGATGGTAAGTTTGTTAAGCTCATGATAATCGATGCACATACGAAAAGTTCCATCGTTCTTCTCACGAACAGAACAGGTGCACCCCAAGATGAATAGCTAGGATGGATAAAATCCTTGTCGGACAGTTCTTGAAGTTGACTAGTTAGCTCTTGCATTTTCGATTGTGCGAGTCGATATGGTGATATAGCCACGGGGTTTGCTCCCAGAATCAATTGATATTAAACTCGATTTCACGCAGGGGTGGTAACCACTAAGGTCATCGGGAAACATGTCAGGAAAATATCTTACAGTCAGGACATCCTTAAGGCCTTTCCCTTTGACTTTTGTGTTGAAAACGTAGGCCAAGAAAGCCATATAATTCTTGCTTAGGAATTTTTGGGCTTGGGTACATGACATGAGTTTGAGTCCTTTGGAGGACTTTTCACCGAATACTTTCAATGTATCCCCCGAAGGCAAAGGAATACGAATGCATTTCTCGAAGCAAATAATCTTGGCATGTTGTTTGGCTAACCAATCCATGCGAATGATAACGTCAAAACTTCCAAGTTTCATAGGAATGAAGTCGATAAAGAAATCATGTGCATCGAGGCTCAAAATGCAATCACGAATTATGCCATCAACGGGGATAGGTTCTCCATCGACGAGTTCAACAATGAGAGGTCTTTCTAATTTTGTATGTGGCTTAGCAAGAATAGACTCAAACTTTAACGAGACAAAACTTTTATTGGCTCCAGAATCAAATAGAATGTAGGCATACGAATTATTAATAAGAAACATACTTATTTAGTTTTAAAGATATTTAACGATACACGTGAAGCATCAAAAATACTTAGATTAGAAAAGTTGGTATTTGATTTGACATACTGTTCACCACATTGTTGTTTACTTGTGCTTGGTTTGCATTGATATTGAAAGCACGTCCTCGGGCTTGTGGAACATTACCTGCAAGACGAGGGCATTGTGGGCGAAAGTGACAAGGTTCCCTACAATTGTAGCAAACACGATTAGCAACCATTTCGGTATTGTTTGGTGCATAGTGACAAGTAGCCACCAAGTGTCCATACTTACCGCACAATGTACAAATGCAGCATGGAGCGTTCCCCAGATGATGGTACTTACAGACATTGCACATGGGTAGAGGACCAACATAGGCCTAGCTACAGGTGCTTGTGCCACAAGAACAAGTTGTCTTTGGTTTTTGGTAGAATTGTCATTTTAAGTGATTTTGCTTGAGAACAAACAAAGTTTAAGTGTGGGGATGTTTGATGTGCTCTAAATTATACATAAAAATCCTATAAAAAAACATCAATTATTTCTTAATATCTTTCTTAAAATGATGAATATATACTTAAAATTGTTTAATTGTGTTTTCGGGTGTTAAAAAGAGCAAGATGGACAAAAGAAGTATATTTGACAAGAAATTGAAAAAATATGAGCTTTGAAGTCCAAGCATAGGGATGTGCCTCATTAAGCACGCCCCCATGACTTGCTTGAAACACACCCGCGTGCTTAAATTGGCACACCTGCATCTTTGGACATCTGACATGACATAAAGTATTGTCTTCCAAAAGGAGTCACGGGGATATGCCCCACCTCAAACACGGGGCCGTGCCCCATTAACACGGGGCATGCCCGACACTCTCTGAACGTATGAGCCAACCAACTTTCGTAAGCATTGTACTGGCACGGGGCCGTGCTTAAACACTCTAGAAAGCCTATAAATAGAGGCCTAAGTTGACCATTTGAAAAAGCTTTTGGTGAGAGAGTTACTCTGCTGAGTTGTCACGGGAATTAAGACGTAAAGATAATTTGAAAGCTTGGGAGGTGCATACAACACTTGGAAGAAGCTCAGGATGTTTAAACATCGTCCATTATGGATCACTAGTTTGATTGTTCCATTTTACTGATAATTTTAGATCAATCTTTTATGTTACTTGTTGTTATGTTTGACCTTATTGTTGGAGCATATATAGTCATATATAGTGTGTACGTCGCTTGTCGAATAGTCTAGGCTTAATGTAATACACCTGATATGTTGTAAACACATGAAACTGGGTCATTCGAAGGAGCATATGCGAATGAGACTCAGTCGTACGACTGAGCCATGCTAATGGACCAGCCGTGCGACTGAGAGATGCGATTGGGACATTCGTAAGACTGAACCATAAGTATGGTCCAGTCGTACGATTGAACCATACGCATGGTCCAGTCGTACGATTGAACCATACGCATGGTCCAATCGCACGAATGGGCCCAGTCGTATCTAATATGGGCCGAGGCCTATATATACCAGTTTCATTGTGTAGAGAGATTAAGGGTTTTAGTGAGAGTGTGCCCGGGAGCCTAGGGCTGCCGGATGAGAGGGGAGATCATGCTCGATCTTCCCCTTGCGAAGAGTCTTGATTCTTATGTTGTAACAAGCTTGTAATCGTTAGGTTTTATCAATGAAACCATTCAATTATAGTTCGTATTATTGTTTGACTTTTGGTTTGTGCTGTTTATTTATTCTTCCATCAAGAACATGCTCGGATCTTTATCGATCCAACCGACTTCACAATTGGTATCAGAGCTGGTTACTGCTTGAATGATCTAACAATCATTCTAGCAACCCGAGCTCTTGATTTCTAGATCAAATTAAAGATCTTGACGTTAAATCCACTTCGTGTTCTTCGCGTTTTGCTCAGATTTGGTTACGTGTGTAGTTTCCATGTTAAAATCAAACTCGAAACCACGTTCCAATCACCCCTGCGAATCTTATGATGTCTATGTTGGTTCGTTTCATGTAAAATTCATAAGATTAGGGTTTTAGGCAGCCCTGGTGGCTGCAGATCTGAAAATATGCATGCAGATCTGAAAATCTGCATGCAGACCTGTTCATGCGACTGGGCCATGCGAATGGACCATTCGTACAACTGGACCAGTCGTATGTTCAATCATGCGACTGGACCAGTCATATGTTTCATCGCACGAATGAGGCATCCACATTTGTTCCAGACCAAAAAATAAAGTCTGGAACTACTTCTTGCACAGATTTGAGGATGAGCAAAGCATATTCACCCTGAGGTTCTTTTGTCAAATAAGTTCGATGTATACCCCATTATTAGTCGGACTTCCAGAATAGGTGAATGTTTTTGGAACACGAAAGAGAGGAGAGAAGATGTCAGCAGTCGGTGTTGATTTTGTGGGGTAGTCAGGAGCATCTGACTATTTATGGGCCAATCAAGTTATATATATCCGCACAGAGAGGATTCCCATTCATAGGGGGAATCCATGTATAGAGAAAGTGAAGACGCAATCAGAAAGTGATGATGTGAGCAGGTTTCTGATGATGAATCTACATGCATGCTGATTTGTTTGATATTGTCAGCTGTGGATTGGAACCCTCAACCTTTTGCCCAATACATCGTGTGAAGACGCTTGGAGAGCACAATGTCTATATATTGGGATATGCTGAATGTGAGGAGGAATTTCTACAGGTGTTGATGTTAATCAGGTTAGCCTGTATGAAGATTGAAGCAATGGAAAACTGTTCATGTCATTATCTGGAAAAATCAGTCATATGGGGAATCTTGTTGCTATGATGGTGTTGTGCAAAGTAAACGAAAGCTATTGTGCCTAAATTTATTTTCAGGGATATGGTAGCAACCTGACGGATCGACAACGTTGGCTAATATGGTTTTTCATTTGATTCTATTGGAAACCAGAGCAAAGATTGACTGAAGATTGTAAAAGGTGTTATCTACTATTCGCAAGCAATGTCCAAGGGGGAATTTGTTGGAGCATATATAGTCATATATAGTGTGTCCGTTGCTTGTCAAATAGTCTAGGCTTAATGTAATACACCTGATATGTTGTAAACACATGAAACTGGATCATTCGCAGGAGCATATGCGAATGAGACTCAGTCGTATGACTGAGCCATGCTAATGGACCAGCCGTGCGACTGAGAGATGCGATTGGGACATTCGTAAGATTGAACCATAAGTATGGTCCAGTCGTACGATTGAACCATACGCATGGTCCAGTCGTACGATTGAACCATACGCATGGTCCAATCGCACGAATGGGCCCAGTCACATCTAATATGGGCCGAGGCCTATATATACCAGTTTTAATGTGTAAAGAGATTAAGGGTTTTAGTGAGAGTGTGCCCGGGAGCCTAGGGCTGCCGGATGAGAGGGGAGATCATGCTCGATCTTCCCCTTGCCAAGAGTCTTGATTCTTATGTTGTAACGAGCTTGTAATCGTTAGGTTTTATCAATGAAACCATTCAATTATAGTTCGTATTATTGTTTGACTTTTGGTTTGTGCTGTTTATTTATCCTTCCGTCAAGAACATGCTCGGATGTTTATCGGTCCAACCGACTTCACACTTATTATGAGCTAAACTATTATTATCATCCTAATTGGATGAAACTTATGTAATTTGTGATGAACTAATGGTGTGATTTATATTTATTTTAATGCTATGGTAATATTGGGAAAACTTTTGATGGGTAGCATCTACATTTGAACGGGAAGTTATAAACTTATGATTTGTAATTCTGAATGTCATACAAGGTTGAAAAACATATGAACTAACTTTTATTCGTGAAACCAGTCTTCATAATAAATCCATGGCTAATGAACTAGAAATGGTTATTAGAAATCATATAACCTTAACTTTCTAATCATTTTCGGGTTTTCTTTTATTAGTCTGAGAAATCTACAATAATTGTTATGGTTTTTTAAAATTAGTGGTATGTTAAAAAAACCTGATCAATTTTCTTTTTAACACTAAGTTATGTTTTCATAAATCGTATGTTAAAATATTACAGGAGATTTACCTACATTACTAGTGGCTTTGATTTATGCAGTTTGAAAGTTATTCCTGATGATGTCCTAGTCATTACGGAGCAGATAGACGAGAAATCGTGCCGATTCACATTTATAAATGTTAACATCATTACTTTAATCATTCTCTTTAATCACATCACCAATTCCTTACACTTACATGAGTGTAATCTAATTAGGGTGATAGCCTTTATTCTCTAGTTTTAAATCAAAAAGTTTCAATCTTATTTTTTACTTTGTTTTAATTATTGTTTTTAAATCCTAAGAAATCTTGATTACATTAATGCAAATTATTATTTTCTCAAACAAATATCCAATCTAGTAGTCAATCATTAAGGTTGTTAAGTAAACTCCGTGTGTCCATGGATTGATACTTTGTCTATATTACTATATGACAGATACCTTGCATTTTCTGTGTTTGGTTTAGTATTAATAATAATCAATAAAAATATACATACATTTTACATGCATCATTTATAAATATAACAAACATAAAATGTATTAACTTGCATCCACTAATACAAAACCCATTATGTGACATTTCCTCATCATATCCTTATATTGCTCCCACGCTTCATAAAGTGTTTCTTTTTCATCTGACATAAAAGAAGTGATGTTACTCTGTAGTATTGCTATTTTAGATACTAGAAAGTAGCTAAATAAAAAATTCTTAGTATTTTTTTCCCAAGTGGTTATTAAAACAGGAGGGAGTAAATTTAACCAAGTATTTCATCGGTCATGAGAGAGAATGAGAAAAGCCTAACCTTGCTTTCATAATCGGACTAAACATTCATTTTGAAAGTATCACAAATTTCAAAGAAATTTGCTACGTGGGCATTCAGGCCTTCATTTAATAAACATTTAATTGAAAATTGCTATGAATCATTTGTGGCTGAATTTCAAATTTGGTCGCACTAAGTGTTGGTCTAACAATGCTTGACGCTAAACCACCCAACGATGGTCTTGCAAAATCATAGATGGTTTCTCTATTAACTGTTTTGGTTTCCCATGTCTTCTGAATTTTTTTTCTTGAAATTATCTTCCTTTGTGTTGAATTTTTGTTCTTTTCCTCTTTGCTTTCGGTTTTGGTTTCCTTGGTAATTTGCAACCGAGTAGCTCCACTAATGATTTCATTTGTTATTTGTAGAGATTTTGCCCTCAAGTTTAATTTCTTTAGTAGTTTCTTCGGATCTGAATAGGGTTCAGTAAGTTCTCGGCAGGTGAAAAAGTGAACATACAAAATATCAAGCATCATAAAGAGGACAAAATATGAAAACTAATTACAAGATGCAAAAAAGAGCATATGTATAAATGATTAAAGTAGCAACTTGAATCTTTCATGAAATCATCGTGTCCACGCCAATGATGTCAAAAATTGATGTGTGTTGATGTATATAGATAGAAAGACAATTGAGTTTTAATTTATAAAAAATGATTATCGCCTTTAAACTATCTACATATAATATGCAAGTGCACCAATTGCATAGTAGTATAGCTGGAGGTAAGAAACAAGTATCGATACCCGGACACAATGGATCCCAATAGCAAGCCATCATCACCAAATAAACGATCAACTAAGTTTGAATTTATGAATATTGAAAGTAAAAATGATTAGCAATTTAAAGTAGTAAAGCGAGGAAATAAAGAGGAAGATACATAATCAAGTAAATATACCACTTAGATTTCGACTCAACATAGCATAGAAATAACAACTAGCACAAACTCGAGGTGAGATTATTTTTTACACATGATACATTAAAGTAGCCTAAACACCCATGAAAATGTATAGACATATAACTATTCGAAAAGTTAGAATGATAAACATAAAATAGCCACCTAAAGTTATGTCATGAGTAATTAACGATATAATTATGTCGAAAAGTTTTATATCCAGACTTCTAGGACCAATATGATCATATTCAGCTTAAAACACGACTTACTTGATGTTTAGCAGCTGATATGGGTATATCTAGCTTCGATATAATCATATCAGAAACATATTTCCTCTTATTCAAATCTTGAGTTTATTTTTAACAATCCCTAAGGCTCCACCGAAAACTTTAAAATTCAAATAAAACATAAATAAATGTCTAGAAAATGAAATTTGTAATAAAAATAACTTAAAAATGCAAAAAGATATGTATTTTAATCGTATATAATTATTAAAATATCACACATTAATTTAAAATAGATGTGATTAAAAATTATTTCTAGACACACAAGTCAATTTTCAAAAGCCACATACCATTTATGCTTTTAAGTGTGGTTATTATGTCACATGGTCACATTTATTTTATTTGTCCAAGACATTTTCTATCCTTTATCACACAAGAAGAAAAATAAGGGCAAATGGTGTGGCTAATGTTTCGTAAAGCCACAAAAAAAATTATGCTTTTTAATATGACTATTGTGTCACCTAATAAAATTTTCTTATATCTAAGTTATTTTCTATCATTTTATCAGTCAAAGGAGACAAAGGGAAGATAGTGTGAATGATGTTTGTGTAAAATCAGATGAAATTTTGTGCTTTTTAGTGTGAATATTGTGTTACCTTTGGTCATACATATTTTATTAACTAAAACATTTTCTAAATCATTTAGTTAAAAAATAAAAAACAAAACAAAACAAAACAAAAGGGCAAAAAATTGGCTAATATTTGCATAAAGTTACAATATTTTGTGCTTTTTAGTGTGGCTATTATGTCACGTTTAGTCACACATAGGTATTGTGTTTGTATGTGATCATTTGTGTGCAACTAACTATTTTATTTTAAATTGTTTGTAACTTAGTTAAAAACAACAATAAGCATGAAAAGACCTAAATACCAAGTTAATGATAGTAACAATAAAATACCTAAATCCATACATATTTTAACCTCATTGAAAGTTGTTTTATTCGTTTAACCAAAATCTTAAAAACGATACTTAACTTCTAATAACTATTTCTATGTTGTACTATTGTTCTTGCTCCTTGTCTACTGCTGGTTTTTAATGCCTTATGGTATTATAGAACATATCTTTTGCTTCTTTGTAATTTGTGTTTGATTGGATAGTGGATTTAATATCTGCACCATCAACCAAACATGAAAACAAATAACAATACCTTGTAATGATTAGATATTAGTTAAGGAACAAGCCTCTTGTTCAGGTTTCACAAGACGGTTTGGCCGAGCAACAAAACTATTTATTGTTTCCCTAACTGTTTTGGCCTCAAGTGATTCAACTGATAAAAATATTACACCCTTTATAGCACTATATATAGAAACTCTATAGCAATCATCTTGTAGTGAAACCCCATGGACCGTTTGATTTTTCTATGACAAACGAATTTTATCACGTACGACATGCATGGTCAAATTATATAGAAAATAGATTGCCCTTAATTCTCTATAAAAACTTATAACATATTAACATCATAAAGTTAAAGTCGACATATATTATAGAACATGCATGTTTTATTTGCAATACATACCGGGAGAACGTCTGGCGATTCCAAATGAGATGGCATCTCAAGAAGTGAATTCTCAGGCCTGAATTGAACATCCATCTTTTTTCGTCATTTGCTAAAGAAAACATTCAATTAACTTGGTTATTAAAAAACAACAATCACAAAGAAAAACTATAAAAGAGTTATTACATGAATAATCCTTGTGGTTTAATTCAAATTATTTTTCTAAACAAGAATGAAATTGTCTGATACTTAGAATTTTAGATCCAATATTGCCTTAGGACGAGACATGATTGATTTCTGTTTGCACTACTTTAACTGATATGTTAAATTAAGAAGTGACTTCTGAATTTTTTTAGATCCAATAGAATCTAAAAAACATATCAGACTTAAAAAAACATATTTTGAATTGAAGTTTCCAATTTATGACTTAAATATATATTTCTTCGTCCCAAGTGATGATCACAAACAAACTTTGATTTCACTTGTTTTCTTGTTTCAGCACATCCTTCCAACAAAAGTTATAATTATTCAAGTAATAAACTGGTCCTCCACTCCGTGCCAATGAGCTTGGTGGTGGATGTTCTAGTATGCCCACGTGTGGGCGCGAATGGGGGAGGGGGATGAACGAGAAATATTTATGTATATATAATGTATATGTATTTAAGTTTTACATGAATATTAATTTTATGTAAATAGTTTTTATATATAATTTGTTTTTTTCTATTGTAGTAAGTAGTAACCAATATCATTTTATAAAAGTTTAACAACATAACTAGAGGTGTTAAGTCCTCATAGTTGAGTGTGACAATTTTCAAATCAACTACCGCTCAATTGAAACTATTAAATTAATTACATTAATAGAGTTATATGTATCAACTAAAGAGTTATATGTATAAACTATATGGCCTAAAGCGAAAGTTAATCTTTACTTTATGAATGCATTAAAGGTAGAGATTTTGGTGAATTATTTCAAACTTTTTCCACTAAACTAGTTAAAGGTGTTTTTCAAACTATGATGTCTTCCTTTTAGAAACATTTTTAAAGCAAAATACTATGGGCTTTATGAATTTGATCACATGATAAATTGATTTTCTGATTTTAACTCTTTTAAGTCTGTGATCTTGGATGCTAGTAGATGTTTCCAGACATGTTTATTTTGTAGCACAACTTTGTTTACACACTGTAAAACAACTTAAATTTAGTTTTAAATATTAAAATAATTCTTTGGAACATTGTCTACATCAAGCTCACTTTTAAGAAAAAAAAAAGATATTGGGATTTTGTAATATATGAATGTAACACCCACTATTTTTACAAATCAATATAAAAAAATAAAAGCAAGAAAGGCAATAAAGTCCAAGTGGAGCGACTAAAAGTGTTCAAAAAGGACAAAACTTTCAAAAGATGGTGTAAAGGGAGTATGGCCGCCCACCCTCACCTCACTTCACCATTTGTCTCGGTTTAGAGAGAGAGAGCAGAGAAAAACCCTCGGTTGAAGATAGGAAGAAGAAGAGAAGTCGAATTCAAGGTAAGAATTCAGGGTTTTTATGCTTTTATGTCGGGTTTTATCCCGGTTATGTGTTTGTATGCTTATAGGCTGTGTTTGTGCTCGAGTGTGTGTGTTTTTGGTGTTATTTCTAGGTGTTTTGAACTCTTTGCAATCGGGTTAAAAGGAAGAACACCCAAGTTGCACCAGGTGAGTTCTAGACCCAGGTTTTTACATGTTTTGAAACATATTTGGGGCTAAAAACGTATTAAAATGATTTTTACAAAGCGTATGTGAATACCCGTATGTAATGTGTATGTTGGATGTTAGTTCTAGATGGTGTATAGGCTACCCATGTTAGAATAGCCACATTATGCTTAGAACGGATGGATTCGATGATTAGGATTGAAAATATCCTAGAAACATGTTTACAGAATGCTCATGCGCCTAGATAAGTGTTCATACGTCTGAAACTGCCTTAAAAATAATTAAGTGTAAGTCATGCACCAAAACAGCAATCCATGCGCCCAAAATTTGCCTTAGAAATGTTTAAGTTCTGCTCATACGCCTGAACAGTGGTCCATGAGCCTAGAAATATAAGTCGGATGACTAAGGGTAGGGCCATGCGCCCCAATAGTGCCCATGCGCCCCAATAGTGCCCATGCGCCCAAGTGGCCCATGCGCCTAAGTGTTCATGCGCCCGAATAGTGCCATGCGCCCAAGTGGCCCGTGCGCCTAAGTGTTCATGCGTCTAAATAGTATCCATGCACCTAGATTGGCTGGAATTTACTAAGTGTTCAGACGTCCAGAAGTCCCCATGCGCCTGAAAGTGGCCCATGCGCCTAAGTGATCCCCATGCGCCCGAATAGTGTCCATGCGCCTGTATAGTGTCCATGCGCCTAGGACTTAGATTATTTTTCTGATTTTTGGGGAAAATGTGTAAAGTAGGCTTTGACTTGGAAAATTCCCGGGGGACTATAAGTTGACTTTTGGGGTCATAGATGGTATGATGGGCATGTATGATGATGATGATGATGTTGCATGAATATGCATGATGTATGTTATGTATGTATCATGCCTTATGATGATGTATGTATGGTATGTTATGTTATGTTCCTATGATGATGAATGTTTATCTTTCCATGGCTTTACGTGTTATGGTAATGAATGAACCTAAAGTATTATGTAACGTAAAGTGAAAGATAATGACAGAGGAACATGATGAATGAATGCATGCATTAACGAACGAATGAACGTAAAAAGTCTTGCAAGCAAATGTATGGAGGTTCAGACCCAATGAAGGGTGTAGCTCAACTGTGTGCGGGTTAGCTACCCCAGAAGGATGCACACTGGGGTCCATTCCTTGTGATTGACCACACGTATGGGATCCTTGCCGCTTGCCCCAGGTACTGGAGTCAGCTTCGTGCACAATGTTCGGGGTCTATGAAAGACCTCAGGCCTAGTAACCAGCTCCGTGCACAATGTTCGGGGTATAGCCTATGGCATTGATCCGGAATAAAACGAAAAGATGAACGGTGAATGTACTTGCCTCAGGTACTGGAGTCAGCTTCGTGCACAATGTTCGGGGTCTATGGTAGACCTCAGGCCCAGTAACCAGCTTCGAATGTTCGGGGTATTGTACATGTCACAAGATTTAATGAATGAACGATGGCTAATGAACGTAATGGAAGATAATAATGCTATTATCTGTATGTACCAATGATGTATGATCACGAACGATGGAACGTATTGTATGGGTTTTGAAAAGAAATAAATAACGATTTATGTATGTTTTATTATAAAACTAGAACTCACTCAGCAACGCTGACTTTTATACGTTTTCAGTTGGCAGGTAACGTTACTAGGGATGGCACGAGGCGGCTGCTCAGCTCTTTTGGATGGCATCTATTTAATTAAGGCTTTTGTGATGTAATACAATGATATAATTTTGTAACCGACAAATGATCCATTATTTTGCAAAAGTTTTTAGGATGCAATGAAATGTCACTTGTTTTATGTTTTCCGCTGCAATGTTTTGTTGAATAAATGTAAAGTATATGTTTTACGTGCGATGAATTACCAGCTGTAAGCGTCCAGGGAACGGGGCCTTACAAGTTGGTATCAGAGCCAAAGTTTATGTGAAATTGGTAATTTTCAAAATAAACCTTAACTTAAACAGAGAATAGGACGGAATAGGAAGGGGATGCGAATCTAAGTAGCTGCATGCCATCAGGTATTTTTGTAATATAACCGGTTTATGTGTGCATGGTATGTGGTTATGTGTTGTATGTAGATTTAAATACTCATGTAGTCAGGACAAGTAATGCTCGGGGTATGAAGAGTAAAGTAAGTGGCTAATCACAACTGGCCACTTTAATAAGGGACTTACTATACTTGACATAAACTGAGTTATTCCCTTGAATGACCGTGTTGGTGTTTCAATCTTTCAGTGTGTTAGGTGATGGCTGACGGAAGATCTTCGAAGGCCTGTCATGGTGGAGGTCCTAGTGCCGAACCGCGACCCAAGAGGGGGAGGCCCAGAGTCGAGAAAATGGTTCATGAAGAACCAGAAACTCCTCATCCGGAGGCCGGAGATGAGAGTGCTAACCTAAGAGCCTCAGTGAAGGAGGCGGTTGTGGAAGAAGTGCACCAAGTCATGCAGACGATCCTACCATCTGTGGTGACTGAAGTGATAAAGGCAGTTAGAGAGGGAGAGAGAAAGGAAAGGAGTGGACCTACGGGCGAAAGAAGACAGCCCGAGACTGAGATAGTTCCGTCCGATGATGAGGACGAGGAAGAAGAGCTTGTGCCTGAGGCGACCCGAGGCTGCAACTACGGGGTGTTTATGAGATGCAAACCCCCTACTTTCGATGGAAACGGCACTGCCGTTGCTGCTCACCGGTGGGTGAGGGAAATGGAGGCGGTACTTGATATCAGCGAGTGCCGAGAAGACCAGAAGGTTAAGTTCGCTACCCACTCATTCGTAGACTCAGCTCTGTGCTGGTGGGACAACATAGTCCAAGCTGAGGGTAGTCGGGCGATCGGGAGAATGAGATGGTCGGAGTTGAAAAAGTTGGTGATCGAGGAGTTTTGTCCTCACCGGGAAATGGACAAGGTCGAGAGAGAGTTTCTATAACTAAAGGCGGGAACTATGACACACCAAGAGTACACCACAAAATTCAATGAAATGGCACGACTGGTGCCCGATCAGGTGACGCCACTGTCACGAAAGATTAAGAGATATATTCAGGGACTGCCGGCGGATATCCTAAGCATATGATCGCCGCCCGACCAAGCACTTTTAGGTCGGTGGTTGATTTGGTTGGTAGACTATATGATGAGCGTGAGGTGGTAGTGGCTGAGGAGAAGAAGACGAGTAGGGATGGGAGAAACTGGAATGGGAAATGGTTCGGGCGTGGTAGAGCCGCTCCAAACAATAAGGCGGCGAGGGTAGGTGACCGACGTGTGGTCACAGCTAGTGCTGGGCTGGAGAAGTGTGGCAAGTGCGGGAAGGAGCAGGTGGTGAGTGTAGATGGGGGTCGAATGTTTGTTTCAAGTGTGGGAAGTCTGGCCATATGGCTAGAGATTGTGGAGGCATGAGGTGTTTCAACTGCGGGGGAAGTGGTCACATGAGCAAGGAGTGTAAGAAGCTAAGGGCCGAGAGTTCCGGGGTGAAGAAGGCCGGAGGAGAAGGGCAGAAGGCAAGCGCCCGAGCTTTCACGATGACTCGGGAGGAGGCTAGGACAGATCCTGACGTGGTGTCAGGTATGTTTCTAGTAAACCAAACTCTTGTATCTGTGTTGTTTGATTCTGGTGCTAGTAGAAGTTTCATTTCTGCTGCCTTTGGTGCTAAGTTTCCCAATAAGAGTAGATATATTGGTGAGCCATTCAATGTAGAAACTGCTATTGGTAAGTCCACTAGAATTACTGAGGTGATAGAGGACTGTGCCATAGAACTAGAAGGCCATAGGTTTGCTGCTAAGTTAGACGTGATACCCCTAGGTGGATTTGATGTAGTACTAGGGATGGACTGGTTAGAAACCTATGAGGCAAATATCGTGTGTCGCAAGAAGATGATCCGATTGACAACGCCTGACGGAAATGAGTTGATGGTTTATGGTGATTGCGTCACGACAATCCCGAGGGTGATTTCGATGGCAGTGGTGGGAAAGTGCATGAGACGCGGATGTAGTGCCTACTTGGCATACATAAAAGATGTGGATGCGTCAGTACCGCAATTATCCGAAGTACCAGTGGTGCGCGACTTTCCGGACGTATTCCCGGAAGACTTACCAGGTGTGCCACCAGATCGCGAGGCTGAGTTCCAAATTGACTTGCTACCCGGTGCTCAACCCGTTGCCAAGGCACCGTACCGGTTGACTCCAGCTGAGATGAAAGAGTTAATGGAGCAGTTGCAAGAACTGCTGGATAAGGGGTTCATTAGACCGAGTATCTCTCCATGGGGTGCTCCGGTATTATTTGTGAAGAAGAAAGACGATAGTATGAGGATGTGTATTGACTACCAAGAGTTGAACAGCTGATGGTGAAGAACCGATACCCCCTACCAAGAATAGACGATCTGTTTGATCAGCTCCAAGGTGCCAGTTGGTTTTCGAGGATAGATCTCGATCTGGGTACCATCAACTAAAAGTGAAGGAGCAAGACATTCCTAAAACAGCTTTTCGCACGCACTACGGTCACTATGAGTTCCTCGTTATGTCGTTTGGATTGACCAATGCGCCAGCTGCTTTTATCAATCTGATGAATCGAGTGTGTCGGCCAATGTTAGAAAAATCGGTGATTGTGTTCATTGATGATATCCTGATTTATTCTAAGAGTGATATTGAGCATGCCGATCACATTCGGGAGGTTCTGGAGACGTTAAGAAGGGAGAAGTTGTATGCAAAATTTTCCAAGTGCGCGTTTTGGTTACGCGAAGTTCAGTTCTTGGGTCATGTGGTGAATCCCGATGGGATTATGGTGGACCCGGCTAAGGTAGAGGCAGTGACACAATGGAAGTCTCCAAAGACGCCATCCGAGATTCGTACTTTCTTGGGTTGGTGGGCTACTATAGGAGATTTATCCAAGACTTCTCTAAGATTGCTTCTCCACTGACTAAGTTGACCCGGAAGGATGTAAAGTATGTATGGGGTCAGGCTCAGGAGAAGGCATTCGAGGAGTTGAAGGCGAGGTTGACTCAAGCTCCTGTCTTGTCGTTACCTGATGGAAGTGAAGATTTGGTGGTGTATTTAGATGTTTCTTACTCGGGGTTGGGGTGTGTGTTAATGCAAAGAGGAAAAGTTATAGCCTATGCATCCCGACAGCTGAAGGTTCATGAGGTCAACTACCCTACTCATGACTTGGAACTAGCAGCCGTGGTCTTTGCACTAAAGATTTAGAGGCACTATCTGTATGGCAGGAAGTGCACCATCTTCACCGACCACAAGAGCTTAAAGTACTTCTTTGAGCAGAAGGACCTGAATATGAGGTAGAGATGATGGTTGGAGCTTATAAAGGATTATGATTGTGAGATCCATTACCATCCGGGCAAAGCTAACGTGATGGTTGATGCTCTTAGCCAGAAGGAGAGGCCCGAGCCAATTCGGGTGAAAGCATACCACTAATCATGACCTCTGACGTAATGTGGCAAGTCAAGGAGTTTCAGGATGAGGCATTAAGAGAAGATCATCTAAACCCTGAAAGAATGAGAGGTCTGGTTGGGGAATTGAGTGAAAACACACTTGGTGTTAAGACTCGATTTGGACGGGTGTGGATTCCTCGTTTCGGGAATCCACGTGTGAAGATTATGGACGAAGCTCACAAGACCCGATACTCTATCCATCCCGGTGCCACAAAGATGTACCAAGAAATGAAGAAGGATTATTAGTGACCGGGTATGAAGCGTGATGTGGTGGAGTATGTGAGCAAATGCCTTACTTGTTTGCAAGTGAAGGCGGAACATCAAAAGCCGTATGGTAAGATCCAACCTTTGGATATACCGGAATGGAAGTGGGAGCACATCACCATGGATTTCATTATGAAGCTGCCTCGTACTCCGAAAGGATACGATGCCATATGGGAGATTGTTGACCGCTTGACGAAGAATGCTCACTTCCTACTGATCCGCGAGACATATTCATCTGAGAGGTTGGCTGACCTGTTCATCAAGGAGATTGTAACTCGTCATGGTGTGCCGGTGTCTATTGTGTCAGATCGTGACACTCATTTTACATCTAAATTCTGGAAGAAATTCCACGATGCCATGGGGACGAGGTTACATATTAGCTCGGCTTATCATCCCCAAACTAATGGTCAGTTAGAAAGGACCATTCAGATGTTGGAAGACATGCTTCGGGCATGTGTGATTGATTTTGGAGGAAGTTGGGACGACCACTTGCCGTTAGCTGAATTCTCGTACAACAATAGTTATCATGCCAGCATTGGCATGCCACCATACGAGATGCTATATGGTAGGCGATGCAGAACACCCGTTTGTTGGGGTGATATTGGTCAAAAGGAATTGGGGAGCGTCGAAGTAATCGAGGCTATGACGGAGAAGCTTGAGAAGATTAAAGCCTTCATGAAGGCAGCTAAAGATAGACAGAAGTCGTATGCCGATAAACGACACAGACCGATCGAGTTCCAGGTGGGTGACCGGGTTATGTTGAAGGTCTCACCTTGGAAGGGAATTATTAGATTCAGGAAGCGAGGAAAGTTGAGCCCAAGATATATAGGCCCTTTCCGAATCATTGCTCGAGTAGGAGAGGTGGCCTATAGGTAGGAATTACTGGATGAGTTAAGTGGGATTCATCCGACATTCCATGTGTCTCATCTGAGAAAGTGTATAGCTGATGAAGACATGATTGTTCCACTGGAGGATATCAAAGTAGATGAAAGGCTCAATTATATGGAGCAACCAGTGGAAATCATCGATCATAAAGAGAAGAGGCTGCGAAATAAAGTGGTTCCTCTTGTGTGTGTTCAGTTGAAGCAGAGGAAGGGATCCGAGTCTACATGGGAGACTGAGGAGGAGATGCGGCAGCATTATCCTTATATGTTTGAGGAATAACAGGTTTCGGGGATGAAACCTATATAAGGGGGGTGGACTTGTAACACCCGGCTATTTTTACAAATCAAGATATAAAGAATAAAAGCAAGAAAGGCAATAAAAATCCAAGTGGAGGGACTAAAAGTGTCCAAAAAGGACAAAACTTTCAAAAGTTGGTGTAAAGGGAGTATGGCCGCCCACCCTCACCTCACTTCACCATTTGTCTCGGTTTAGAGAGAGAGAGCAGAGAAAAACTCTCGGTTGAAGATAGGAAGAAAAAGAGAAGTCGAATTCAAGGTAAGAATTCAAGGTTTTTATGCTTTTATGTCGGGTTTTATCCCGGTTATGTATTTGTATGCTTATGGGCTGTGTTTGTGCTCGTGTGTGTGTGTTTTTGGTGTTATTTCTAGGTGTTTTGAACTCTTTGCAAGCGGGTTAAAAGGAAGAACACCCAAGTTGCACCAGGTGAGTTCTAGACCCTGGTTTTTACATGTTTTGAAACATATTTGGGGCTGAAAACGTATTAAAATGACTTTTACAAAGCGTATTTGAATACCCGTATGTAATGTGTATGTTGGATGTTAGTTCTGGATGGTGTATAGGCTACCCATGTTTAGAATAGCCACATTATGCTTAGAACGGATGGATTCGATGATTAGGATTGAAAATATCCTAGAAACATGTTTACAGAATGCTCATGCGCCTAGATAAGTGTTCATACGTCTGAAACTGCCTTAGAAAGAATTAAGTGTAAGTCATGCGCCTAAACAGTAGCCCATGCGCCCAAAATTTGCCTTAGAAATGTTTAAGTTCTGCTCATAGCCTGAACAGTGGTCCATGCGCCTAGAACTGTAAGTCGGATAACTAAGGGTAGGGTCATGCACCTCAATAGTGCCCATGCGCCCAAGTGGCCCGTACGCCTAAGTGTTCATGCGCCCGAATAGTGCCATGCGCCCAAGTGGCCCATGCGCCTAAGTGTTCATGCGTCCGAATAGTATCCATGCGCCTAGATTGGGCTGGAATTTACTAAGTGTTCAGACGTCCAGAAGTCCCCATGCGCCTGAAAGTGGCCCATGCGCCTAAGTGATCCCCACGCGCCCGAATAGTGTCCATGTGCCTGCATAGTGTCCATGGACCTAGGGCTTAGATTATTTTTCTGATTTTTGGGCAAAATGTGTAAAGTAGGCTTTGACTTGGGAAATTCCCGGGGGAATATATTGTGTGACTTTTGGGGTCATAGATGGTATGATGGCATGTATGATGATGATGATGAGTTGCATGAATATGCATGATGTATGTTATGTATGTATGATGCCCTGTGATGATGTATGTATGGTATGTTATGTTATGTTCCTATGATGATGAATGTTTATTTTCCATGGCTTTACGTGTTATGTTAATGAATGAACCGAAAGTATTATGTAACGTAAAGTGAAAGATAATGAAAGAGGAACATGTTGAATGAATGCATGCATTAACGAACGAATGAACGTAAAAAGTCTTGCAAGCAAATGTATGGAGGTTCACACCCAATGAAGGTGTTTTAGCTCAACTGTGTGCGGGTTAGCTACCCCGGAAGGATGCACACTGGGGTTCAATCCTTGTGATTGACCACACGTATGGGATCCTTGCCGCTTGCCCCAGGTACTGGAGTCAGTTTCGTGCATAATGTTCGGGGTCTATGAAAGACCTCAGGCCCAATAACCAGCTTCGTGCACAATGTTCGGGGTATAGCCTATGGTATTGATCCAGAATAAAACGAAAAGATGAAGAGGAATATACTTGCCTCGGGTACTGGAGTCAGCTTCGTGCATAATGTTCGGGGTCTATGGTAGACCTCAGGCCCAGTAACCAGCTTCGAATGTTCGGGGTATTGTACATGTCACAAGATGTAATGAATGACGATGGCTAACGAACGTAATGGAAGATAATAATGATATTATCTGTATGTACCAATGATGTATGATCACGAACGGATGAAACGTATAGTATGGTTTTGAAAAGAAATAAATAACGAGTTTATGTATGTTTTATTATAAAACTAGAACTCACTCGGCAACGCTGACTTTTATACGTTTTCCGTTGGCAGGTAAACGTTGCTGGGGATGGCATGAGGCGGCTGCTCAGCTCTTTTGGATGGAATCTATTTAATTAAGGATTTTGTGATGTAATACAACGATATAATTTTGTAACCTACAAATGATGCATTATTTTGCAAAAGTTTTTAGGATGCAATGAAATGCCACTTGTTTTTGTTTCCGCTGCATCGTTTTGATGAATAAATGTAAAATATATGTTTTTACGTGCGATGAATTACCAGCTGTAAGCGTCCCGGAACGGGGCCTTACAATGATCCATAAACTAAATTATAATAACAATGCAAGCTTAAGATATCTTTTATCCAAATATAAAAGTTATTTGTCAAGATGAGTGGATTTTTTCTTTGTTGTTACACTATCAAAACCATAAACTAACTTAAACTTACTCTAGTACCTTGAAGTTCTTATTCTCATTTAATTAGGATTATTAGGTTTAAATAAACTAAGAAGTATTAGATTTAATTAAAATTAAAATAAGTTATCTTTACAAGACGAGAAGTGAGTGAGAAATGTAAGACAACTCTAAAATTGAGTTAACTTGGCTCTATGAAAGGACCATGAGACCCTTTATAGTTTTCAAAGTTATGGCTTAATGATAGATGATGTGTGTTTTTTTTTAAATTTGGTTTGTAGTCTTATAATAAAAAAATTATGTATAGTTTCGGCATATTATAAGACTACACCCTCCATATCTTATGCATACTTCAATTTTTGGCATTACATATTCCATATTAATGTGAAATTAATTAATATTTTTAAATTACTATATGTCCACATGTATGATTAACAATTATGATTTTCTTGATTACTGAACAAAGTAAAAGCAAAAGACTTTGTTCAATTTTTTTAAACTAAATGAGTGTTATTATCAAAATTATTTACAAAAGAAATCTTTAAGTATGATATTTAGTGGATGATGCATTCAAAGAGCTTTCAAAATGCGCATATGAAGTACAAGAAAAGTTATATCATAAGATTTGATAAAACTCAATAAAGTTCACTAAGTATCAGTTCTTCCAAAGCCAAAAGACCAATTCTTCCAAAGTCTAAGAATGAAGTCTTCTGAAACTTCAAAACAACGTCTTCTGAAGCCAAGAAATTGATTTCTTAACAATATAGAGAATACATGCTTTCTCTGACATGCTTTTGACAAAAAGTAAACCAGCTTTTGTTGTCATCTCTGAATACTTACCAATGCATACAAGTTGGTGAAAAGTCCATACTTTTGTCAACCGTAGATTAAAGTCTTAGAATCTATAACTTTCTATCTTTTTACTTTTATCTTTTTTGTAATAGATATGGACGTGAGCTATGACATGTCATAGTCACTAGTCAAACGACAATTTAGCTACATTGATCTTGTTATCTAGATCAGTGTTTCCAGCTTTCATTCAAAGTATGGGCGGCTGTAGGATATAGTATAAAGTATCTCAAGTACTTGTCATTAGAACCAAGCTTTGTAACACTTTGTATAAGAACTTGAGAATAATATACAACATTCTTGAAAACCATCTTATTGTGTTCTGCTTGTGTTTATTGTTTCACCTTAAGCCAATTCACTATTTGATCAGGTAAGTGTTCTAAGTCTCTCCAATCTTATGAAACTGTTGCGTTAATCCCCTTCACTGGTACTACAACTAGTATCAGAGTATTTTAGGCTTTTGATTAAAAATCTCACCTTCTATAATCCTTTTAGTTTCATAAAATACTTACCGGCTCAAATAGCAGCTCTCACAAAAGCTAATATGGAAACCACTACCATGAAAAAATCTCCACCAATCACTCCTGATAACTTTGATACTTGGTACCAACGTATGAAAGAGTTTATCAAGTCTCAAGACAGTAGGATATGGAGATCTGCTATTGAAAGACGTCACATCCCAACACCTCTTCAGCCACTACTGGAGATGGGCTGATTCTTAAGGAAATGGCAACGTATGAAAGAGTTTATCAAGTCTGTGATCTTGGATGCTAGTAGATGTTCCGAGACATGTCGATTATTTGCAGGACAACTTTGTTTACACATTGTAAAACAACTTAAATTTAGTTTTAAATATTAAAAATAATTCTTTGGAACTATTGTCTACATCAAGCTCACTTTTAAGAAAAAAAAGATATTGGGATTTTGTAATAAATAAATCATAAACTAAATTATAATAACAATGCAAGCTTAAGATATCTTTTATCCAAATATAAAAGTTATTTGTCAAGATGAGTGGATTTTTCTTTGTTGTTACACTATCAAAACCATAAACTAACTTAAACTTACTTTAGTACCTTGAAGTTCGTATTCTCGTTTAATTAGGATTATTAGGTTTAAATAAACTTAGAAGTATTAGATTTAATTTCAAATAAGTTATGTTTAATAGGACGAGAAGTGAGTGAGAAATGTAAGACAACTCTAAAATTTAGTTAACTTGGCTCTATGAAAGGACCATGAGACCTTTTATAGTTTTTAAAGTTATGGCTTGATGATAGATGATGTGTGTTTTTTTTTAAATTTGGGTTGTAGTCTTATAATAAAAAATTATGTATAGTTTCGGCATATTATAAAACTACACCCTCCATATCTTATGCATACTTCAATTTTTGGCATTACATATTCCATATTAATGTGAAATTAATTAATACTTTTAAATTACTATATGTCTACATGTATGATTAACAATTTATGATTTTCTTCATTACTGAACAAAGTAAAAGCAAAAGACTTTGTTCGATGTTTTTAAACTAAATGAGTGTTATTATCGAAATTATTTACAGAAGAATTTTTTAAGTATTATATTTAGTGGCTGATGCATTCAAAGAGATTTCAAAATGCGCATGTGAAGTACAAGAAAAGTTTTATCATAAGATCTGATAAAACTCAATAAAGTTCACTAAGTATCAGTTCTTCCAAAGCAAAAAGACCAATTCTTCCAAAGTCTAAGGATGAAGTCTTCTGAAACTTCAAGACAACGTCTTCTGAAGCCAAGAAATTGATTTCTTAACAATGTAGAGAATACATGCTTTCTCTGACATACTTTTGACAAAAAGTAAACCAGCTTTTGTTGTCATCTCTGAATACTTACCAATGCATACAAGTTGGTAAAAAGTTCATACTTTGTCAACCGTAGATTAAAGTCTTAGAATCTATAACTTTCTATCTTTTTACTTTTATCTTTTTCTAATAGATATGGACGTGAGCTATGACATGTCATAGTCACTAGTCAAACGACAATTTAGCTACACTGATCTTGTTATCTAGATTAGTGTTTCCAGCTTTCATTCAAAGTATGGGCGGCTGTAGGATGTAGTATAAAGTATCTCAAGTACTTGTCATTAGAACCAAGCTTTGTAACACTTTGTATAAGAACTTGAGAATAATATACAACATTCTTGAAAACCATCTTATTGTGTTCTACTTGTGTTCATTGTTTCACCTTAAGCCAATTCACTATTTGATCTGGTAAGTGTTCTAAGTCTCTCCAATCTTATGAAACTGTTGTGTTGATCCCCTTCACTTGTACTACAACTAGTATCAGAGTATTTTAGGCTTTTGATTATAAAATCTCACCTTATATAATCCTTTTAGTTTCATAAAATACTTACGGCTCAAATAGCAGCTCTCACAAAAGCTAATATGGAAACCAGTACCATGAAAAAATCTCCACCAATCACTCCTGATAACTTTGATACTTGGTACCAACGTATGAAAGAGTTTATCAAGTGTAACACCCGATTATTTATTCATTTATTTTGAAGCCGACTAAAGAAGAAAAGAAATAAAGTCCAAAGTCGAGGGATCGAACTCGCCAATGAGAGAAAGTCGGGTGAGTGAGAGTATTAGGGAGAGGGCAGCCCTTACCTCTCCCCCACACTCACAAATCAGCCAAAGAAAGGGGAGAAGAGAGAAAGAAGGGAAAAAGAGGAAAAGTGTTGGTTCGGGTTGGTTCGAGTAGCCAAAGTTGTTGAGAAACAAGTCAAACCGAAGCTCTACTCGTCGTGGTCGTTTGTGTGAGTTCTAGAACCCCACTTTTACTTGTTTTCTAATGATTTTGGGGCTGGAAAACATCTAAAATCGGGTTTTTGAGTGTGTGTATGTTGACCCATTTGTGTTTGTGTATGTGTATGTATGATGCGTTTGTAGCTTGATTGTGAGATAGTGTGTGCTTGAATGGTGTTGTGGTGTGCATCCCTAAGGTTTAGGATGGTCGATTTGGGCTTAAAATGGGTTTAGATGAGTTTGGAGGCCGAAAACCCTCGGTTGCAGTCGGGATGAACTGCATTCTGCATCAGCTAGGGCTAGGCGACCGAATGGAGGCCATACAGCCTATTAGGGTGCGATTGGGGTCCATTCGCACGATTGGGGTCCATTTGCACGATTGAAGGTCCATTCGCATGATTGAAAGGCCAGTCGCATAGAGGTCATGCGACTGAAGGTCCAGTCGCATAAGTGCTCATCCGCATTAATCCCATTCGTATGAGGTTCATCCGCATTGTCCATTCGCACGACCGAACGTTCATTCGCATGGGTATTCATCCGCATTAGTTCATTCGCATAGTGTTCAGTCGCATGGAGGCCACACGACTGAAGGGTGTCCATACGCCCGAATAGGGCTGTTGCACTCGTGGGAAGCGTACTTTGACTTCTGACTTTCGGGAGAAAGGGCAGATGTAAGTTTTGACGTAAAGGTTTTCGTAAGAGCATGTAAGATGACGATTGAGGCCGTAGAGAGCATGTTGGGCACGACGATGATGATGTTGCATGTTTAGGCTTGTTATGTATGTATGATGGTTGCCCTGTATGATGATGATGATGATTGCGTATGATATGTTCCTTATATTGATGTATGTTTATCTTTCTTGTGGCTTTACGTGTCATGTTAATGAATGAATGAAGTATTATGTAAGTAAAGTGAAAGATAATGAAAGAGGAACATAAATTAAGAATGCATGCATTATTGAATGATGAACGAACGAAGGAAAGGCTTGCAAGCACATATATGAGGTGAGAAACCCTGTTGTTGCAACAGACTCGGATGTTATGCAATCGTTGGGATTGCCATGAGGTGAGCAACTCGATGGTTGCAAGAGACTCGGATAACGTGCCCTCGATGAGGATGGCAATGAGGTGAGCAACTCGATGGTTGCAAGAGACTCGGATAACGTGCCCTCGATGAGGATGGCAATGAGGTGAGCAACTCGATGGTTGCAAGAGACTCGGATAACGTGCCCTCGATGAGGATGGCAATGAGGTGAGCAACTCGATGGTTGCAAGAGACTCGGATAGCGTGCTATCAATGAGAATGGCAATGAAGTGAGCAACTTGATGGTTGCAACAGACTCGTATAGCGTGAAATCGTTAGGGTTGCCAATGAGGTGAGCGACCCTGTTGTCGCGACAGACTCGGGAGGACGTATAGAATGAATGAAAGTTAACGAATGTATAGAAAATAATAATTTTATTATCAACGTGTACGTATATTGCATGGTCACGAACGAATGTAAAGTATAATATGATTTTGAAGGAAATAAAAGAATGGTTTTACGAAAGTAAAGTATTTTTATTATAAAACTAGAACTCACTCAGCAACGCTGACTTTGATGTTTCCAGTGGCAGGTAATGATTGCTGAGGATGGCACGGGCGACTACTCAGCTCTTGTAGGATGGCATTCTTTTGATTAATGTTTTTGCATTGTAATGCGAACAAGCTATTTTGTAATGAATGTTGTATTAATTTGCAAAAGCATTTACACGGAAATGAAAGATTGTTTAGTTTTCCGCTGTGATTTTTATGAAATACAAATGTAATTATATGTTTTATGTGCAACGAGAACCCAACTGTAAGCGTCCCGGGAACGGGGCCTTACATCAAGTCTCAAGACAGTAGGATATGGAGATCTGCTATTGAAAGACGTCACATTCCAACACCTCTTCAGCCACTACTGGAGATGGGCTGATTCCTAAGGAAATGGCAACGTATTAAAGAGTTTATCAAGTCTGTGATCTTGGATGCTAGTAGATGTTTCCAGACATGTCGTTTATTTTGTAGCACAACTTTGTTTACACACTGTAAAACAACTTATATTTACTTTTAAATATTAAAAATAATTCTTTGGAACTATTGTCTATATCAAGCTCACTTTTAAGAAAAAAAAGATATTGGGATTTTGTAATATATGAATCATAAACTAAATTATAATAACAATGCAAGCTTAAGATATCTTTTATCCAAATATAAAAGTTATTTGTCAAGATGAGTGGATTTTTCTTTGTTGTTACACTATCAAAACCATAAACTAAATTAAACTTACTCTAGTACCTTGAAGTTCGTATTCTCGTTTAATTAGGATTATTAGGTTTAAATAAACTTAGAAGTATTAGATTTAAATTAAATTCAAATAAGTTATGTTTAACAAGACGAGAAGTGAGTGACAAATGTAAGACAACTCTAAAATTGAGTTAACTTGAATTAAATGAACTAGCTTGCATGGAATTGTCAAAGGAGAGAAAGGAGGCAGAGGATGCAAAGCTACTTCTTCAAATCAAAGAAGAAAGAAGAAAGAAAAAATGTACAAGTATGTGCCTACTCTCTCCCAAGTTCAAGAAAGTCTTGTACAAGAGGATGTGGTTCCACAAAAACCTCAGGTAGACAAAGAAAATGATAGGATCAAAACAATCAACTACCTGAGTGCCACAGGCCTTTATCAGGCTGCTGCACTTCATCCCTTATCCTATGACTACATTAAGTTTGAGTACCTCAAACAACTTGAACTTGAGATAGTCAAAGAAAGAAAGATCACCTAAAGGAAGCTAAGGGAAGAGGATGCAAAGTCAAGAGCCATCATCCATAAAAGCATGAAGAAGTCTGCTGATAGGCAGAGGATGATGAGCTTCTTGAAACTTTATGGATTCTCCGGAAGGAGACTTGGCCTTATGTCTCTGTCCACTATGGATGAGCATATCAGGGTAATCAAGCTAAAGATCAAGAGTGGAGAGCTAATGGACTTACACTCCCCTCCAAGTCAAGCTCCACCTGAAATGGAGGTTAAGGTTGAACAATCTGAGACAACACAACCTGAACCACTTGTTGAGACTCAACAAGCTTCATCTTCTGATCCACAACAGGGTCAAACTCCCTCTCCTTCTAAACCTGTGATGGAGGAAGACCTAACTGAGAAAGACAAAGAAGATCAATCAGGTGCTGCAAATCAGTCTTGCATGCATGCACAAGTGTACTGAAGCAGAATGTTTCGGAAGTTTCCCACCAGCAACAAAACACATTCTAAGTGTGAAATCTTCTAAAGCCAAGACCAAAATCTTCCGAAGCTAAAAATGAAGTCTTCCGAAGTTTCAAAGAAAAAGTCTTCCGAAGCCAACACTAGAAGATAGATTTCTTCCGAAGACTTTTTGAACACATGATTCATCTGATGTACCTTTTACCATAAAGCTGGACCCCCTTTCCGCTGCAACTCTGATGAGACACCAACTTTACATAAGTTGGTGAAAGGTCCATGCTTTTGGTAACTGTACATTGAGGTCTTGAGTCTATAACCTTCTACTTTATGTACTTTATCCTTTTTGTAATATATTAGGATGCGAGCTATGGCATTTCATATTTACTGGTCAAAAGGCAATCTACCTTTTGACTCTACATTTGATTTTGTAGTTGTCTAGTCAATTGTATCCAGCTGGCCTTTAAAGTATGGCCGGTTGTAGGATGTATTATATGTATCTCAAGTACTTGTAACTTAAGGATATGCTTTTGTAACATTTGTAATAGAACTTGAGAAACAATATACAACATTCTTGAAAACCAATCACTTGTGTGTTTTGATATTTTGTTATGTCTCTTACTTACTTGTGTTCATAGCATTATATATATATATATACATGTATATATATATATACATGTATACATATATACATGTATACATATATACATGTATATATATATACATGTATATATATATACATGTGTATATATACATGTATATATATATATATACATGTATATATATATATATACATATATGTATATATATATACATAATATACATATATATATGTATATATATATAACATATATATATACATATATATATGTATATATACACACACACACATATATATATATATACACATATATATATACATACATATATATATACATATATATATACATACACACATATATATACACATACATACATATGTGAGGGAATATATCACATAATTATGAGGGAAATTTTGGAGAAAATATATGCAATTCAATACTTCCACTACTGGTTCCTCCACCTCGGTTGTTGCACCCTCTCCCATTTACCCTATCTATACAGTCACGAATACTCAAAACAAGATTTGTGTCCTTAAATGTACCAAGGTCTCATTATCTACTTGGTTAAAGCTTATTAACTGCACGCCCAGTGCTACGATATGCTTAGTCTTAGTTCGTGTCATTCTATCCTAATCCATGAATTTCGAAGCGTGGACCTGTATTCAAAATATTTTTTGAATCATAAGGTTCTTGGGTGGTAGCCTTGAACATGAATTCATGAATCTAACACTCCATGTCATACCTTCCTTGGAAGCTTATTTCCAGTGAATCAAAGAGTTAGCTAATCAGCTTTATGATGTAATAACCCCGTTTCGGATTAACATTTAGTTCTCAAACTGGTCTGTGGCCTTCCTCCGAAGTATAATAATACCGCCTTCTACATAAACTAGGTAGTTCCTACCTAGGAAACAACTTGTTCCATGCTCCAACTTGAACATCACCATTAGTCAGCTTGTGTACTATATGACCCCCCCCCCCCCGACACCCATGGCTGCAACAACCACCAATGACTAGCCACCACCTGAACGGCGCTAGGACACGACTTGTCAGTAGCCATGCCACCCTTGGAACCGTAAACAGTCCAACCTCTCATCAGCCACGCCACCCACAACAACCCCCAACTCGACTTACTTAACAACAGCCTTCGGCCTATTAGGCTGCCTACTCTCCTTGGTCCAACCCATACTCTTTTTAGGTTGTACCCCTATGTCTATACCCAACCAAGGCAAGTTGGGTTGCATTGTGGACACCTTGGCCCACCCCACCTTCGAGGTCTTCTTCTCCTCCAAATAGGACTGCCCAGGTCCATTTGACTGATTATGACCCACTACTGCCTACAAAGATCGCTAAATCTTTTCAGGCCATGACTATGGACATGGGCACAAATGATGATCAGTGGTACATGGATATAGGTGTGTCATCACATCTGACATTTGACCAAGGTAGATCTTGGTCCCAATTCAATTTCATTCTATTAACTCTATTTTTTCTGGAATGGTAACCGCATGCTCGTCCTCATATCTTGCAACATCATCTTACCCCACCCGACCAAACCTATTCACTTCAATAATATCCTATATACCTTCAAAATTGTCAAAAACCTTATTTTTGTATGTCAATTTACAAATGATAATAACGTATATTGAACTTGACCTTCATGGTTTCTTTATTAAGGATTTTCAGGATGGGAAGATAATGAGCACACATAATAGTACAAGTCAACTTTACCCTCTCACCACCTTCAATAAAGCAATCGCGTTTATGGCATATTCCGGCTCAGCACTAAACTTTTGGCATCCTCACCTTGGTCACCCGGGACAACCCACTATCCAAATTTTATCTTCTTATAATTTGATTTATTGTAATAAACAATCTATTTCTTCTTTTTTCATTCGTGTCAAATTACAAAACATAAACAATCGCATTGATTTATCTACTTCAATTACTATTTTACCGTTTGACATCGTACATTTTGATTTGTGGACATCTCCTATTCATAGTAAAAATGGCTATGAATATTATATGATTCTTATTAATGACTTTCACATTACACATGGGTCTATCCCCTCAAGCTTAAATAAAAAACGTTTGCTAAATTCACCCAATTTCAAAAATAATCTACACCCAATTTAACTAGCTAATTAAAATTTCCAATGTGTTAAATGTCGTGAATTCGAAAATCACCGGTTTACCTCTTTTGCCACCACCCATGGTCAAAAACTATTGTTTTCCTGTCCACATACTTCCCGAAAAATGTAAAGGCGGAACGCATGATCCGCCGCATCAACGAGATCATGCTCTTCCTCCTTTATCATGCATCCTTACCAACCTATTTTTAGGTCGAGGCTCTACATGCCTCGTTCTACCTCCATAACATGCTTCCTTAAAAATCCTTACAATTTCACTCCCCTACATCCATTCGTTACCAAAAACATCTGCATACTCTCGCGTGTGCGTCTTAAGTTACGCCTGCTACCCTCACCTTTCAGCTACATGACCATTCAAACTTCCCCCTAGCTCTACCCATTATGTTTTACTAGGTTATCCAGCTGATTTTTGAGGGTATCGATGCCTTCATTTGGAAACTGGTAAGGTTATCTTATCTTGTCACATTATATTTGATGAGCAAACCTTCCATTTTCCCTCTCAATCATGATTTGGAAACTAGTACGGTTTTCTTATCCTGTCATGTTATTTTCGAGGGGCAAACCTTCCATTTTGCCTCTCAGTCATCCTCCTCTCATAATAATTACTCTCAACTTGATCTGGACCCGTCTCATCTTATATTTAACCCATACCTTTCACCCCTCCCTCACCCAACCCCTCACACCCGCACCCCCTGCTATCGCTCCCCCACCCCAGCCCCCTCCCCGGCCTCTAATCATACCATGACCACTAGATACCATGATGTACCCTCAAAACATGTTTCAACCTTAGCACTACCACCTTACCTATCATCTCACCCTTACCAAAATCCCACCTAGTTGCCCTATCGGATCTGAACTGGCATGCAACCATGAATAAAGAATATAGAGCCTTAATGGCTTATGAAACTTGGGAATTGGTTCCTAGGCCTACTGACAGTCATATAATCAGATGTATGTGGCTATTTCACCACAAATATAATATCTATGGCTCTCTAAAGTGTTATAAAGCTTGGTTAGTTATGAATGGAAAGAGTCAACAAGTTGGCATCGATTGTGATGCCACATTAAGCCCAGTTGTTAAACCAACCACCATCGGCATCGTTCTTACACTTGAGGTATCTAGATCTTGGCTGATTCACCAATTAGATGCTAAAAACACTTTTTTACACGATGACCTACACGAAATAGTTTATATGTTCCAACCACCTGGTTTCATTGACTCTCTTAAGCCCAAACATGTATGAAATCTCAAAAAATCCTTTTTGGGCTTATGGAGGCACCACGAGCCTAGTATCACCGCTTTGCCACTTACCTATCTTGGTTCAGCTTCTAAAGTGGGGTGGAGCATGCTTTGCAATCCAACATGTTGGATCAAGTAAGGCTGGTGCAACCAAAACAAACACTTAGAATATTTTGGTGCAACTGATGAAGAACTTCTGAAGGCAAAAGCTAAACTTCCGAAGGTCAAGACTGAAAGAGGTTCCGAAGAGAAACTCTAACTTCTGAATAAAAGGTCTTTCCTATTCAAAAGATCAATATTGAAAAGATTTTAAGACAATGACTTTTGAGGTGTAAAGATCATCAAGCCTCAGAAGAAGTAGACTCTTCCAAAGTATAAGTGGCTTTGGAAAAACTTGTTCTTCCGAAGCCAGTTAACCTTCGAAAGAACTTGCTATGAACCATTGGACATAAGTATGGACCTTCTGACATATCCATTGCAACCTCTGATGTATTGCATGGCGCTTTCCCATACCCATGTAGTTGATCATACTTTATTTTACAATTCATTCACTATCAGTTAGTACAGTTACCAACTTTATTTGGTGACAAAAGGTAAGTCATGGACATGTTATGACTACGAAATCTTAGATAGTATTTTATCTAAGATACCTTACCTTAAGCAATATAGTATTTGCTTTGGTCGTATATAGTTTCATATTATAACTATGAAAACATGTTTGTAAGAGTCTGGTAACAGTTTGAGTTAAGAAGTAATATATACAAGTATCTTGAAAAACTATCTTCTTGTGTTTGAGAAATAGTATTTTATCAACTCTTAAGAGATTCTGCTTCATCAAACCGAGTGACTTGGTGAGTTGAGAGATAATACTTGTGTTGAGCGACAAAAACTGATGCTAGAATTGGTATAAGAGCTTTTTAGGCTCTTGATTGTGAAATCTTACCATCCAAATCAACCTTTTCCTCATACTTACACCACACTCGAAATGGCCCTCAATCAAAACACATCTAAAGATGAAATAGGGACAATGTCTAAAGCACCCATCATCACCCCTAAGAACTTCAGATCTTGGAGCAGACGTATTGAAGGTTTCATTAGGTATCAAGACAACATGATGTGGAAATATATCACCAATGGCCCTTACAAGCCAAAGGTTGCAGCTTTGGTTGGCAATGGTACTATGATAGAGAAGGTTGTTGAAGATTATTTGATGAAGACCATAAGCGACTAGAGATTGATAGAATAGCAATGAATGTTCTTATGACTTCCATACCCAACTCTATCATAGTGGGTTTTGAGCATTGTCAGTCAGCCAAAGAACTCTTTGATGCTTTGTCTCAGATGTATGCCGGTTCTAATGACTCCATGAAAGATTTCCTTAAGCAATAATTTGAAAGCTTTACTTACATTGCTGGAGAGACCTCAGCAAGCAATACTTCAGGTATATGGATGTTATTTCATCACTTCAGTCTATGGGAGTGACCTTTGAGATGAGAGATCTCTTAAGAAAATTCATGAGTGAACTTCCAATTGAGTGGACTTTCTACTATGTCTCTATCAAGAGGACAGAGAACTTAAACTCTCTCATGATACCTGAACTATATGACATCCTTGATGGCGACCGTGTAGAGATGGAAAATAAGAGAGGCCACCAGTTTAGTAGACCCTCAAGCCTTCCTGCTAGATATGTTTTAATAGTTAATGAAGGCTCAAGACGACCCTAACCTCAACAATACCTGACTTACTTCTAACACCCATCCTAATATATTACCTTTCTTGAGACTCTAAGGTCTCAACAGGCTCAGTCAAATCCTTTCTAGGATAGTTGTGCCTTTGTCTCGGGAAATGGGCATTCTAGTGATTTCCAGTTTTGCTTTAATAATCTAGAATGTTTTAGTCCAGATGATGTCGAGTACCTGGACATTGTCCAATAGATGGTTCTGTTAACTTACAGGGAAAAGAAGTTCTTTAAGAGAACTGGAAGGCAATTTCCCCAAAAGCCAACTAACAGCAAGTTCGGGTTTGACAAGACAAAAGCTAAATGTTACAACCATAACCAACTTGGTCACTTTGTCAAGGAATGTAAGGCTCCCAAATCCAATTCGGGAACCTCTTAAGCCTCCACACATCCCACCACACCTAAAGCAACCAGGAAGTCAACTAAACAATACACAAATGTTATTGCTCAAGAAGTGGACAGGAGCTTCAAGTTGCAGGATATGACTCCTGCTCAAGCATTGATGTCTAGAACTGATAACAAGAAGGTATTTGAACACCTCTGTACTCCAGCTTGCATGGCTAATGTTAAATTGTATTAGGACTATAATATAGAAATTAAATCTAATATTAAGTGTTTAAATATCTTTAAGAGTGATTTTAAAAGGGTTGATTCTAACTATAAAATGAAAATTGAAGAGTTGGAGACAAATATGTCCTCTTTAAAACATGAACATACAGACTATAAGACTCAAATCAAATTTTTAATCTCCAAATTGAGTGAGGCTCAAGCCTAGCTATTCACAGCTGAGGCTTTAGCCAGGAAGCATGCTATTTCTGAGCAAAACTTCCAAGCCATTCTTGCATCATCCTCCCACTAAAAAACATGTTATCAAAACAAAAGTGGGTTGGGAACCAATGAAATTTCTCCACTACATTCTTATGAGTCTATCAAACAACCAATATGTGGGACCAAAAAGCAAGAGGTTCCAATTGTTAACCCACCATCTCATGAGTTGAAGAGTGATACAACTATGGAGACCATCATAGGGAAGGATCAAGTAAGTCAACCCATTTCCATAAGTGATGATCAACCCCTAATAACCAAAGCCAGAAGAAACAAGGCTAAGGTAGCCAGAAAAACTACCAAGAAAGTGGCTAAATCCAAGCTAGAGATAGACCCAAAACAAAAAGGTGTGTTTATTTTAGTCAGATTCCAAGTGGTTGGAAGCTCTGATCCTGGAAAGGACTGTAATACTAGCATTACTATCCAGCTAAAGGATCAGAAGTTGAAGGAAAACACTATTGATGAAGACAAGAAGAGCAAGAAACAACAGTCTTCACATCCCCCAAGGTTAACATTGTATGCTTAATGTGTAGTCTGCAAAACCATATGGGTAAAGATTGCTACTACAATCCTGCAAAGCACACATTATGCAAATAATGTTAAGAAAGAAGGAGTCAAGGAGGGTTTCACATTTGGACCTTATCACATAGTCCAAGTGATCAGGAAAGGAAAGCTTGTTTTAGAAGCAAAGTTTCTTGTGGAAGAAACTCAATCTTCCGAAGGGAAAATTGCTTTGGGTGATAAGGCTAAGAAAATTCAAAAAGAACAAAATAGTTCCTTTGAACCTTCTGAAAAGAAGACTGCTTCGGAAGAAAAGGTGAGGAAAGCTTCTTCCAAGAAGAAAGAAGCCTCGGAAGTATGCCATGTTGCCCAAGCTTTATCAAGCTCATCTACTTTGATCAGCCAAGGGATGGATTGGAAGATCAAATAAGATGCTACAACCCAAATATCTTCTTCACAAACATCTATGAAACCTATATGCATAAACTTTGGTTCAATTAAATCCTTATCATTGGAAAAGCCTAAGACCAGCAAGCTTGCGTTTCCAATAAAAAAAATAACTTGTTCAGCTTATGTGTAGGGACATCCACATGAGGAAAATGACAATGTGTGGATTGTAGATAGTGGATGCTCAAGGAATATGACTGGGAACAGATCTCTTCTTCAACAATTTCAACATTTTGATGGAGGTCCTATTCAATTTGGAGATGAGGCTGGAGGATACATTTCTGGTAGAGGAAGTGTATTCAATAGAAATTTAAGAGTCGACAAAGTAAACTTTGTCAAATAGCTTGAACACAATCTTTTAAGTGTGTCTTAGTTTTGTGATCAAAAGCACCAAATGCTTTTCACAAAACATGAGTGCATTATCCTCAAACCCGGGATGACAATTCCTTAGGAATTGGTGCTTCTTATATCTCTTAAGAAAGGGAATATGTACAACCTGGATATAAAGAATGCTTCCCTATTAGGTGAAGTATCATGCTTTCTTTCCAAAGCTGATGATGATGAGTCAACTCTGTGGTATAAACGAATGTATCATGTTAATTTCAAAACCATGAATCATTGTTTAAAAATAACTTGGTACGTGGTTTGCCTAATAAGGAATTTTTTCTGTAAAGAAAGTTGTGTTGCATGTCTAAATAGGAAGCAACATAAAGCATCTTATAGATCCAAAGTAGTTAACTCTATCACCACTGCATTACACTTATTGCATATGGATCTATTTGGTCCCACAAGTATAATGAGCATTGGAAGGAAATCATATTGCCTTGTGATTGTTGATGATTTTACTAGATTCACGTGGGTATGCTTTTTAAGAACTAAAGATGAAATTGCTGAAACTTTAAAATCTTTTATTCTTAAAATAGAAAATCAAATTGATCACAAGGTTAAGATAATTGCAAGAGACTGAGTTTAAGAATCAAGTTCTTGACTCATTCTATAACTCAAAAGGGATTGGCAGATAATATAGTGCTCCTAGAACTTCTTAAGAAAATAGTGTTGCTGAGAGGAGAAATATGACACTTATTAAGGCTGCTCAAACCATGTTAGTTAATTCAAAGTTGCCTCTAACATTCTAGGCAGAGGCAATCAGCATTGCATGCTATGTGCGTAATAGAGTTCTTGTAGTTAAGCCACATGGAAAGATCCCTTATGAGCTATGGAACAAGAGGCCACCATTCATTGGATTTCTCAAGTCCTTTGGTAGAAGGTGTACCATGCATATCACAAAGGACAATTTGGAAAAATTTGCTGAAAAGTCAAATGATGTTATCTTTGTGGATATTCCTCCAACTCTATTTCCTATAGATTTTACGACATTAAAAATCAACAATATGAGGAACCATCCAACATTGTCGTTAATGAGCACACTCCTTGTGCTAGGGGGAATGGACCTGATCTATTTTTTATTTAGAATTGTTTTCAAACTATTCTTAACTCTCTTGTAAGATTGTTTTAGCTGGAACAGGTACTCAAAGTGATTCTTATGATGATCAACTGTTTGAGTTACCCAGACCTCTTCCAAGTTCTCCAAGATTTGCTAAAAATCAAGCTCCCACCACTGGAAGATCCGACAATATAACTATCACAAGATCCAGTGGAGCTATAACAAGTTGTCAACAAAGTGAGCCTCAAAACTCATCCAATGACAATGTACAAAACCAAGTGATAGAAGAAACATTTTAAGGAACAAAACACTATTAATACTACTCCACAACCAACTGATACTAATGTTGTCTCTCCTTCATTCAATCAGTCCTGGTTGAATAAATGTGAGACATCAGCTGGACCAAGTATTCAAGTTCCTAAGCAAAACATGTCCAACTGGAATCTATCCATGCAACTAGATGTAATTCCTAGGCTTAGGATTCACAACACTCACCCAGCTGAGAACATCATTAGAGATGTTCTGAAGGTGTGAGAATAAGGAGACAAACTCACAATGGGAATGTCGTCTTGTACTTATATTCTTATCACAGATAGAGCCAAAGAAGGTAGAAGAAGCCTTGAAGGATAGTAGTTGGTTTGAATCAATGCAAGAGGAATTGCTTCAATTCAAAAGGCAAAAGGTTTGGAACCTATGTCCACTGCCATCGGTCAAGTACCAATAGGCACTAAAGGGGTATTCAAGAACAAGAGAGATGACAGAGGTTGTATCAAGAACAAGGCAAGACTGGTAGTTCAAGGGTACACACAAGAGGAATGTAATTGATTACACTGATGTCTTCCACTAATTGCAATACTTGAGGCAGTGAGGATCTTTCTTGCATATGCAGCATCCAAGAACTTTACAGTTACTAGCTTGATGTCAAGTCTGCCTTTCTTTATGGGGATATAGACAAGAAATTTTATGTATGTTAGCCTCCAAGATTTGAAAACCCACATCACCCCACCTATATGTGCAAATTTGTTAAAGCTCTCTATGGGCTGCACCAAGCACCTAGGCTATAGTATGAGACTTACCCTCAGTGTCTCCTGAAGAATGGTTACACTAGAGGTACCATTAACAAGACTTTATTCATAAATAATTTTAGAAAAGATATTTTTCTCGTACAGGTCTATGTTGATGACATCATATTGGTTTATCAAATTACCAAATGTGTAAGGACTTTGAGAGCATTGTAAAAAAGAAATTTGAAATGAGTTCCATGGGCAAAATAAACTTTTTCCTTAGAATTTAGGTAAAACAGATGAAAGAAAGGTTCTTTATCAATCAATCTAAGTATGTTCAAGACATCTTAGAAATATTTGATATGAAAGATTGCAAGCCAGCAAGACTTCTATACCCAAAAATCACAATTTGTGTCTTGACTCTAAGAGGGAGGATACTGACCAACATCAGTATGGGCAACCATTGGATCTCTAATGTATCTCACAATAATTAGACCTGATATCATGTTTGCAAGTTTCATCTGTGCAAGATATCAGGCTACTCCAAAGGTATCTCATCTAGTCACTGCCAAGAGAATCCTCAGATATCTTAAAGGAGCACCTAAACTAGGTCTCTGGTATCCAAGGAACAACAACTTCAATCTATATATCTACACTGATAGTAATTATTATAGCTGCAACATCAACAAGAATCAACATTAGGAGGATGTCTATTTCTTGGTGGAAGGATATTTTCATGGCAATGCAAGAAGCAATCCTTTGTCTTACATCAACTGCTGAAGCTGAATACAAGTCCCTCGGACTTCTTCCTCTAGCTTATCTACGTCTCAAGATGATACTAATAAAAAAGGGAGAATGTTCAGAGTGAAACTCATATGGAGCAACCAAGCTTAGTTATTTCCACTCTCTCTTTAAGATATCCTGCTCAACAATCAATTATTTTCCCTAAGACTCCTCCTATCATCCTTCAAGTGGATCCAAGGATGCTCATAGATTTGAATACATCTATAACCAAATTTTTGATGAGCTCCTCCTTGAACAGCCAAGCCCAAATGTTGCTTTGGCATATATTGGTGCTAAAAAGCTTCAAAGGCGGAATACACCATTTACCACTGTCAAGGAAGTTGGTCAACCTAAGGTCCACATTGAACCTTAGATCGAATTCGTAGGGGGTATGAGGACTGATGGACCGGCAACTAAAACAGTTGAGATAGATAGTGAAATGCCACTAACTTCCGAAGCTGAAGTCAAAGCTACGAAAGATGTATTTCAAACTTCCGAAGCTGAGATCCAAGCTGTGGAAGGACTATACTCCCTATCTGATGATCTAACTATCACAGATGTAATTCTTGAACTAGAATCTGAGGTAAATAGTGAATACTTTCTCAAAACACCTCTCACTCAAACATCATCATCACAGGCTCAAATCACCACCCACTAACCTAAAACCTCTATGTAAGAACCTCCAAAGTCTCAAGCTTCCGAAGACATAAAGGGTAAAAGGAAGTTGACTACGAAAGAACTGCAAAAGGAAGAAAGGCTAGAAAATCTTAGAAGAAAAGGTAGGCTTCCCTCTGAGAAACTATTAGCTGCAAGTAGCAAAGCAGCAATAGTCAATCAGGAGGCTATCAACAATCTATAAGGATGGAGATTATTAATAAGCTTATCAATCTGGGTGCAGCTAGTGAAGTTGTTCTCCTCCTACCACTTGAGGAGTTAGTGGGGTTAGAAAAGGCAACCCTGCTATGGATAGAACAAGAAGTAGCAAGGTTGGCCTTAGATGAGGAAGAATAGATAAAGAATAAGGAAGCTATGCAACATCTTAGGGATAAAGGATAGCGTTTCTAAGCTCCAGGGATTCTCTCTTAAGGAACTAGCTCCTCATGATAATGATACGGTCTTGTGGCTTTTTAGAAAGGAACAAGACCAAATGAACAAAGAGAGAAAGAGGGCTTCTAGGGAAAAGCTGAAGGAGATGAAGAAGAATAAGGAAGAAGAAGCTCAACTTGCAGCTGTCAAGAAGATGGGAGATAAAGCCTGGATGAAGGATTATCTCATGGCCTATGGCTTCTCTGGTAGGCAAGTTGGGCCCATGTCTAAGAAGACCCTGTAACGACATGTCGGTGACATCAAGGCTGACATTCCCTCAGGGAGAAGGAAGGAGATGTATAGAAGAATGCAGGGGATGACTTCTGAATCCATACCATAATCTCAACCAGAACCAACTCCTCTTTCTTTCCCCATCAAAACCGAACCGACCACTAAAGCTTACACTCCTGAGCCCACACCATCATCCATACCCTCTCCCACACCAATTCCATCAAAACAACCACCTCCACTACTTATCCTTAAACCCAAAACACTCTCCAGAATCCAACCATCATCTACTCAACAGCCACCTAAGTCATCCACTTCACCCTCTAAACCTCTGACCTTAGAAGAGTTTAAGGAGATCAAGAGAAAGCTCATCAAATGCACTATAATGAGCGATATCTCCTATGCGGAGGGGTCCATCAAGTTAAACTTCATTGATGGCTCTTCATGTTCCCTTATAAGAGAAAAACTTCTTGATCTACCTAGAGGAACACTGGACCAAGCTCTCAAACTATTGGTAACTAACTCTGAATCTCGAGAAGAAGCTGAGAAGAAAGCTGGTGACTCTACTAGACACTAGGAAGGAAGGCAAATTTCCATCTCAACCTCTTGTTCCTAGGAAGAAAATAGTCCAGTGGGGATTTGAAGACTCTTTTCATAACTTTGTTGTCGAGAGAGAGAATGGTTAAATCAACAGGCTTAGTGTCTTCTCTCTGTTACACTTAAGCAGATTTGATATTGTTGAGTTAGCAGAGAAACCATTCTACAATCTCTCCAACTTTGAGGTAGCTGCTAACATCAGAAATCATCTAAGCAGTCTTCATTTGGCCGAAATAACTGCAAGGGCCAAGAATGAAGAAGAGTTGAAGCTGAGAGAGAAGGATGAAAAGGAAGGGTCGCAGCTAAAGGCAAATCCTTTCTTCAAATGGTTGAAGGCCCTAAACGGAAATCTATAGTTAGATATGAGTATGACTACAACTCCTGTCAACTAACTCTCTTTAGAGGAACACAACAAAGGGTACATAATATTCAGAGTGACATACTTGATCTGTTCTCTACAAAAGATTTGTACAAACTTCTTAGCATCACATTAGAAAAAAAAGACAGATAAGTGTCTCCTATCCTTGGTGCTAAAAGTTTTGAGAAGTAGAAACAAATAAGGTTTTAGTAGCATCCACCTAAGGGGAGTTTGTTGGATCAAGTAAGGCTGGTGCAACCAAAACAAACACTTAGAATATTTTTGGTGCAATTGATGAAGAACTTTCGAAGACAAAAGTTGAACTTCTAAAGGTCAAGACTGAAAGATCTTCCGAAGGGAAACTCTAACTTTCAAAGACAAGGTGTTTCCTCTTTCGAAAATCAACATTTAGAAGAGTTCAAGACTGTGACTTCCGAGTTATAAAGATTATCAAGCCTCGAAAGAAGTAGACTCTTCCGAAATATAAGTGGCTTCGGAAGAACTTGTTCTTTCGAAGCCAGTTAACCTTCGGAAGAACCTACTTTGAACCAGTGGACATAAGTATGGACCTTCTTATAGATCCGCTGCAATCTCTTATATACTGCATGGCACTTTCCCACACCCATGTAATTGACCATACTTTATTTCACTGTTCTTTCCTTATCAGTTAGTACAGTTATCAACTTTAGTTGGTGATAAAAATTAAGTCATGGACATGTCATGACTACCAAATCTTAGATAGTATTTTTATCTAAGATACTTACCTTTAGCAATGTATTATTTGCTTTAGTCATAGGTTCCTAGCCGGTATCAAAGTATAACATGTCACACCTCAATTTCCACAAATGGGGTAATACCATTAGGCGCGTGACATACCAGGATCTTAGCCATTAGTTACACCAAACAATACAACAATTACAAAATATAATTTCTAATTTAAATAAAGTTTCTCAAAATCAGAATTAAATATGGAAATATGAAAGTAAATGTGGAAGCATATAAATCATAATTTAAACGGCGCAAACCAAATAAATATAGTTTGTAGAAAAATGTAAATTGTTCATTAGACTATACGATGATGAATGCAGCATGAGATGTTCCTAATCGTGCGCACCTTAAGAACCTAAAAGAAACATGCTAAAGTGTCAACACAAGGTTGGTGAGTTATAGGTTTTAATAAACATAACATAATAGTAAACTGATAGAGTAAACCAACTAATATCAGTAGATAGCTAGTCTACTCAACAAGTTACTAAGTGTATGAGGTTCGCAACCGACGCTGACAACGTAAAGAAATGCCTCGGGTTATGAACACCGGTCACAACAACAGAAATTAAGTCAATTAAACACCCGTTTGACGAACGTTGTGTTAGCGCGACTAGCTCGGGTGGGGTTTGTCAAACCCAATAGATCTACTCAGAATTACCTCGCTATGATCCATACATTAACGGTTTGAAAGTGAGGACTTGAGCACAGTGTCACACTAGTAAACAAATGATATTACAATAATGCTAATCAAATAAAAATACGTTTAGAACACATGTTTCTTTCACCCCAAAGAAAATAGGTAAAGTGGGGCTGAGAAATCACCTCGAATGCACAGCAACACGTAAATGTAAGCACAAAAGATTTGTTCCGACTAACCTGAATTTCAGTTAATATCTAATTAATATCAAGTACTAATAATTTTGGTCATACAGTTTCGCGTTTCACGGCTTGGTTATGGTGTCGTTTATCGGTTTTCCCCCATTCGCACTCTAAAGACTCAATCTATATATATATATATATATATATATCAAGCACAAAATAAATCCAAACACAAGCACTCACACAAAAAAACCCATAATTAACACCCACACCCAATGGGAGAAACCCCACACATATGGATCACCCTATACACAACATAAAAAAAATAAAAATAAATAAATATATACATCCACATCTGGAGCTTATGAACAAACACACATACAATCCATCCACGTATGCATAAATATTCATGGGTAAACATCTAATATACACACTAACCCATGCACCCCACAAGCTACAAAATCGTGGTAACCCATCTGCCACATCATCGAGGCATACATTCATACTCATGGGTCAAGAATAAGACCCACACATAACCCAATATATATTTGAACACATGAATTCACTGCAACAAAATACACACGCACACGCAACAGCCGTGTGTGTATATATTATATACATATATATATACATACATACATATATATATATATATATATACATATACATATATATAACATATATATATATATATACATACATATATATATACATACATACATATATATATATACATATACATATATATACATATAATATACATATATATATACATATATATATACACACATATATACATATATATATACACACATATATACACATATATATATACATATATATATACACATATATATATCATATATATTCATATATATATATATATATATATATACACACATATATACATATATAAATATATACATATATAAATATATACATATATATACATATACATATACATATACATACATATATATATACATATATATACATATACATATATATATACATATACATATATATACATATACATATACATATATATATACATATATACATATATACATATATACATATATATATACATATGTATATATATATACACATATATATATATACACACATAGGTATGGGTTCCGCTAAAAAGATCATATATCCTAAAAAGTATAAGAATAGTTTTAGTGATGACACGTGTCATTAAATTAGTTTTTGTTTAAAGGGCAAATGCAAATCAAATGCATTTTAACCATACACAATCTTAATCTAACGATTGAAAATGATTTCTAGTTTTTTTAGACACACCATTCTTTTTAGAATAACTCCCCCTATACACACACACATATATATACATATATATATACATACATATATATACATATTTATATATACATATATATATACACACATATATATATATATACATATATATATATACTCACAAAACACACACAACACCCATACAACAACTACATACACACCGGCCACAACCTACGCAGCCCTCGGCCAAACTATAACGCGTTACGAATCAAGATTATACACACAACGAACAATCACAACTACATTCCCACACCCGCATCGCTATTCGGTTACAATGATCTTTGAAGCCAATAACCCAAACATGCGACGTACGCAGAAGCCGCAGCCCAACAATATAGCAAATTGAACTGGAGCGAAAACAAGAAAAGCATTCATACCATACGACCATAGAAGTTTGCGACGTCGTTCGATCACGTAGAAAACCGCACGTGAACAAGGGCTGCTGGATGAGGCTTCGCGAGAATGAAGAGGTTGACGGCTGCAAGGGGTTCTCGGTGGTTTTAGGGTTTTGGTTTGCGGAATGGCCGAGAGAGAAAAGAAGTGGGGGATACGATTGTGTATATATAAGAATAAAAAAATTGTGAAAATTATCCCATAGGTTTATATAATTTAACTTTAGAGTTGTAATTAGTTTTAGTTAGTTTAAGGTTAAATAAAAGTTAAGTAATAATAATTATAATCAATTTCTTGTAATGAATGAAATTAAATAATTAAAATAGCAGAGAGAGGTTAGATAACATACACGATGTTATCCTGAAAATATGGGGTGTCACATAACCATATGTAGATTGTAGTATATATAGTTTATCATTGTAACTCCGTAAACATGCTTGTAAGAGTTTTGTAACACTTTGAGTTGAGAAGTAATATATACAAGTATTTTGAAAAACTATCTTCTTGTGTTTGTTTGCTTAGTATATTATTATCAACTTTTAAGGAAATCTGCTTCATCAAACCGAGTGACTTAGTGAGTTTGAGAGCTAATACTTGTGTTGAGTGATAAAAACCGATCATGCACAACATATGTGCCCGAGCTAGAATATCCAAAGCATAGGATTCATGAGATAAGAATAAACCACCATTTTTTGATTCCACATTCATGCCAAGAAAGTGATTGAGTTTACCCAGGTCTGTCATGGCGAACTCTCGAGATAGTGAAGAGATGATTTGTTGTAGTAAGCTATCATCTAAAGCTGATAAGATAATATCATCAGCGTACATACTGGTAATCTACTATAATATGAAGTACCCAAACCGCTCATATATGAAATTTCTCTCGTACAAAATGGATATCAATCTCTACATGCTTTGTTCATTGGTGATGAACGGGATTCTCGGACAGTATACGGCGGAGATATTATCATAGTATACCACAGTGGTAGTGCAAGTAGGGACATGTATCTCAAGAAGTAGATTTTGCAACCAACTACTTTCGGCAAATATATTGGCCACTTCCCAATATTCGACCTCTGCGCTGGAGCGAGGGATAACAACTTGGTGTTTGGAAGACCAAGAGACAAGAGTATCTCTAAGGAAAACACAATAGTCAAAGGTGGAGCTTCTCGAGTCTGGGCACCCCCCCCCCCAATCAACATCGGAATAAGCATGAGGTTCGTTGATTTAAAGGGGGTAATATGTAAGACATGGTTTAGTGTCCCTTTAATATAGCGTAGGATGTGTTTTAAGAAAGTGAAGTGTGGCTCTCGTGGATCATGCATGAAAAGGCAGACTTGCAGGACAGCGTATGCTATATCGAGTTGCGTGAAGGTCAAGCGTGAAGGGCCCCTGCCAAACTTCGATATAATGCGCCATGAGTTGCAGGCACATCCAAACAAGCACTAAGCTTCGAGTTAGTGTCGGTACCTTAGATTAACATAGTTGACCAAGTTAATTTTAGATAAATATTAGTTTATTATTTATTTGATATTATCTAGTTAGTCATGTATATCTATTTCTCATGTATATCTTTTCCTTAGAAGTCTCCTGAACAGTTGAGACAATTTCCTATATATATATATCAGTTAACATTAATGAATTAATTCAAGGTATTTTTTCAAACTTACAGTTACAGTTACACTAAAACTCTAAAACTCTTTCAAAATTACATAAAATTTAATGTTTTTACCTTCAGCTCCGTGAATTCAAATATTTACAACAAATGCAAATCTACCCTGTTATTGATGTTACTCAACTCTATAAGATATATTTGAATCCCTTAGCACTCCAATGTAAATTCATATTTTGATGGATACATCTAAGACGTAACCTACACTCTATAGTTGGAAAGACGAGATATTTTGGTATGATCAATATGGCAAAAATAGTAAGCACTTGATCAGATAGTCAACAAATGGATTAGTTAATTCAATAATATTCATAAAGCATCCACTAAAGTACCTTTTGTATGTCCAATATGAAGGTGATATTAGAGTTGGTGGGAAGATTCTAATCATCTAATAGATTTTGTACAAACCGGCACCATGAATTCACGTTCTTACATTCAACTATATAGACCAAAGGATATATTCCATTATTGGTGTCCAATTTATTGTCCTTTGTAAACACACCATCTAAACCAAGAAAATTTCTCCTACAAGCATTAATTTCTTTATGCCCCCAAACACATGGATTAGCTGATTCAATAATATGCATAAAGCAGACCACCATCTAATCCAAAACTCTGCAAAGACTTTAAGAAGCTAATGAATGATAGATTTGAAATGAGTGTTATGGGGAACTCAATTTCTTTCTAGGAATTCAAGTGAAGCAAGTTGAAGATGGCATCTTCATAAGTCAGTCTAAAGTATGTTCAAGACATACTTCAAAGATTCAACATGACTATTATAAGGTTTCTTTAGACACCCATAGCAAGAAACCACTCCCTTGGTCCTAATCTTGAGGGGGGGTGTAGATGAACATCTTTATAGGGCTATGATTAGGTCTCTTATGTACCTCACAACTAGTAGGCCTGATATCATGTTTGTTACATGTATTTGTGCAAGATATCAAGCCAACCCTAAAATATCACACCTAATCACTGTTAATAGAATTTTAAGATACCTCAAGGGTGCATTAACACTTAGCCTTTCGTATCCAAAGAATTTTGACTTCAATCTATATGCATATACAAATAGTGACTATAGTGGCTGCAACATGACTACAAAGTCTACATTAGGGGGATGTCAGTTCCTTGGTGGAAGGGTAGTCTCATCGGAATGCAAGAAACAATCATGTGTCTCTGCATTAACTGCTAAGCTGAATACATTGTTGCTGCAAGCTACTATGCTCAAGTTCTTTGGATTCAGAATAAGATGCTAGACTATGGATTCAATTTTAAGGAGACTCGCATCCATATAGACAACAACAGTGCTATTTCTATCACAGAAAATCATGTGCAGCATTAAAGGACAAAACACATTAATATCATGTATCATTTGATTAGAGATCAATTTAAGAAGGGATTAATCAAACTAGTCAAAGTTAACACTAATAAACAAAATTCTTACCTTCGGAAGATTTTAGAATTCCAAATAAACTAACTTTTGGGAAAAAGAAAACTGCTTTTTTAGAGGTGGGACCGACATTTGGATTTCAAAGTTTATCCTTTTTCATTAACTTTATCTAAGATCCATTTCATATATATACCCAACGGTTCCCCCCTCTTTCACTATCTTCTTCCTCTGTACCTTTACAAAACAAAAATTCACCCAGAAACAACATTTGTTCTTCATTTCCTTCACCCATAAGCTATCTTAAATGACCAACCAAAACCGCAGAAGCGACCCTGATTTCTCCATTCAGCTTCACAGGCAACACAATCAAGTTGCTCTGTTGAACTCTAAGAAAGATCCTAGTTTCTCAGAGGTTTGCCACTTTTTGGCTCTGTCAAACTACTTCACCTCCCTAACTATCGATCATACTCATTATGAGGATCATCTACTTGAGTTTTGGTAGACCTATCATGAGGTCATCCTAGATAGGGAGAAGGCACTGTCTACGACAGTGCAGGGCAGGGTAATCTTCATCACTTTAGCCATCATCAACAATCATCTTCAGCTGGATAATGAGGAAGGTGAATTTTCCTTCCAAAGGAAGTTGTTAACCACTATTTTTAGCAGATGGGCTATGAAGTGGATTTCTATGTAAGACCTTCAGGAAAGAGAAGGTCTTATCCCAGTGGAAGTACTTACTACATGTGGTCATTCACAACTTGTCCAACCAGCATGAGGGTGGGACTAGATTCCTGAGGATCTCTCCTTCATAGTTCATGGAATGGTTCAAGGGGTCAAGTTCAGGTACTTTTAATTTGTCTATACAAATTTACTGGCAAACTTGTACTCCTAAGAGTATTACATGTTTTCTAGATATGTTCAATACATTCTTAACTATGAATTGGGCTCACAGTTGAGGATAAAAGGTAATATTCTTAAATTGAGATAGATGAAGCCGGCATCTTTAAAATCTTGAAGAAGCCAAACTGTTGGCTTATCTGGGGTAGAAACAGCCCTTGTCCCTAAAATGTTAGAGATCCTTGCTCAAGTTAACAACCTAGTAACACAAGCTAGTGTTGAACCCACACCTTCTACCTCTCAACCATGAAAACAGCCTCAAATCATCCTCACCTACTAAAGAAAATCCAAATGAATCCCTGCTCTTGCTATTCAGCTTGTGAAGGCCTGCATATCATCACCCATATAGGAGGAAGTGGACGCTAGAGCTTCTACTTCTCCTAAGGAGAAAACCATTCCTATCTCATCAAGAATCAGTGATGAGGTTCTTTAAGCTCAACCTGATGAGCTCATTAGCCCAACAACCATAAGCCTTCACTTTGAGTCTCAACACTCAAGTGAACAACCTTCAAGGGATAGTTATCATCCCTAGCCTCTAGATCTCAACCAACCTATCCCTAATCTTGAATTCTATGATGATGAAGACATGGGATTCAGTGAGTACCATAAGTCTCTTGACTCTTCCCCTACTCAAAGAGAGATGAGTGCTCTGCCACTCCCCTATCTAGGCTATATCATCCACCTACCACTGAGGTGGATCTCCTTAAACATATTAAGATATCCATATGGAAAAGGCTCTCACTTCTGTAAGAGATTACATCATTCAGACCTCAACCATGGCAACTCAACCTATTGACACTTTGTTGAAGCTGTCAGTGAGCAGGGGAAAACCAGCAGCCAAGAACCTGATGCTTGTGGTGAGAAAGAGGACTTTGGTCCAATTATCTCATCCCCTAATGATTATTCTATTAAAGATAATGTGAATTTGAGACCATAGGTGCAAAAACTGTCTCAAACATGCACTTACCTAGTCTCTAAGGTTAGTCACTTGGAATCTCAGGAAACCTTACACAATAGGGTCAATGATCAACAACTTGAGATTTCTTATCCCAAGGAAAAACTAGCTGGGAGACCTTTGAGGAAAGCTTATCTAGGAACACAAGAACCTGTGGATGTGATTGATCTAACTCCTAGCTCACCTATGCAAGTGGGTGAGGCTACCAAAAAGGGAGAGAAAGTCATAACAATCACAAAACCTAGGAGTTCTTCCCAGAGTATAGACATTGAGGACTCATCATCCTCACTTGCAACTGTCCCTACTCATCAACTTTCTCAAGTTCATATTGATATGGACAATCTAGATTGTTTCATTCAGAGTCCCTTTGAGGAAGGTATTCCAAGGGCTATGTCATACCCACCCCAAGGAACTTCAAATTACATAATTGGATGGAGGTATGATGCTGACAGAAGAGCCCTCATTCTTCAAAGAGTTCAAGGGTAGCAAGAGGTCTTCAATTTTCAAACCTTGCACTACTATGAAGGTCTTGACCTGATCAACATGCCACTTTTCAACCCAAGCCAATCTAGGCAAGCTGGTAGGCTGGATCAAAGGATTCAAGACCGAATTACTGAAGTATTAGCCAAAGAAGGAGACAAAGGCAATTGGATAATGTCGTTGGTCAACTGGATGTTGAGTTAGACCCTGAGATTAGCTTCAAAAGAAAAACCTTGACTGAAGGCCTAGTGATATAGCCTGAGAGTCCTATCACACCTACGACCACTTCAACAATTCAATACCTTAGTGACACACCTGCAGGTGAAGGTGTATCATAGCCTCTCTCTGGCTAGAGCATGGATGTTGTAAGGCCCCGTTCCTGGGACACTTACAGCTGGGCAATCATTGCACATAAAACATATATTTACATTTAACCTTCATAAAAGATCGTAGCGGAATATTAAAATAACCTTTCATTTCATTATAAATGCTTTTGCAAGTTAATACAATCGTTCATTTCAAAACATCATTCGTTTGCATTACAATGCAAAAACATTAAACAAAAGATGCCATCCAAAATGCCAAGTAGATGCCCCGCGTCATCCTCAGCAATGCTCACCTGCCAACTATAAAATGCATAAAAAGTCAGCGTTGCTGAGTGAGTTCTAGTTTTATAAAAACATTGCATTACCTTCCATTCATTAAAACATTTTCATTACTATTGCACGTGATCACACATCCTACATACATCAAGGTAGTCATTACTATCTTCATTATCGTTCGTTAGTACATTTCGCACATATCGCACGTATCGCACATATCACACGTATCGCACGTATGGAGTGGTCACTAGGACAGACTCCCCCTGTGTGTGTGAACTCTTATGGGCTAGCTAAGATCGCGCACTATATATAGATATACACACAGTAATTAGGAAATCGCACGTTATTGGAGCAGTCACCAAGACTGAACTCTTACTGTGTGTATGAACCCTTATGAGTTAGCCAAAATCGCACGCTGTAGACACACACAAGGTAACAACTCTCAATGAGTTGTGAACTTTCCTTCATATGCTTGCAAGGCTTTTCATCACTTTCTCTTTCATCATTATGCATGCATTCATTATTTCATTCCTCTTTCATTATCTTCCACTTTACGTTACATAATACTTTTATTTCATCATTAACATTCAATGTAAAGCCACGGGAAGACAAACATACATAAACAGGAACATCAGCAAGATCATGCAAATCTTCATACATATGCATACATCATACATCACACATACCATCATGCATAACATCATCAATCGCACATCATCAATCACACATCATCATACAGGGCATCATATACATCATACATACCATCATGCATAAGCATCAATCATTCATCATATCATCACCATACAATGCCCATCACATCATCTATGACCTCAAAAAGTCAACTTACATAGCCCCTGGGAACACCCCAAGTCAAAGCCTAAATTTCACTTTTTCCCAAAAAGTCAGAAAATATTCTGTTCATCCGCATTGCCTTTTTGTTCATCCGCATTTGTTTTTGTTCATCCGCATTTCCTTGATACTTATCTGCATTTCTCTTACTTAGTGATCAATGTTCATCCGCATTAACTTACTTAGTGAACAATGCTCATCCGCATTAACTATTCATCCGCATTTCTCCAGTACTCATCCACATTGACTTACTAAGTGATCAATGCTCATCCGCATTAACTGACTTAGTGAACAATGCTCATCCGCATTAACTGTTACTCCGCATTTCTTTAGTACTCATCCGCATTGACTTACTTAGTGATCAATTCTCATCTGTATTAACTTACTTAGTAAACAATGCCCATCCGCATTAACTGTTCATCCGCATTTCTTTTGAACACTTGCGTAGATTCGAAAAATTTGACATCTGAGCCCTAAACATAAGATTTCAGTTTCCAAACACCATCTATTATGTTCTAAGCTTAAATATTACTTCTAAGCCTTAGAAACACAACCATAACATCATCAAGCATGAACATAGCCCACATCACATCATAACAGCAACATACACATAGTAAATCATACGGGTGTAAAACCCAGTTTTATAAAAACATGCATTCATGCATTTCTAGGTCCAAAATCAGTTAAAACCTAGTAAAAGAGGGGTTCTAGAACTCACCTTTGCAGCTCTTGAGTATAAATTCTTCCAAACTCGTTTGCAATTGAATTCAACCACCTAGAAACCCACTAAAAACACACACAATTGAACATACAAACACACATTAGCATACACCCAAGGCAAGGCCAGTTAAGAACACCATAAACCATTAATTCTTACCTTGAATTTGAATCTTTCTTCTTGTACTTATTCAAAACCCGAAAACTCTGCACTTTCTCTCTCTAGAATCCGTAAGCAGAAAGGTGATGTGCATGAGTGGGCGGCCATCACCTTTATTCACCAACGTTTTTCAAAGTTTTGTCCTTTTGACACCCTTAGTCCCTCCATTTGAACTTTATTTTCTTTCTTTCCTTTTACTTTACTTTATTCTTTCTTTATTTTTCTTCAAAAATAACTAGCGCTACAAATGCTACTCCAGGCAATGAAGGCCAAAGCTCTCTCCACCCTAAGTCATAAAGGACTATGGGTGACAAAGGGAAAAGGAAAATGACTCCTGAGGAGACTGAGAAGGAGGAAAGAGAAAAGGGAAGAGGAAGCTAAGGGGAGATAGTTCCATGGGGTCTTCAGGATTCATACAAGCTGCAATCAGGGTTGCCCCCAGACTAGATACTCAAAATAATAAGTTAAGGGTAGTCAGGATTACTTACTTATAGACCAGGAACTAAAAAAAATTGATCAAATCTTCTCCCTCCCCTTAGAGGAACTAAATGAATTGGCAGACACAAAAATGTCTAAAGAGAAGAAGGAAGCAAAGGATGCAAGATTGCTCCTTCAGATGAAGGAAGAAAATACACTGAAAAGACTTTACGAACATGCTCCTACTCTCTCACTAATTCAAGACTCCCTTGTGTAAGAGACTGTGGCACCATAAGAACCTTAGGTAGATAAAGAAACTAACAAGAAAAACATGATCAACTATTTGAGGGCCACGTGTCTCTATCAGGTAGATGTACTTCTTCTCTTGCCCTTTAAGTATATTGAGTTTGAGTACCTCAAACAACTTGAACTTCAAGTACTCAAAGAGCAGACGGCTACAAAGAGGAAAATGAGGGAAGATCAGCCAAAGCAAGAGCCATCATTATAGATGCATATGTTCCTAGTTTATGAGCTTAACGTAAATGTCTTTCATGTCTTACACATATGTAATGAATGGGTTCAATGAAATATGATATGTGGTTGATGTTTATAATGTTTAATATTTCATATTATTATTGTGTTAAAGTATAATGTATATGTGTGACCCTTATTATATAGGTTTGAGGGTGTTGTGCATAATTCGTAGTCAATAGTGATTAAGAAATGTGTTCAACCTAGTTGGGTGATTATTCATATGCCTTGATGTTTATTATCTTTCATTCATATGTATGACCTTTTTATATAGGTTTGAGGGTGTGTGCATGATTCTTAGTCAATAATGATTAAGAAATATGTTCAACATGGTCGGATGAGTAATCATGCGAATGGCCCATACTTATGGACCATAAGCATGAATACATCATGCTTATGGACCAGTTGCACGACTGAACCAGAAGACTGGATCAGTCGCATGATTGAGACAGAAGATTGACTCAGTCGCACGACTGAACTTTCAGTCGTGCGTATGGATCAATCGCATGATTCAGTCGCATGACTGAACCATGTTAATGGTTCAGTCGTATGAATGAAAGCCCCTACCTATAATACCACTTAATTCGTGGAAAAACATAACAATTGAGAGAGAATTCGAAACACTTACGAACCCTAGTCGTCCAGAACATCCAAAGAAGCCTGTCCAACTTCATATATCATTCCTGATCGATCTCTATTCGTTCATAACGTTTAGTTTCAATCGTATATCGATCGGGTAATTGTTCTCACTGAGTGGATTGCCAATCAAATAGAATTCCACACTATTTGATTAGGTTTAAACGTAGAATCCGTTGGAATTTCATACGTACACTGTCTTGATAAGTGGTATCAGATCTTTGGCTCTTGATTTTGCATTTGCTTCAATTAGAATTGTGTCAAAACTCACGTTTTAACTCAAAAGAGTCATCTTTTTGAGTCCGAAGGTTTTTTTCGACATTTCCAGGCATTAAAGTTGAAGTTTTTCGTCATACGGCAGATTAGGGTTTCTGGGTAAATCATAATTCATGTCTAAGTGCCAAAAATTCGATTTTTCCAAACACAGCAGCCTTCAGTCGCACGAATAGCTCATTCATACGATTGAACTCATTCACACCCTCCATCCGCACGACTGAACTCAGTCGTATCCTTCATTCGCACGACTGAACACCTGTAGTCGGTTGAGTCCATTCGCCTTGTTCATACGCACGATTGAGTCCAATCGCACGATTGAATTCATTCACACTCTTCATTCGCACGAGTGATCCATACACATTGTCCGTTCGCATGATTGAAGTTGTCCTGTTCTCAAAGTATAAAGTTCATACAAATGGAAGATCAGTTTTTAGCATTTACTATCGAGAAGGACTCACGCATCAAGAACCTTCTGCTTCTAGAGAGATAGGAAATCACAATAAACCGCTGAAGCTTATAACGTTGGATGACTATCCACAATGGAAACAACGGTTTGAGATTTACCTAAATGGAGTTGATCCCAACCTCTGGACTTCTATAGAGACTGGTTACACGGTACCAATCAGCGCAAATGGAGTAAAGTTGACATTGGGTGTAATGAGCGAAGCTTAGTTGATACTCTTCAATGCTGAGAAGAAAGTCTATGCTCTGCTGACTCAGTCAATCCCGACAGTCATGTTTCACCAATTTTCTGAGAATAAGCAGGCTAAAAAGTTGTGGGAGGCATTAGAGAAGAGGTATCATGGAAATGCAACATTGAAGGCACTAAAGGCAAAGGCTCTCAAGAAGGAGTTCGATAATTTCTCCTCAATTGGGAATGAGAGCTTGGATGACATCATCGACAGGTTCTACCATCTGATGAGTGAGCTGCACACTCATGGTGTAACGGCGTCTATGGAAGATAAAGTTTCAAGCTTTGCACATGGTTTTCCTAAGAAATGGGATTCATGTGTCCAAGCTAAGATAGAATGACATACTTGCTATGTTGGAGATAAATGACTTCATCCTGAAATTAAGGGAGGAGGAACTGAGGATGAAGTACAAGTCAAAGAAAGGATCTTATGTGCAGAATCCTTCACTCTAAAACTTGATTCCCAATCCAACCTATTCAGGAGCACCACTTCAAACAGCTTTTGTGTCCAGTTCCGCGGCTCCTTCTCAATCCACTACTTCAGGACCAGAAACGTCTGGGTCATCATCAACTCAATACATAGTGCCTGAAGCTAATACTACGAAGTTGAAAACCGAGAATCTTGGTAATATCACAGTGGAGGTTGCAAAAGAGCACATGGATCTTCTAGCAGTAGTAGTTCAATAGTATGATGGTTTAGTCGCTGGGAAGATCGGGAATTTTCATCTTGCAGATGAAGATTATGAGCAAGTTAACGAGAACGAGCTGGAAAGGATGGATATCATGTGGGCTCTAGCAAGTGCAGTTAGACGAGCTAAAAAGTTCGTTACGAAGACGGGATAGAATCTCATAGCCACAAAATATACGACCTTTGGTTTCGACAAAACCAAGGTCACCTGCTTCAATTGTGGTGAAAAAGGGCACTTTAAACGTGAATGTGTGAAGCCCAAGACAACAGGAAATGGTAACCCATTTCCTACTTTCAACCGTCAAGACAAAGACATGGTTAGAACCAGTTCTTCAAATAAAGACACTTAAGCACTAACTGCACAAGGTGACGAAGGACAAGACTAGTCTTTCCGATTGTCTCTACTAGAGAGTCAAACATTGCTTGTGTCGAAGCATGGACGATGGGTCTGTCAGTAAAGGTAAGATTGCAGCTGAAAAAGCGATGTCAAATACAGAAGAAGCTGTAAACATAGTAAACCACTTGGTTGAGGACCAGCTCAGAACAACAAGTTCAGAATCTCTAACAACAGAAGAGTCTACCTCAGCATTAATGGTTGATTCAACGGAATCCTCACAAGTAAGTTCTTTAAATCAACTATTTAATAAACATGCTTGTTCTGAATGTTAAAAATTTATGGAAAGCATAGATCTAAAATTTGCTAGGTTATTAGAACACAATGATAACTTAGTAAATGACTTACAACTCTGCACTGAAGCTAATCGTATATTAAAACAAAATGAGTGCAGTTTTAAAAAAAGATAGAACTTTTAAGTAAACAACTAAGGGAAACTGAGGTTGTTGACTTGAATCAATCTAATGATATAAAGTTTTATTTAAATTCATTAGAAGAAACCAAAAAAGAGAAAGCAGTGTTGGAATTCGAAGTTAATTCACCAAAACAAAAACTGCATAGTTGGCCTAGTTCTTCTCACATAGTAAAGAACTTAGTGACAGAACGAAACAATGGGGAAGGTTTGGGATTCAAAGTAGTTCTACTACCATATGAGATCCTCTTGAATGCAAAACAACCCAATTAAGGATCATGTGGTGTCTACTAATCTAGTTAGTGATCCTGATTCCACGGGTAAACCAGTGAAATTTGACACTAAATAGAAGGAGACTACTTCGAAACCAAAAGGCAAGATGCAAGTTGAGAACTTAGATGATGCATTTAAAAGGGTTAATGTAAGGCCAGGTTCACCAAAGTCCATTTCAAAACCTAAACTAACTAAATCAGTTAACCACAAACATGTTAATCATCAAAGTCCAACCAAAGGGCAAGTAAAAGATGTTCAAAACATCAAAACAATTAATTTTGTTAACAAGGGTGAAACATCTAAAAGAGTAGTGACTAAACCAAACCAGACACACCTCACACCTTCACTAAACTCAACAACACACAAAGTTTTCCTCAATCTGTAGAAGCAAAATCTTACTACAGTTGTGGAAAACAAGGACATATTTCTACTAATTTCCTTACTATCCAACACCAAGAAAGAAAATTGAACTTTATGATGAAAAACCAAGTTCTAAAATAAGATCTAACACTCCACCTAAGAGTGTAAGTGAACCAAAAGTTGAAACTGTAAATCAGTCGTTATTTACCACAAATAGGCCTTACACAAAACTGGCTTATGGAAAGAAAAATCAAGTATAGGATCTGATAGTGAGAATGATAAGAAGAAAGATATGCCCTCATCCTCTAAAGGACAATGGGTTGAGTTTATGATGTGTGATTCCTCTGGGTCACCCAAGCCAGATAAGGCTTGGGTCCCAAATCTGAATTGACAGTTTTTGACTGTGTAAGGTGTCCGCTACAGTGTTATCACTAATACCTGGATTATTGATAGTGGGGTGTTCAGGCACATGACAGGAAATTCGTCCCACCTTTTCAACGTCAAACAAATCAAAGTGGGACATGTTCATTTGCTGGAAACAAAGGAGGCTACATCACAACACAAGGCGAAGTAGGAAACGATAAAGTAAAGTTTGACAAGGTAAAATACGTTCAACAACTTCAAAATAATTTACTTTCAGTCTCCCAGATATGTGATAAAGGCTTTAAGGTTGTATTTGACAACAAGAAGTGCTATATGTTAAAGAAGGACTATGTGATAAATGAGGATAAGGTTCTCATGTCAACTTCAAGATATAATGACCTGTATGTCTTGGATCTATCAAAAGCATCCACAACTTATCACACAGTTTAATGCTTCTTGTCAAAGGCAACTAAGAGAGACTCAATCTCGTGGCATAGGAGAATGGGGCACATCAATCCTAGAAAGATGAATCACTTGATTTAGAATGATCTAGTGAATGGTGTAAATGTTAAGAACTTCCAGCTTCCAGACTTTTACATAGCTTGAAAGAAAGGGAAACAACCAAGAAGGCTCATAAGGCAAAGAAAGTCAACTCTATTGATATGCCTCTCGAGCTTTTGCACATGGATCTGTTTGGACCTGTTAGCACAAAGAGCATTGTTGGAGATCTGTATTGCTTTGTAGTGATAGATGATTACTTAAGATTCTCTTAGGTGATTTTTTGAAAGCCAAATTAGAAACTTTTGAATCATTAAAACATCTGGTAACTACATTGGAATCACTCCACAAGCTGAAAGTTAGGCAGATTCGATCAATCAATGGCAATGAATTCAAGAATCAGTGGATGGAGTCCTACTGTAGAGAAAGAGGAATTGTTCATCAATTCACCTCTGCCTACACTCCATAGATGAATGGCGTAGCTGACAGAAAAAATCAAAGTTGATCGAGACTACAAGAACAATGCTTGCTGACTCAAAACTGCCTATTCAATTCTGGAATGAGGCAGTGGCAAATGCGTGTTACACGCTCAATCGAGTCTTAGTGGTCAAGCAACATGGAAAAGTGTTATGAACTACTCCAGCGACGTAAACCTAATTTGGAATATTTAGAACCGTTTGGCGCACCTTGTAAATTGTTGAAAAAGACTAAGAATGTGAAGTTCAACGAGAAGGCAGAAGAAGGGATATTTCTCGGACATAGCATACCAGACAAGAGAGTTTACAACAACTCAACAGGTCAAGTAGAAGTGTGGTGCAACGTTGATGTTTAGAGATACACCACCCTCCTAAATGGGAAAGGACCTTCATTCTTCTTTGACTATAATGGTTTCTTTAATCCTTCAATCTGCCACATTCTCATATTGATGACGAGTTGTCTGCTAGGATGATGTACGATGCTCTAAACACTCCTCCACCAGACTCGACATCAATTGGTCCAGTAGATAATTCCGCTAACTCTTCAGGGGGGACCTTGAAGTGAGTGAGTCTTCATCTGATGATGAGGCAGTTGAGACTGCTAATGAGAACCAGGAAGAGCAGGTTCCTACCAATGAAAGTACACAAGCATCAAATCCTAATGCCTCTGACACTTCAGGGGGGGACCTCAGAGTCCAATAGCCACAGATCCTGAACCTGAGTTTAACAATCTGGATAATGAGGTGGTTGTTCCAACGACTCCCGCATCTCGGCTAAACGTTTATCATCCCTTGGAAAATGTCATTGGGGATGTTCGATCGGGAGCACAAACCAGAAATCAGCTGTACTCAGTTGATTATGCCTCGGTAATGGAAAAGGGATACCTTCACGATGGAGCATATCAATGTTTTGTGTCTCAGTTTGAGCCAAATTATGTTAGTGAAGCATTAAACGACAAGGCATGGGTCAGTGCGAAGCAAGAAGAACTCCTACAGTTCAAGAAGTTGGAGTATGGACCCTAGGTGATTGGCACTAAATGGGTACTAAAATGCAAGAAAAATGACCAAGGGGTCATAATCAGAAATAAGGCCTGACTTGTAGTACAAGTATTTTGACAAGTTGAAGGCGTACATTACAATGAAGTGTTTGCACCAGTGGCAAGGATGGAAGCAATATGTAGCTTTGCATCCTACATGAAAATCAAAGTCTATCAACTAGATGTCAAGAGTGCATTCCTTCATGGTGAAATTCGTGAGACAGTTTATGTCAGTCAACCCGAAGGATTTGAGGATCCTTATCATCAAGACAGAGTTTACAAGCTGAATAAGGCTCTCTACAGGCTCCATCAAGCCCCTAGAGCATGGTATGAGAAACTCTCAACTCATATGGTGAAACACGGTTTTTGCAGAGGAGTTATTGATTACACTGTTCATCAAAGAAAAAGATGACGATACTACTGGTAAAGATTTTTGTTGATGACATAATCTTCGGTTCCAAACACAAAGATTTATGTAAAGAATTTGAATCTGTAATGAAAGAAGAATTTGCGATGAGTGCCATAGGGGAGATGAAGTTCTTTCTCGGGCTACAGGTGGATCAGACACCAAAAGGAATCTTCCTACATCAACCAAGTATGTAGGTGATATCCTCAGTCGATTCGACATGGAGAATGCTTCCGTAGCTGGAACTCCACTTGCCACAAATCATGACGTGGCACCCGATGAAAATGGTGATCTGGTTGATGCCACCATGTATACAGGAATGATCGGATCCCTTATGTACCTCACAGCCTCACGAGCTGATATCATGTACGTGACGTGTCTTTGTTCCAGATATCAGGTGAAACCAAAAGTAAACATCTCATAGGAATCAAAAGGATCTTCATTATCTGAAGGGTACTCCAACACTAGGGTTATGGTATCCTCATGACGATGACTTTGAACTTACAGCGTATAGTGACTCGGATTACGATGGGGGCAAAATGAATTACAAGTCCACATTAGCAGGATGTCAGTTCTTTAGTAGACGGTTAGTCACCTAGCAGTGTAAGAAGCAGACCTTGGTTGCTCTGTCAACATGTGAAGCTGAATACGTTGCTGCTGCTAGTTGTTGTTCCCAAATAATTTGGATACAACAACAAATGCGCGACTACGGTTTGTAATTTTTGAACACTCATATTTTTGTTGATAATTCTGTTGCTATTGCTGTAACCAAAAATCCAGTCCAACATCCTAAAACTAATCACATCGGTATTAAGTATCACTTTATACGTGATTATTTTGAAAAGAAATTAATTGATGTGGTTAAAATTAATACGGATTTTCAATGCGCCAACCTCTACACAAAAGCATTTGATAAACCGAGGTTTTTATATCTTTAAGAGGTTAATGGCGTGAAAAAGAAACGTGAAATGATTCCAGAAGATGAAAGTTCGTAGTCCGGCTACTGTAGTTTCAATTTTATTTTATTTTATTTCACTTTATTTTTCTGTCTATTAAAATACAAAAACGCAAAAAGATTTTTGGTTTAAGAATTTTAAGGGGAGAATAGTTTAGTCTAGTATTAAATTTGTGAAGTATTTAATTACTTAAAAAACAAGGGAGGGAAGCTTAGCTAATAGGAAATGAAATCAAATATGTGATTATGATTCAAAGAAAATGGAAAATGATATTACACAGGGAACGAACTGGTTGGGACTTCCAAACTAGTGTGCTCAAAATGCGGATTTCAAAGTACAAGTCTGAGAAGTCTAAGCACAACTAAAGAAATATGATAGTTAAACTAGTTGCTACTGAGATAACATGGAGAAAGTAGACCTAGGGTTGCTAGTTCATAATATGATGTGTCGGTAGATTCAACACAATAGATGAGTAAACTTCATTGGTGAATTAAAAATTCAAAATAATTTGTTCAACTTGTTGTGGGTTCTCATCTTATCTCTGGTTAACACAATCAACGCATTTCCATAAGGGGTGACGAGCAAAATAAAAGCCACGAATGTGTGCGGATGACCACAAATATAAGCAAAGCACATGTAAAAGTGCTAAAAGCAATCAAGCTGATAACATATGTTGTTGGTGCGTTATGTGCAAAAAGAAAATTAAATGCTCTAACAAGAAGATAGGTTGTGTGCCTCTTTGCTGTGCGGTGGCACTAACCTGAGGATAAGCATAACCTAAATATTCTAGAATTCATTGTTGTTGTGCCTCTCTGTTGTGCGATGGCACTGACCTGAGGCTTGGCATCTCTTTGAAAGCTCTTAGAATAGTCTCTTCTTGTCCAATACCCATAGATCGCTCAAAAATCTCCTGAGGAATGTTGATTACCAAATAAGTGTGAGATCCACAAATGCATGTTGAAATAATTAAACCTAATTCATCACCATTGTAAGTCGAAAGTCTGTGTATGGATTTAAGGGGACAAACATACTAACAATCATCGTGACTGCAATTCTTGAAAGTCAAAATCATTGTGTGCATCTTATGGCTTTAGTATGATTTCTTGAAAGTGCTAATGACTCTCAGACATAACAAGAATCTAGCATCTAGTGCATGTTAATAAGGGGTTCCCAAACAATTCTATTATACCTGTATGATTCCATAATGAATCGTTCTTTGTAGCTGTTCTGCTCAAACCCAAAACAACAAAAATATGTCTTGTTTATTTTAATTTCTAAGTTATTTTCTATTTTCTATTCGTTTGTAGGATTAATCGTCGGACTATAAAACTGGATGTACTCTGTGAATCACTTACTAAAATGGGTCACGTCTGAGGTGACCAATCAGTCTAAATTAAATGGGTCACATCTGAGGTGACAAATCAGTTTCAAACTAAAAAGATCACGTCCTGAGGTGACCAAATGGTGTTAAAAGGTCATAATATTTATCAAATGTTAACATTTTAAAGGGTTGAAAGTGTAAAGGGCTCAAGCTCATAAGTATGAGCCAATTGCATGGTTGGATCATAAGTATGAACCATAAGTATGATTGAACCATAAGTATGAGCCAGTCATATGACTGGACCATGAGTATGGAACAACCATGCGATTGGACTACAAGATTGAACCAATCGCACGAATGGATCAAGAAGTATGAGTCAGTCGCACGACTGAACCCCAATCGCACGATGGAGTATGAGTATGGGCTCAGTCGCACGACTAGAGCATGCGTATGGGTCCAGTCATACGATGAAACATTAAGACAGTATAAAAGAGGGGGTGAGTCGGTCGCATTTCTCACCACCCCTCAAATCGTTCAAAAACCTCCTCATACGCAGACACTCTGCCGAAATTTCATTTGCATTGATTATTCCACTGATATTTTTTCTAACGGTTGTGCTAATCATCTACAGGTACTTTGTGACTGAAATCGAACAAAATGCACGGAGTAATCAAACCCTAACTGACCTAATTGGTTAAAATCAAGAAATCAGTAAAACCACTCAAATAGACCACTTAAATGAACAAAATAGTTGATTTAAAGGACATTAGGTGTTATTCAGAGTGTTTGCGAGTCAAATGAGTCTAAACACGACGTCTAACATCAAGTTTTGACCAAGATTCGTAGTCGGACTGCCGAACAGAGTCGTATGTGAATTGACACTCCGAATGAACTTCAGTCACACGATTGATCCAGACGTGCGATTCAATCGCACGAATGAATCATTAAGTAACTCAGTCACACGACTGACCCAACCACATGGCTTAACACGCGACTCAGTTAAGTCGCAAGCTCAATCGCATGACTGAACTCAGCCGTAGGCTCAATCACACGACTGAACTCAGTCACAGGCTCAATCGCATGACTGAACTCAGTCGTATGGTTCAATCGCATGATTGAACCAGACTGATCTAAAACAGCTTAAGTTTCAACTATCTTCTTAATTCATAAATATAACATATATGTCTCTTGTGTTGCAGCAACATGGCAGATAGATGGACCATGACACCAAAGCACAACATCTGTGCTCACTTGGATGCCACCACTTAGAATGCTTCCGAGTTTGCTAGGATTATTGCATTTCTTCGGAGATCACGAATCTTCAACGCGATCTCCGTCCCCTGCACACCCTACAGATCTATTCTACAGGCCTTCTAGGAAAGCACCACGGTAGATAAATCTGTTGAGCCACATCATATACAGAGCTCTATTTTTGGTCAAGAGATAGAGATCACTGAGGCTGATCTGAGATGGGTCTTGAGTCTGGGTGAGGACGGAACCCACCCAACTAAGCTACATCCCCTGACTGTCCAGGGATGCTTCATGAGAATCAAGTATGCCGGTGACATAAATGTCGGCGTATTGAACAAATGCAACATGTGCCCTCAGTTCAAGTATTTGGAAAATGTGATCCTAAAGTGCATAGCCTCGGACGTGGAGGATTTGACGACCTGCCGACCAAATCCAAAATGCATACGCTGCACTGGTACTGAACCACCGGTTCAGTTCTCTCGCATGATCTTCTCCTACATGATCGAGAACCTTGAGGCTAAAGGCAAGGGAAGCTTATGCATGTACCCACGTTTCTTACAGCTTATTATATCGAGAAGCTTCCTTCGCTACCAAAGGAAAGGGATGATGTTGTTGTGCTGGAAGTTATGGATGACACAACATTGGGGAGGATGAAAGTTTATAGGGGGAAGCAGGTGAAGCCCCCTGTCAGGAGATTGTTTGGCCATTTGGCCAGGGAGGATTACGTGGCGCCTGCTCGTAAGAAATGGCGTCACGATGACAGTGATTCAGATACTAAGCCCTTGATGACTACCACATCTGATGACGAGGACGATGATGATGACCAAGATGGCGGTCAAGGTGGGGGAGGTGCAGGTCCCAGTACGTCACGGGCCACCAATACAACTACTAATCTTCACCACCTCCACCTAGTACCTCTTCTGCTCTAGGTGGATCTGAGCAGGTTTCTATCCACTTGGATTTTATGATAGAGGAAGAAGAGGAGACAGATGAAGAGCCTTTGGTACGGACGCTCGGGAGTCGGGTCGTGGCCACTAAGAGAGGGATCAGGGTGGTTGGTAGACGCTAGGCTGAGTCTAGGGGTGATGCTACTGATGGCATTAATCATTCTTACACCCCTGACCAGTCCAGCAGCCAAGGGGGAGTGCCTATGGCAACGGGCTCCAGGAAGAAGAGGATGGCCTAACCTTACAGGACGAAGAGCAAGAGACCGAGATTTACTTTGATTACTTCTTCAGACACCACCACCACTATCACACCCCCACAGCTACCACCACTACCACTTCCACCACCACTGCCATAGCTACCACCACTACCACACCTCCTATTATCACTCCCACCAATACTACCATCTCTCATCCCACCACCACTATCACAGCCACTCCACCACAGCCCACACACCTTCCACCTCCCATATTTACCACATCCACTACTACCACCACCACTCACCAAGCAGGTCCATCCACACATTCTTCATTTCCAGCTGGAGCCACTCTACCCACATAGGGTTAGAGGAACAGCTGGCTAACATAAATAGCATTGTGATTAGACTGTTAGCAACTAATGAGCTTAGGGCCTCTCAATTACACAAGATGATGGAAGTTAATACTGCTCAAACCAAGAAGATCAGGGAGCTTAGTGAGAAGAGCGACTTATATGAACGAGCTCTAAGCCAAGCCCACCATGCGCTTACAAGTCAAAATAAGCTGGTGTTGGCGTCGGTAAAGAGGATTGGGAGCTAGAAAAGAAGAACAAAATGATACTTCTAAAGCTTAAAGGATCAAAGTCTGAGCCATTAAAGATCAACGATGGTGGTTATGATGATGATGATGAGGAGGAGGAGGAGGATAAAGATGACAATGAGGAGGATGTTGGAGAAGGTGGAACGAGTGGGAAAGATCGTGAGGACGAGGATGACCAAGAAGGTGATGCTGCTGCATCAGCCTCTCCTCAAGCTCAAGAGAGGCGAACCAAACATAGCCAAGATCAAGGAGCCTCATCCTCTGCTCCTCCAGCTGAAGAACTACTATTCAAGATAAAAGTAATGACTAGATGTTTTGTATTTAAAACTTTTGTACTTGAATTATGTATTACATTAATGTAATTATTGATCATTATGTATGTTTATGTCTTAATTTTTATAAAATGACTTATTTGTGATATGCTTAATGTCTAATCAAACAGATGAAACTCAACAGACTGATGAATTTGATGTACAACCCCTTCAGCAGGTTAAGACTCAATTAACCATGATTCTTGACTTGCAAGGGATAGTTAGAAGGTTTGTGAGCTATACGCCAGAAGAGGGAGAGATCATACACGACCTGACAAATGAACAGCTGGCTGAAATATTCAGGCTGAATCCGGATGAGCTGGTCAAAGATGCTCCTATAGTTGATGTGGCAAGTGACAATGAACTTAATGATGTAGACGAGATTGAGATTGAGGATGTCATAGCTGAACACTATCCAGAGTACGCTGACCACGAAGGCAAATTATACCCAATTTGGGTGAAACATTTGACAGTGGTACCTTTGAGAGTTGGAAGAGGTAGAACAAGAAAAGGAGAAAGAAGAAAGCTCAGCCCAAGCTTCTGACGCAATGTCGAATTGAAGAAAGCTAAATGGGCGGCTTGTTTTGCTGAAATGAAAGCCCAGTGTGCACCTACAAAGCAGAATGCCTACACAAAGCTCTATAAAGTCAAATGTCACCAGAAAGTGTCTGGCAAAATCATTGCGTGGGCTTATTTTGAAAACCTGAATGTCTATGCTGTAAAGAGAGAAAAGGGGATCGAGTACTTCAGGTACCCTCATGATTTGAAGACCCTCCCTAGTTTTGATCTCAACCGACTGGCATGCTTAGATCTGCTGTATGCTAATCCAAGGAAGATGTCAGGTTGGTTTGAGGCTGCGTTGAAGAAAGAATACCACACCAGGTGGGTAAACTTAAGACCTCAACAACCGAAGAGGTACATCCGTAGGTCAAAGATTCCCTAATAGGAAATGCCACAGGACTTCACTCCACACTTCAAATGATGGTATTATGATTGGAGGACAGGTGAAGCGATCATAGTTCTAAACAAACATGGAAAGATAGAGACAATCCGGGTATTTGACCCTATGTGGCTTACTAACTTGTCGGCTGAAGATGTCTACACATTATACAAGTGGCCACTGTTCTATGACACGCAGGACATTGTACAAGCTCTCCAGTTTCAACACGTGATAAGACTTTGCTTTGCATTTGAAATACATCCAGGAGTTACAAAAGAGTAGAAGTATAAGAAGTTCCAAGAACATGTGAAGAGTGTTAGACAATAGAGGAAACTAGGACCAAGGGAGAGTTTGTAGATGCATATGTTCCTAGTTTATGAGCTTAATGTAAATGTCTTTCATGTCTTACACATATGTAATGAATGGGTTCAATGAAATAGAATATGTGGTTGGTGTTTATAATGTTTAATATTTCATACTATTATTGTGTTAAAGTATAATGTACATGTGTGACCTTATTATATAGGTTTGAGGGTGTTGTGCATGATTCTTAGTCAATAATGATTAAGAAATGTGTTCAACATGGTCGGATGAGTAATCATGTGAATGGCCCATACTTATGGACCATACGCATGAATACATCATGCTTATGGACCAGTCACACGACTGAACCAGGAGACTGGATCAGTCGCACGATTGAGACATAAGATTGACTCAGTCTCACGACTGAACTTTCAGTCGTGCGAATGGATCAATCGCATGATTCAGTCGAACGATTGAACCATGCTAAGCATGGTTCAGTCGTACGAATGAAAGCCCCTAACCTATAAATACCACTTAATTCATGGAAAAACATAACAATTGAGAGAGAATTCGAAACACTTATGAACCCTAGCCGTCCAGAACGTCCAAGGAAGTATGTCCAACTTCATAGATCATTCCTGATCGATCTTTATTCGTTCATAACATTTAGTTTCAATCGTATATCGATCGGGTAGTTGTTCTCACTAATTGGATCGCCAATCAAATAGGATTCCGCACTATTTGATTAGGTTTAAACGTAGAATCTGTTAGTATTCCATACGTACACGGTCCTGACAATCATCCAGAAAAGTCAAAAGAAGTCTGCTGATAGGCAGAGGATGATGAGCTTCTTGAAGCTGTATGGATTCTCCGAAAGGAGACTTGTCCATATGTCTCTATCCACCATGGATGAGCACATAAGAGTGATCAAGAAGAAGATTAAAAGAGGAGAGCTCATTGATTTATACTCCCCAGCAGTCAAGCCCCTCAGAAGTGTAGGTTAAGGTTAAAACTTTTGAGACAACACAACCTGGACCTCCTGCTGAGTCTCAGCAAGCTTCATCTTTTGATCCACAGCAGGGTCAAACTCCCTCTTGTTTTGAACCTATGAGGGATTAGACCCAATTGAGAAATACAAAATAGAACAACAAGATGTTGCATCCCATTCTTCTCAGTTAAAGAGTTCTAAGAGGAGGAAAAGGATGGCCTCTAAGACCAAGTCTAAGAAGAAGAAAAAGACAGGGGCTTCCTCTTCTATACCTCAAAATGAGTCAGAACATCCTGAGGAAGTGCATCAAGAGGAAGCTTAAACAAATCCACTCAAGCAGCTCCTCTTGCAACAAGAAGACCTATCTTGTCCTGGACTTATTCCCCTAATCTAGAAAGATGGCATGTAATCAAAGGTCAAGGTATTAAGGATGTCTACACATGGCAAGAAATGTTCAATCTGCCTCTACATAATCTCTATAAAATGAGAAGATACTATGAGAGTTGAGTGATCCTGACCATATGTAAAGAAAGGCATGGTTATCATCATAATGAGGACTGTCAACATCTAAGATCCTTAATGTTTTGGTAGCATCAGCATAAGGGGAGTTTGTAAGGTTTATGTAAAGGCTCATGCACCTAAAACATCCAAAGTCTTTTCTGCATGCATGCACTAAAGTGCAAAAGTAGAGATTTTTCCTGAAGTCTTACACCATGCACTAGAAAATACTCTTAAGTGTAAAATCTTCTGAAGCCAATACCAACATCTTCTGAAGCTTAAAGTGAAGTCTTACGAAGCTTTAGAGACAAACTCTTCTGAAGCCAAGAAGTGAAGACAGATTATCTTCTGAAGGCTTTTGAATACATGCTTTTTCTTATGTACATTACCATAAAGTTGGATCACTTTTCGCTGCAACTCTGTTGACTCACCAACTTTCACTAGTTGGTGAAATGGTCCATGCTTATGGTAAATTGTATATTGAGGTCTTGAGTCTGTGTTTTCTACTTTATGTACTTTTATACTTTTTATAATATATTAGGATGTGGCTATGGTATGTCATAGTCACTAGTCAAAAGGCAATCTGTTTTTTGACTCTACCTTTAATTTTGTTGTCTAGTTCAAATGTTTCCAGCTGGCCTTCTAAGTATGCCAGCTGTAGGATGTAGTATAAAGTATCTCAAATCCTGTAACTTTTCTTATGCTTTTTACACTTGTAAAAGAACTTGAGAGCAATATACAACATTCTTGAAAACCATTTTATCTGTGTTGTTTTTGTTCTTGGTTATGTCTCATATTTACTTGTGTTCTTAATATCATTCTAGCTGGTTATCAGTTCTCCCATTTGATCTGTTAAGTGTTGTAACATCACTATCCTCATTGTGTGTTTGTGTTGTAAGTGACCAACCCTCCTAAACGGTCCCGCAATATAGTTATTCAGCCCGTAGTGCACATGGGTTTCTAAACTAGTATCATTAATATATAAAATCCAACATGAAACGCATGTCATAAAAAGAAATTGTTATGTGCCCACAAGATGAATAACCTTAATAAATAGATTTAGATACAACGCAAAACTCTCAAAATAATATATTTGCTTTAGTTTTTTTTATCATCTCTTAATGTAACCTAATCGTTGTTTACTTTATGCTCAATATTAAAAGTTTTAAGTGTTTAATAAGTAAATATGTTTAATATGTGATAGTAATGAAACCATTATTCATGTTTAAGATAAAATTAAATCAAAGAATATTAAATATTAATATGATTTAACAATAATAAAGAAAGATTTGACGTTAAAATATACATTTAAATTTGGTAAGTTAATATTTAGATAATGTATTGAAATTAAAAATATGGAAAATATTTATAAATTTTGATAAGTTTGATATGTTAGGATTAGTTAGTTATATAATGAGGATTAATATGATGATAACATGTGATATTTTCTAGGTGAATTCTAGAAAAAATGTCATGTGGATAATAGTTCTTTTAGGGTATAAGGGTGCATTGTTGGTTTGATTGGATTTAGCCTAAAACCAAAAGTAAAAACTAATATTTTAATTTTTAGGTTTTTACAAACCGTTTAATTTTTGGTTTTTTGGTTTTCAATTTGGATTTAATTTGATTTTAGTTTTATCATTTGAGCTTTAAGTTGTTAAAGAAAAAACTGATCCAAAGTAAGGAATTTGGCCTAACAACTTTGAGCTTACATCATTCTTTTGATATTTGAAAATAATTGTATATATTTTTATAAATTACTTGACATTAAATTAATTCCAATCCATAAAATACAATAACAAAAAATTCACAAAAGCAATTTAATCAACCAATTCAAACAAAAAATTTAAAGATTATTGTTGAGACCTAAATGTTTATAAGTGTATAAATACACCTCTAAATTTACAAGTTTGTTTTTATGGTTTCGGTTCGCTTTTATTGCAAACAAAACTGAAACCAAACTGAAAAATCAATTTTTAAAAGTGAATCAAACCAAACTATTGGTTTCTTATTAAATTTGGTTTTTCTGGTTTGGAGGTGTCGGTTATTTATGTTACGATTTCATTATTTAGGTTTCTTGAACATCCCGAGCTGGCATGTCACGTGCACCTTAACTTGCCTTATTCCACTTTATCATTAGGAACAATGTTGGACCTCCTTTCCTTTTTTATATGAATAAATTAATTTAAATTTTAAAATACTAATTAATTTAAAATAGAAAGATACATTAATTAATTAAAAGTTGCACTAAACTAAAACATGAATTAATTTGAACTTTAAAAATACTAAAATTAATTTGAACTTCAAGTACTCAAAGAGCAGACGGATACAAAGAGGAAAATGAGGGAAGAAACAGCCAAAGCAAGAGCCATCATCCAGAAAAGTCAAAAGAAATCTGCTCATAGGCAGAGGATGATGAGTTTCTTGAAGCTGGATTCTCCGGAAGGAGACTTATCCATATGTCTCTATCCACCATGGATGAGCACATAAGGGTGATCAAGAAGAAGATTAAAATAGGAGAGCTCATTGATTTACACTCCTCACCAAGTCAAGCCCCTTAGAAGTATAGGTTAAGGTTAAACCTTTTGAGACAACACAACCTGGACCTCCTGTTGAGTCTCAACAAGTTTCATCTTTTGATCTACAGCAGGGTCAAAATCCCTCTCCTTCTGAACCTGTGAGGGAGGTAGACCCAATTAAGAAATACAAAACAGAACAACAAGATGTAGCATGCCATTCTTCTCAGTTAAAGAGTTCTAAGAGGAGGAAAAGGATGGCCTCTAAGACCAAGTATAAGAAGAAGAAGAAGATAGGGGCATCCTCCTCTAGACCTCAGGATGAGTCAGAACATCCTAAGGAAGTGCATCAAGAGGAAGCTTAAACAATTTCCATTCAAGCAGCTCCTCTTGCAACAGGAAGACCCATCTTGTCCTGGACTTATTCCCCTAATCCGGAAAGATGGCATGTAATCAGAGATCAAGGTATTGAGGATGTCTACACATGGCAAGACATGTTCAATCTGCCTCTGCATGATCTCTATAAAATGAGAAGATACTATAAGTCTGAGTGATCCTGACCATCTGATAAAGAAAGGCATGGTTATCATCATAATGAGAACTGTCAACATATCAGATCTTCAATGTTTTGGTAGCATCAGCCTAAGGGGGGTTTCTAAGGTTTATGTAAAGGCTTATGCACCTAAAACATTCAAAGTCTTTTTGCATGCATGCATTGAAGTGCAAAAGTAGAGATTTTTCCTAAAGTCTTACACCACGCACTAGAAAATATTCTTAAGTGTTATTTCTATCATAGAAAATCATGTGCAGCATTAAAGGACAAAACACATTAATATCATGTATCATTTGATTAGAGATAACTTTAAGAAGGGATTAATCAAACTAGTCAAAGTTAACACAAATGAACAATATGCTAATCTGTTTAACAAAGCTTTTGATGAACAGAGATTTAAATATCTTGTTTTAGCTATTCGGATGATTAACTTTGAGTAGCTTTTCTTAAAACTTAATCATATTATTTCCAAAATTGTGTATCATAAGTTGACTATTTTATCACTTACATAAGCCTTGTTATACTCAGAAAGGAAAAATCTTTTAGAAGACATTCCTAATATTTTTGAAAAATTTTGATCTTTTATCCTTCGGAAGATTTGTATTACCTTCGGAAGAGATTTAGTCTTCAAAAACAAACAACTACTTAAGAAATTATACCTTCGAAAGAAATTTCCAAAATATCTTCCGAAGCTTAACTTACTCTTAAATACTTGTATGTTTTTAGAGAACAACTTTCTTCCGAAAGCAATTAACTTTCGGAAGTTTTTATTAAGACTTTCAAGTGAAAATCTCTTCCGAAGGAAAGTTTTCTAAACTCTTTGGAATATCTTCCGAAGCCATTTTGGCTTCGGAAGCTTTTCATCAAAACTTACGAAGTGAAATCCGAAGATACTTTGAGAGTCTGAGTGATCCTGACCATCTGATAAAGAAAGGCATGGTTATCATCATAATGAGGATCGTCAACATATCAAATCTTCAATGTTTTGATAGCATCAGCCTAAGGGGAGTTTCTAAGGTTTATGTAAAAAGGCTCATACACCTAAAACATCTAAAGTCTTTCTACATGCATGCACTGAATATGAAAATCGATATAAACAGAGTATATTTTATAAACAAAGATCAAAATCAATAAAATACGAAAATAAAGATGACTTTAATAGGTATGGAAATGGCAACTTGAAACTTCAACTACACCACAAACACAGTATGACAGCAGTAAGTTGAAAGAGAATCATTACAACAATGGAATCAATCAAACATATTCATCAAAAACCACCACACCACATGCACATTCATTCAAAAACAACACTTAATGAATCTCAACTACAAAGATTTGGGATGCAAACCCCACCGTCTGGATTCTGTTGTTCTTTCCATATCTTGCCTGTAACTCTGAGTTTGAGTTCCTTCCTGTCTCCACCCGAGAAGAAAAGGGCCATGTTCCTCTGTATTATCAGCCCATCGTGGCTGTCACGCACCTTCCTGTGACTATCTCTGATGCTTCGTGGCGTTCCTTCCCATGTAAGTTTTCTCCCATTGGCTCCAACTTCTAGGCTATAGCTGTAGTTGCGTGCATCTGCTTCATCACCCATGAACCGAAGAAAAGCCATGTAAACAGGTGCCATTCCCAGTTGAAATGCTTCAAAGTGAAGGCAGAAGTATTGTCCGAAACAATGGAATACCTGCAAAAACCAACATAAAATTTCCATTAAGACTTCTAAAGAAAGCTCTCAAAAGGATTTCTGGGATTTCAAGTATTTACTGAAGGAAATCTGGGATCACAAGTATTTCAGCAAAAGAATATCTGGGATCAAAAGTAATCAGGAAGCAATTCAACTTATCTGAGAGATGAATTAAGATGCATGCTCACAAAAAAAAGTATGTATATATATATATATATATATATATATATATATATATATATATATATATAGCACAAGCATATTCTTATATACTTAATGGAATTATCAGCAGATTCAATTTGCTGTCCTAAGTATATGGCATATATAGCGATCCGTTTTAGAAACAGCAGCAATTTCCATTATGGGTTTCTCATGAAAGTTGCCAAACTTCCATTCTAAAAAAGTTCCCAATTTGGGCTACATTCCGTACATTCATTCAATCATTTGTGATAGCAAAAAAAAATGATATTTATTTAAATCAACATCATCTGACATTCACTTGTATAACTATTTCAGATTTTTGACAAATACTCTTAACACCTTCTTTTATTAGGTTTCCAGATAAGCATTGCAATATACACAGCAGAATGTCGAAGCACATCAGAAGTTCAAATTTACAGCTGATTTTGTGTTATCAAGACCAGTTCTAATGTTTACCAAATAGTGTTGACACTTTACACACACTACGTAAGAATGTAACCAAATGTCCTCAAGGGAACATTCTGGTGGTAGAGTGGTGTAGTCCCCAACTAAAGGTTGCGGGTCAAAATCCTGCAGAGTGCTAGATGTGCTGGTTTTACTAATAGAGTAGGCGTATGAGAGAGTGTGTTTTCCGGTAAAAGAAATGTAAGTATTTAACAATTTAAACATGGCCATTTCCACAGGATGAAGGGAACGTGAGAGTGATGTGGTTTATGACTTTCAACGATCAAATGAAAACCAGTACTTTTAAGATGCCTTACAACCTAATCACCCCAACAGAGTTATGATGATTCTAATTATTCATCCAAGATATGAGGAATCCACTTTGTAATTCTCAAATGAAATTTTATTATTATACTCATTCCCTCGAATATATGAAGCTTCAAACTTCAAAATTCAACAGAAAAATAAATTTTAATTGATGAAATGACTTTTAGATTAGCTAAAATACTAATATTGTGAAAGCATATAAAGTTTGTAAGGTGACTAACATATTGAAACACATAGAGACAACAAATAGTAGTGTACTTTCATTGCAAAAGTCAATTATAATCTTTTTGATTTTAAATTTGATGGAGGATTGAGAGAAAAGATAGGGAAGAATAGAATCATCTAATCGTCCAACAATATGTACCAAACGATACAATTAGAAAGCCGTCTTTATGTTCTTGTGTAAAATATCCGTCGTATAAGGAACTTGGCATATATATTTTGGTGATATACTACTAAAGATCTTAAAAACACAAAGTATAGAAGAATTATCATTCCTACACAAGAAACATTTATAGCAAGAATGAACTTTACCGTAAGCATCCAGGTGGCGTTTTCAACTTCACGAGGGTTAGACTTCACATAACGATGATTAAATGTACATCCGGTGTGCATATCTACTTTATGATCATCTCTTAGATGAGTAACCAGAAAAGGTATGTCTCCTGTAACCGAGCACTCTGACCCAGCATACGGGCAATTATAGGGTCTGAAATTGCATAAAGCTTCATGCTTGAGTTTGCTGTAATACGGGAATATCTCAGGGCATCCCAATGAGAAATATCTGCATGGTAGTTCAAGCGATTCTGCAACTTTTTCCAAAGCTAAGCATCTAATATTCCCTAATTCTTGTCTGCATGTAGGGCATCGGTTTTGCACTTGTGTTTTACATGTGGAGCATAATGTGTGTCCATTGTGACACTGCAGAGAAAACATAAAATTTAATATTTATACATTCATCAAATATAACAATAGCATAATATAAAATCTTTGGAATTTGAGTTTTGAAACTGATTCAGCAAACAATGTTCAATGAATAATGATTATGCTTCTGAGTATCTGATTTTTAACCAGATTATGCCCTCAACAAAACTGATTATCAAAGAGTAAATGTAAAAGCACATAACTAACCTTTCTAAGTTCTATCCTAATTAGAGCCTTTACTCTCATCTAATGATATGCGTCTACTTTTTCGCCAAGTGTGGCCTTTTTGGTCATTTCATGTATTCATTCCTAAAATGTTCATAACTTGCCATATGCTCAAACAGTGTCTGTTACCTAATTATAACAACTTAACACAGCAAAAGCTCATGAATACATTATCTTCTACAATTCAGTTTATAACACTCGATTCTGATCATACAAAATCACATAATTACTTTCAAACGCACAGCCAAACCCCCTCTAAATCATTTAAACCTATTCTTAAACGATACAAACATGCCATCAAAGAAATTAATGATGATAAAACATTTCCAATCTCATCTGATCTTATTTCTACACATGAAGACTGCCACATTCTTTGATGAACAATTGATGAAGAATGCAACAAAAATCGTCACGACCACAATTTGAACTATTTAACTTTGTTTAATTAATTCTTTCTTGATTTTTAAATGCAATAGTCAAGAATTCCTTCAGTTGACTTGATAAGACCTAAGAATTCCTTAAATCCATCAGTTTTCAACAAACAAATCAATCTGACTAATCAAAATCAGATCATCAAAGGATCCAAAACCTTCAAGTACATATAAAACTTTCAAATTTGATCCAAAAACAGCATTCAAAATCAAAAGAAACTAAAAACATTAACCATAATATCAAATTGAATCAAACCACAATTGATTATTCATCAACCAAACATTAAATCAATCAAACATGAAATAACATCAATCAGAAACAATGATTCAAAGGCATACAAAAAGGGAATTGAAATCAGCACCTGATGAATCGGAGGGTACATAGAATTGGTACAAACAGGGCACTCCAACAACTCATGAACGCTCGTAGCGGGAGGCAATCCAGGGGGAATCCCCATATTATTATTACTATTATTATTATTATTATTATTATTACTATGAGGTTTCGAAGAGAATTGGTGGGTAATTTGCGAGTGGATCTCCTCATCCTCCAATCCATCGGAAGAAGACGCACACTCGATCGTATTCAAATCCATCATAATTCTTGTTCTTGATTTCACATACCCAGATGAAGATTCGAATCTGAAATCAAACAGTAATCAAAGATCCTAATAATAAGGATTGAAGATCAACCTTCTGATCTCCATTTTCATCAAGAAGCAATGATGCTTGATTTGAAGAAAGAAAGCGATGAAACAGATCGATTGTGGGATTAAACAAACCCTTTTCTCTCTGTAACAAAATGATGAACAAATGAGGTTCTTTTCTTCTGTTAACCCACAACCCCCTTCTCTGTGTGTGTGTGTGTGTATGACAGATGTAAGGATCACCGTTGATTATTATTTCAAGGGTTGAGATGCAATGAACCGATGCCTCTATATACATGTATATTATACATGTATGTATGCATGTATTGGTTGGATTTCAATTTTATTTGTTTTTTGGGAGGGTTAACAAACTAATAAGGGTGATTTATAATTAAGTTTAGGGGTTGTTATCATTATTGTATCTAGTTATTTTGAATACAGTCTGTTTCGTTTCACGAGTACGATGATTCTTTTATCAATTGAAATTTAAAATAGTTCAGAATGTTTATTCTGTATACGAATACATTTAAAACTTAATTTTTAACGGTCCTAACTACTTTTGGCAACTTTTGATTGCACATTTTTTATTTTAAATTTGTCTAGGGTTTAACTCAAAATATTTCTAGCTTAGTGTTTGAGTTTTTAGTTTGATTATTAATGTTTAGAAGTGAAGTTTATTTTCTCGATTTAACTTTTCATCTAACTACTTATTTCCAACAAGTTTATCTATGACGTTTTATTAAACATTCTTAGTTTTTTGTTATCATATCGTATAATATAAATCACATTTGTTAACCGAGATCGAACGATAAAAGGTTTCATTAAGTTCATCTATTCGATTAGACACTAAAATCCTTCAACTCCACATGATTAACAACCCTAAATTCATGGTACTATTTTTTCAACTAGCCTATGGGCCTAACTTAATTATCACACTATTTGCTACTCAGTTTATCATTTTCTTTTTAGTTTTAAAATATATTATTATTATATCATAAAAGAAAAAACATACTTGTCTTTTAAAAACAGGTTAATTTTTCTAATTTGATCAAACAAAAGATAACCAGAGTTATATTTTTTTTAAAAAAAGATATTGATTGAAGAATTTTAAAAAGCAAAAAGAGAATGAGAGCAGGTTGAGGGGGTGCATGGTAGGTTGGCACCATCAAGCCTTGTCTAATACCTAAAATTTGAGGGTCCATCTTCCTGCTTTCAATTATAATTTCACTTTTTCATATATAATAGCCATCCATGTTTATATGACATTAATGCAATTATAACACTAAACATTATGTGATCATCTAGCATGATTTGAAATTGAATGCACACATAACGTTGATATATAGAAACTCGGTAAACATAAATGATTTTAGGTAAAAGACATTTTGGATATTGCTTTTTCTTTATAATTAAAGTGTGTGCTTAGTTGCGTACGCGAGGCAACATATAACGTCATATTTAAATGTTCTTTAAATTAATAAAAAAATATAATAATATCAAACTCAAATTAAAAAGAATAAAATATTTATTTTTAGGATATAGGTTTTAAAAATTATTAACGTATGAAAAAGCTTTGGATATTTTAAAATCATGAAAGAAGGTGGTGTAAAGTAAAAGAATTGTAATTACATATATGTGTGTAAAATATAATTAGAATAATCTAGTTTACAAAAAAAACAATTTTACTTGCTTATACCTGCTCACTTATACATAATATTTTAAAATTTTTAAAATAAAACTTTTATAAGTAAAAAATAATTAAAATTAAGAGTAATATTAAGGGAAAAAAATTAAAATGATATATTTTTGAAACGGTTTGTTTTGAATCATTTATTTATATTTAAAAAAAACAAAAAATATTAAAAACGTTGATATCATTTTTTATTGCTTAAAGTTCTTACTATATGTATCCTTTATCTTAACAAACATTTTATAATTAACAAATTTTTATTTTTTAATATTTTATATATTGAACCCGTGTAACATATAAATTTACTAAATCTAACGTAGTTCTAAATTACTAGTTTATTTATCGGCCATTATACAAATATATAAGAGTAAATTACTGTTTTCGTCTCTGAGGTTTGACGAAAATCACTAGTTCAGTCCAATAGTTCATTTATTGCACTAACGGTCCAATAGTTTTAAAGTGTATTTTAATTTCACCCGAGCCATTAACATCGTTAGTGTTTGTTCTGTTAAATGATGTAAAAATATATTTTTACTTCTGAATTTGATAAAACTCCATTCTCATACCCACCTAACTCATATCCATCCACTCTTTCTCTCTATCTTCTCTCTTCTCTCTCTCTCACAAACAAAATCCGGCACCCTTAGACCGTCGTCATCTTTAATGACCACATCCACCGCCACCGTGCACCGTTACCACCTATAACCCGCTAGCCACCACCAACCACCACAAACCACCCTCTCCACTGAAACTCGGCGACCCCACCACCACCACTAAAACCCGACGACGCTACCACCACTACTGAAACCAGTCGTTGTTGCCGCCACCACCACTGGAACCCGCCGACACCACCACCAAACCTACTGACGACACCACCACTACCACGGAAACCCCGGTAACCACAACTTTTTCTTCTTCATCCTTATTATATCTAACCCCTTTCGTGTTTCTTCTTCAACCCATCTACATCTTGTTGTTCTCTCTCCTTCCTAAACTCTTTGGTGGATTGAAACATACAAGTGATGATATGAACGATGATGATGGCGATGGTAGTAGGTTGATGTTTCTTAGATCTTGTTTAATTGAAAGCCCTAAATTAGTGGGGAAGGTGATGAAGATGAATAATGTTGATAGTGTTTTGGTGGTGGAGGTGGAGGTGGAGGTGGAGGGTGGTGGTAGAGGTGGAGGGTGGTGGAGGGTGGTCGTGGAGGGTGGTGGTGGTAGGTGGATGGTAAACTGAAGAGAAATGAAGATAATGGTGACACCTTCTTATTTTTGTTTTTATTTAATTAGAAGGGTAATATTGTAAATTCTCATTAATTTAACGGAACATTTCTAACAGTGTTAACACCTTGGATGAAATTGAAAGAAAGCTTAAAACTATTGGATCGTTAGTGTAATAAATGAACTATTGGACTGAACCCGTGATTTTCGTCAAACCTCAGGGACGAAAACAGTAATTTACTCAATCCTACTACTCTAATAGAAAGGTAACTATGATTGCTACATGTCATTTTATAGACACATCTAATGCCACATGTCATCTTGACATTTAATAATAAATATTTTTCCCGCCCAAAATAATTAAATCTATCATTTTTGTATTAAAATTTTTAAATACTCATTTTGTTTCCAAAATACTCTATTGGTTTATTTTTAAAATTATCTTCTTATCGAATCTATATTTTTTGAGAGACAAAATAAGTCATAAAGCATAATTCTAAAATAAATGTTTACTTTAAAATTATATAATACCACTTAAAGACACACTAATTATAATGGTTTATATGTTTTTCTATAGAAACTACTACTAGTAAAACAAAGAATTGGTTTTAGAAATTAAAATAAAATACTATTAAAAAAGGTAATTAAATTAGACGTCAATATTTTCAATCGTCTTTTATTTCCTTATTGTCTCTTTTTCTTTTTTTTTATTTGTTATCATCAACAAAATTATTATTTTCCAAAATTTAAGATGTTTTTAACTAATTTTTGAAACATGTTCTTATTTTCTTAGAAATATTTAATTTTATTTTATAAGTAGTTTCTTTAATTTATTAGATAACATTTTTTTCTATTTTTTATTCAGTTTTATTATAATATTTTTCAATATTGTAGAACTCGATCTTTAATCAAGTCTATTAAGATATAGAGTAAATTTGGAATTTATAAGGTTCTTTTGATTGATTTTGTATTGTTCATGTTTAGTTGTATTATCACGTGAGCATAAGTTTAATAGTGAATTCAATTAAATATGTGCATAATTATATGTTATAATTAGTACGAAAAAGCATATGGACCATTCTTTGTATGATGCTCTTTCTTTTATAAATTCCCATGCAATTTTTTACTTACACCATTATATTTTACGTTTTTTATCATTTACGATTGTTCGAGACAAGATTAGTCAATATTTTACTTTTTTAATTGTTGCGTTAGGATATTTAATTAGATTTTAAACTCATATACATATCAAAGGTTTTCTCATACAAAAATTTGATAATTATTTATTACTTATAATTTTTACTCATACATACTTTTAATTGTATATTTTAAAATATCGTGTTATAACTAATACAATTTTATTTTATATAATATTTTATTGGTTTACTAAAATTAGTATATAATAATTAGAATGTCAATCCTCTCAAGCTTACCAAACATGTTTCCACAATCTGCCCATGTAGGCATCAACCAACTCACTATGATCTGTTACTCTTGATTTCATTGTATAACAAAAAGAATAATAAAAATAATAAAAATAATAAATAAATAAATAAACATTATATGAATAATAGCACCAACCACAACACTTATGTCATGTAGCTTAGCTGGTACGATACGACAGCAAAATCCAATATTACGTACACACTTGACTGCAAATATGGAAACATCCAACATCAAATCTTATTATCAGATCATCGTTGGTTCTCATTTGAGCTTGAATGAAACCTTTAAAGTTACACCAACACTCATAACACCTCCGCAACATGAACAAGTGTGAGTGGCGGATCTACAAAGTAAGTTCAGGAATAACGTAAAAAAAATTAGCATACATTTATATTAATTAGAAGAGTGTCCGCATAATGCGGCGGGACAACATTTTACATTCGACACGAGTTTCTAATTTTTATTATTTTTATAGTAATTTCACAAAAGTGTATTGTATTTTTTCTAACCTAAAGTTTAAACACCAAATAAATAAATTTTATATGACAACTTGTACACTTATACGTTAACTTATTGTACCTTACGAAATACATATCGGTTTAGCAAAATATTTACACCAAAACGTTTAAAAATACTTATTTATGATTGTAGTATCAAAAAGTTTTTAAACAAGATAGTCTGATATAACAAAAATCTTAAAACAAATTAAGTTTTTTTGGTTTATGTGTAGATAATGTAAAATTTTATGTAATTTGTAGTAATTATAAGGTTATTATGTAACTAATTGTAAGGGTTAATTTGTAAATAATGTTAAAAATAATATTTTACCCTTAAAAATAGTTGCATCTTGTGTATTGAATGATGTAAGTGTTCTTAATTTAATAGTATCTTAAAATACCCTTATCATATGTTTTATATATAGTATAGATAAAGGGGTCCGAATGAATATATTCATTCAAATTAAATACATTTGGGATCGAAGGAACTGAACCCAAATGATTTGAACTCGAATAAGTTATTGACTCAATATTATCATTATTATTAAAACCAATATTCTACTCTTGAAATTAAAAAAACTATCAATAAGAACTTGAAATTTTATCTTTCAAATTCCTAATTTTATAACAAATAACACAATAAGATTACAAATTGCACTTATAAATAACATAATTTAAATACTTAATTTCAATATCAAATCTCTAATTCATCTTTCGTATCCTTAATTTATATACTTAATTGCATAAACCCTAAATAATAGAATCTGAACCAAATAACCATTAATTTTTATAATAAATAATACTTAAATAACCTTTAAATTTTAGAAATTAAACAACATAAACCCTAAATATCTTATTTCATAGTGTAATAGATAAATAAACTAAAAATATTACCTTAAAGTGAGCAGTAAATTGGTAAAAGTTCACATGTAGGCGGTGGCAAGGGCTGCTGCAGCAGGCGGCTGTTCGGCGGTGGTCAAACGAACAATCGGCAGTGGTGGGGACGTGGGGTGATCGTCGGTGTGGATGGCTGGTGGCTGACTAGCTGTGGCCTATGGGAAGGGACGAATGGTAGATTAGGGAATGGAGCAATGGATTGTGTTTTTTTATTTTAAGTTTTATGTTTAATTGGATTATGAGTATTTGGGCTAATTAATTAAGTATTTTAAATTGTTTAATCTTCCTTGGGCTTATTTTTATTTTGGTTTTGTTAGTAATAAAATTTTATAAATTATAAAACTATGTTAAATATGATTATAATTGCATATGAATAATTATTTCAAGTAAATAAACAATAAATAGGTTATAGACAAATAGATAGATAGATATATAGATAAATAAATAGTCTAGAAACCCATTTATTAAACGGATTATAGTTGGTAATAAACACGAAAGTTACAGTAGGATATTTTAATATATCATATGTATAAAATTATATATACGTATTTATTTAAAAGATAAGACAATTATACTATTTTAAATCTCTTACCTAAATAGTTTCATTTATAAATATTTGTTTTAAGTTTTTCTTATAAAAAATTTATTGTTTATAACAATCTTGTTGATTAAAAACTCAAGTTTTTAATTATTATGGTTGTTTTATTAAAACTGCTTAAATTTCATATTTTTTTATATTTTTTTAAAAAATGACCGATTTAAAATATTTTGTTTCAAAAGTTTCAATGTTTTAGAAAAGATATGAATTTTAATTTTTTAATAAAATTTATTTTTGAAAACATAGTTTGATTTAAAAAATATATAGAGGAGAAAGAGAAATGTATTAACTGGCCAAATCATTTTTATGAAGTGAAAGAAATTGTTTGAGTGTTTAAATTACTATAATACCCTTTTGGAGGGAAAATAAAGTGAGGATGCTTAGAAGAATAACAAATATATAAAATGTGGTTTAAAAAGATGACAAGTGGCAAAAAAATCTTTTTTATTAGATACTAGACTAAAGACCCGTGTAATACACGGGTTCAATCATGAAAATTTGTTTATAATTAAAAATGTTCGTAAGTCATAATATTATTGTTAATATTTTGTCTATCGATTTTTATGTTAACTTTTTAAAATCATTAATATATTATATTAGTAGTTTTTCTTTATCATGCTTATAAATCTAAACAATGCATATATGAAATTAAATTAACTTATAAATAAGAATTTTAGGTAATAATCAAATTATATTGAACATTAGAAAATCTATAAATATCCAAAAACTTTTTGGTGTACAAAATTTGACGTTCTTTTTGTAATTTTACTATTATTATCTAATATTAATAATTTTAATTCATGTCTACTTGTAACTTGAAATAATGAATAAAGATTGAATCGATGTCAGGGACAAAACATGAAATGATTACACAAAAGTTTGGACTATTTTTGTGATTTTAAAGTTTGAGGGCTAAATATGCAATTTGTTTAAACCACATAGACCATTTATGTAATTTTCTCTTTTTGTTGACCAAAAATATAAATCAATTTCTTGCTTACATCAATTAAAACTAAATCAAAGTTTATGCTTTCATAAACAAAAACATAAATTAATCAAATTGATGTTAAAAAACCAAAATACTAAAGTTTATATTGAAATCAAAATCAAATTCTTAAATCGTACGAACAACTACTACTATTACAATCGAGATTTGTATATATGAGCATTGAATTGAGACTTTGCATAAGAGCTTTTGTGATTTAAAACTTGAGGTGTGAATGATATTAAATAGATCAATTAATGCGTAAAAGGATTAGTGAGTTGAACTTGAAGCATAACGTGATTTGAGGTAAATCGAAACCATGATATGCATGTAAATTGAAAATGATATGAAATGGTTTATCTTTCCGTTTGAAAATCAATATAAAATGGTTCATCTTTCCATTTGAAAATCGATATCATGATTTGGGAAAATTAAAACCTTGAATTGATTATTTGAGACCTTTGGTTTGATAAAATATAAAATTGTTTCAAAATAGAAAACGTGTATGAGATTTCTTCTTCTTTGCATAGAAGGAGTGAATTATTCCACCATATAATTACTTGTTTGAATAAGCAAGAATCCAACACATTTCAATTCACAATTGTTAAGATAAAGTCAACTTGTTTTCTGACAACTGTTATGATAAAGTCAACTTGTTTTTTTATAGAAAAAAACAGTCAACTATAAGTTTATAACTTGTAATATTTTCAATTTTTATATTGAAACCATCACAATGTCTTTTGTAATGAGTTTTTTTTCAAAGTAGGATTGATAGAAAATTAATTTAACAAAATGAGTACTTTAAATTTTTTTTACCAAAATGTATTTTTTACTAAAAAGTTAAAATTTCTTATTCGTAATATAATTGGATAAAATTATTTTTGTTGTTACTAATGTTATTTAAATAAAATTAAAAGGAAAAAGTTTCAATAAAATACAAATCAATTTAGCATCTCTCATGATTTAAAAAAAAATGTTTTTAGTTGTTTTTATTAAGGTTTTATTTTCAATAACGTTTTCTCATAAAAAATATTAATACTCTTTCATTAGTATTCTTTTAACGTCTGTTTATAAAATACTTGTTCTTATATAGAAAATATCTTTTTATAAAACTAAATGATTTATGTAATTTTTTTAAAATATCAATATATATTAGATAATTGTTTTAAACATAAATTTATATATAGTAATAATCATTTATATAAGTATATATACAAAAGAAAAAAATAAACATCGTATACATACAACGTTAGTTTCGCCTTGCGAGTCGGCTCGATCTCGACGTATGAAGCTCGGGCTTATAATCATTTATTAAATGAGTCGTAAAATGAGTTCGAGTTTGTTTAAGCTAAGCTTAAGTAGAGTTTTTAGCAAGTCGGTCTCGAGTGGCTCACGAGACGGGGTGAATCGTTTCTCCCCTAATTGTTGCTGGAAGTCTATTAGCAACATCCATCCCATCAGTAATTGAGGATTACATTTATAATTCGTAAAATAAAATAATAATAAACCATTGACTTTTTTTGTTTCGTCATGATATTATATAAAATATTTTTGAAGAATGCATTTTTCGTTAAAAATAGTTTTTCTTATTATTTAAGCTACTTAAAAATATTTTCACAAAAATACATTTTAAAAGGAATAAAAATAAATAAATGTGCCTATTTTTGTGTGAAATTGAAACAAAATTATAGTATTTTTTTTCAACTTATCTATGTAAAAATACGATTTAAAATTAAGTATGAGTGAATTAAAATCAACCAAAATGTTTTAGAAAACTTTATGTTCTTAATTACGACATATAAACCAAATGATTTTACAATTTTATTAACCGTTGTACTTGACTATTTTTAAATAATATTATTTTAAAATGAAATAAGTTTAATCAATAATATTATATTAAAAAAAATTTCCTTAAATACCTATTATGGTAAATAAATATTCTGCATATACTATTTAAGAAAAAACTTACTTTGTAATTATATTAATAGTTAATTTTATTCGAATGAATCATGACTAATAATAAGGACACATACAATTTTAGGTGGGAAACTAAAATAATAAGTATAGACTATAGACTATAGATTTCATGATGTTCACAAAAAAACAAAAAACATGAAACAACGTTCAATTGAGAAAATATAATGTATATCGATCTTCCTTTTTCAACTTATTTACTCGATCATCCACATCCATTTGATCAATATCAATTTTATCAACAATACTATGACTCTTTTCTTCATTTTTGATTTTGTGTTTTGATTTTGAAACAAACGATTTTTGTATCTGTCTTGTTGACTGAAATGATTATGTGTTTGCATTGTCATCTTCTTAGAGGGAGGGAATGCAATGAGTTAACGGCACAAACTAATTCCATAAACGTTTTCGACCATTAACGAAAACAAAAATAAAATACTGGGGATCACAACCCAAAACTTTAAACATAGGGGCCGGGTCCAAAGTTGTAATGAAATCACAGAGACCAATGGTGTAATTTACTCCAACAAAATATGAAGTTATAAAAAGTTTATATAGTTTTTATAAACGTCGTCATTCTTAATGTAGTTTTTAGCGAAAACTACAAAATTTCCCTTATGAACTTAATCGATCATATTTCTATAAATCTCGTCATTTGTGTTTTTTTTATTTACATTATTATACTGTTTACACGAAGCATTAAAGCATACTACTTCACATAAGAATTTGATAACAAAGTTATGGTCGTTAATATTTGGTCAAAACATTTACTATTTAATTTATTTTATTAGATTCAATTTGTAGAATTACATTTTACCCTTATTTTTAATAAATCTACACAATTACGTATTTACTCATTCTTAACTAGTTTTTCTTTGGTTTACTAATTGACTGAGTTTGATGATTTGTTTACGTTTCCATGCTAAGTTTTTTTTGTACCTTTATATGTTTTTTTTATCATGTTTACCTTTCAATACTAACATTCTCCGCTTTAAATACGAGACACATAATCTTACCATTTTTGTAATTTTATAAATTAAAAATCCCAAAATTTAGGTTTCAAATATATCCTTTTTATTTTTCAAATAATGTGTGTTAAACTAAGTTTATTTCTAACTTGCAATATTGCTTCTAATTTGGTTATAAACAATTTTAGGTTCTGGTTTGTAATAATTCTTGCTATTATTTAATTCTTATGATTCTAATTTTTATAGGTGTATTTTTTTGAACATATATGTATTAAAATAATCCGTGATATTCAGTTACTATTTTTAAATTAGATTTTCATTTTAAAATCAGTGAGATTCACAGTTTAATAGCGAGATTCTCAAATAATTATATTTGATAAGTTTAATTTTTCAATAAATTTTATTTTATCCTTTTATATTTTCTATTTTTTATAAGTTGTATATATTTATTTTTATTGTTTACTGTATTTAAAATAAAATATCTTTTTTTAATATGTAATCAATCTAAGATTTTTTATGTATCAAAATTTTACCTTTTTGCTTCTTTTTAAAGTGACGAAGATTTTGTGAAAATCTCTTCAATGTGGGTGGATTTAAAAGAGGCGAGATATTTCAATAAAATCTTCTAAACATGTTGAAATTTTTGACACGTGACACAACCTTATTGGTAAAATAATTTGGTAATTTTTTTCAAAATTTTGTTTCGGTAATTAGAGTGAGTCAAATGTTTAGTTTGATTATTTTCTAAAAAGAATATAGTTCTAATGTTAACTATGAACCAACAGTTTAAGCACCTATATGATATGAAGCGTACTTGTTAATTAGTTATTCCCAAATATCTTAAACCTTTCTACTTTAAAATGTTAAAAAACTTGACATTAAAATATTACCTTGTTAGCTCTTTTCTTACAATTGACCTTATTACCCAAAGAAGACCTAACCCCTCCGATGCTTGGACCTAAGAGGATTCATAGTAGTTTCAGCTTCTTAATATCTATCCTTATTTTAAATAAATACTACTCTAACTTTTTTTTATTATTATTATTTCATTTGCAACCACTTATAAAAATATAAAATAATAGATCTATGGATGGATGGTGACCCATTAATATAAAGAATATTGGATTAAGAAAGGCTGATGCAACAAAAACCAAACACTTAGATAATTTTTGATGCTGCTAAAAAAGACTTCTGAAGCTAAGTGTGAAACTTCTAAAGACAAATGAGGTTCTTCAGAATACAAGTTCAAGAACAACGTCAGAAGGAAAACTCCAACTTCCGAATACAAAGTCTTATCTTCCGAAGTTCAAGACTTAGAAGATTTCAAGATGATGACTTCCGAAGTACAAGTCCCTAAGCCTTGGAAGAAGTAAGTCTCTTCCGAAGTGTAATTGGCCTCGGAAGAACTTGTTCTTCCGAAGCCAATTAACCTTCGGAAGACACTGCTATAAACCAGTGGACATAAGTATGGTCCTTTTGATACTCCGTTGTAGACCTTGATATACAGCATGACGCTTTCTCAAAAGACTATGTAGTTAACTATACTTTATTCCACTATTCACCTTTACCAGTTAGTACACTTACCAACTTTAGTTGGTGACAAAAGGTAAGTCATGGACATATCATGATTACCTAATCTTAGATAAGATATTATCTAAGATCCTTTAACTTTAGCTTTGTAGTATTTGCTTTAGTTATAGGTTTTCAGCTGATATCAAAGTATATCCGGCTGTAGGTGATAGTATATATAGTTTCTTATTGTAACTCTTGTAACATTGTAAGCCATGTTCCCGGAACGCTTACAACTGGTAAATCATTGCACATAAAACATATAACTTTATTTTTAACATTCATAAAACATTGCAGCCAAAACATAAATAAAACTTTTCATATCTACAAATGCCTTTGCAAGTTAATACAAGAGTTCATTTCAAAACATCTTTCGTTCGCATTACAATTCAAAAACATTAATCAAAAGAATGTCATCCAAAAGAGCTGAGTAGCCGCCCCATGCCATCCTCAGCAACATTACCTGCCAACTGGAAACATATAAAAGTCAGCATTACTGAGTGAGTTCTAGTTTTATGATAAAACAATACTTTATCTTTTGTTAAAACCGTTCTTTACTTTCATGCGATCATACATCATACGTACACATAAATAATATCATTATTATCTTAATCGTTCGTTCATTAACTTTCATTCATTCACCGTACGTCTTTATTATTCACATTCATTCTTACTTCTTACTTTCATTCGTACGTTCATTTCTTTCGATGCCATGTACATTACCCCGAACATTGCGCACGAAGCTGGTAACTAGGCCTGAGGTTTTTCATAGACCTCGAACGTTATGCACGAAACTGACTCCAGTACCTAGGGCAAGTACATTCACCCCTTATCTTTTCTTTTTCATTCCGGATCAGTGCCATATGTTGTATCCCGAACATTGTGCACGAAGCTGGTAACTGGGCCTAAGGTCTTTCATAGACCTCGAACATTATGCACGAAGCTGACTCCATCACCTAGGGCAAGCGGCAAGGATCCCATACATATGGTCAATCACAACGATTGGACCCCTGTATGCATCCTTCTAGGGTAGCTAACCCGTACATAGTTGAGCTAACACCCTTCATTGGGTGTGAACCTCCATACATTTGCTTGCAAGCCTTTCTTACGTTCGTTCATTCATTAATGCATGCATTCTTTCGTTACGTTCCTATTTTTGTTATCTTCCACTTTACGTTACATAATACTTTTCATTTCATTCATTAACATTTAACGCAAAGCCAAGGAAAATAATCATACAAAATAAAGAACATAACATACAAAGTCAGCATCATTATACATACATAACATGCATCATACATACCATCAACATGTGTAAACATACAACATCATACATCATCATCATGCCCAACATAACCTCTATGGCCTCAAAAGTCATCTTAATTAAACCCCTGGGAACCTTCCATGACAAAACTTACAACTACACTTTCCCCGAAAGTCAGTAAATAAACTATGTTCCCTCGGGTACACAAGCCCTACTTGGGCGTACGAACACCCTTCAATCGCACGGCCCCCCATGCGATTGAACATCATGCAAATAAACACCATGCGAATGGGTCCTATGCGAATGAACACCATGCGAATGGGTCCTATGCGAATGGACCCAATGCGGATGATGACTAATGCGGATGCACACTAATGCGGATGGACACTAATGCGGATGAGTCCCATGTGAATGGAACTAATGCGGATGGACACTTAGGTGAATGGACCCTCAGTCGCATGACTCCCTTGCGAATGGCCCTTAGTCGTACGACACACAAGCGTATAGGATCCAGTCGCACGACTCACATGCGAATGAACCTTAGTCGCACTCCTTTCGGCCGTATGGCCTCCATTCGGTCGCCTAGCCCTAGCTAATGCAGAATGCAGTTCATCCCAAACCCAATCTGCAATTTTCGACCTCCAAGCTCTCCTAAACTCATTCTAATCCCAATCAACCATCCTAAACCTTGGGAACACATACCCCAACACCATACATGCGCACACAAGCCCGAAAACAAACTCCACTCGCATCACACACAACACATACATATGGGTTAAACACACACACATTTCAAAAACAGGTTTCAGATGTGTTCCAGCCCCAAAATCATTCAAATATGGGTAAAAGAGGGGTCCTAGAACTCACACAAACGACACTGTCGAGTAGAGCTTCGATTCCACCTGCTACACTTTAACTTTTATGCTTGAATCCACAAGAACCAAGACTTTTTGTTGGACCAAAAGAACCAATGAGCCAGATCAGAAAAACTTTTTAGTCCCACAGACATCATAACAACTGAAGTGGTCTACAACAGCTGAAGACAAAGTGTGAAGACAAAGTGTGAAGACAAAGTCTGAAGACAACAGTTGAAGACAAAGTCTGAAGACAACAGCTGAAGACAAAGTCTGAAGACAAAGTCTGAAGACAAAGTCTGAAGACAACAGCTGAAGACAAAGTCTGAAGACAACAGCTGAAGACAAAGTCTGAAGATAAAGTCTGAAGACAACTGCTGAAGACAAAGTCTGAAGACCAAGTTCTCAGAAGTTGTCACAACAGCTGAAGTAGTTCTTTTCAGTAGTTGTGATGGTTTACTTTTCAGTAGTTTGTAATCAGTAGTTTTATTTTATGTAAAACATCTGAAGTTCTTACACTTCAGATGTTATAACTTCAGTAGTTGTAATTTTAGCTTGTACTTAGCTTTTTGTGAAGGCGTCCTCAGTTGTTGTGGACATCTTCAGTAGTTTAGTTTACTTTCAGTTGTTTGTTCTATAAATCAGTTAGCTGTAACTATCAAGTGACGTCTGCTGATGTCACATTCCTTTATAAAAGGAATGTTGACCTAATTTCTTTGTAAGCCGAGCTTGTGCGTGAATGAAAATATTCTCTTTGCAGAAAAACTGTCTCTCTCTATAACCGTCACTGTTTGATTGAATATTCATATTATTCTTGCTTAAATTTTGTCTAATTCTTGTTCTATTCCGCTACAAATCTTAATCTAATTAATCAAACTAGATCCTGATCCTTTCAAATGGTATCAGAGCTGGATTAATCATTGATCGATTTAACAACTGATCATTGAAACTGCTCTTTGATATCTAAGTTTGATTGAATTAGCAAATTTGCAAGAATTGGTTATAGAGTTTGATTTTCTGTTGCTTCCGGTGAATTAATTTGAGATTCGTCTTGTTTCAAACTGAGTTGTTGAGTTTTTGAGCTAGATCTGTTAAAATTTCATTGAACCTATTTGAATCAGTGAAAATGGCTACATCAATCAATGATCCTCACAATACTGGCTCTTCAACAAAGCCTCCGATGCTTATTAGGAGTGAGTATAACATATGGCAACGCCGAATGCTCCATCACCTGTCTGTAAACAGTTCAGGTTGTTTGAAATCTGTGGTTCATGGACCATATAAGCCTATGGTGAGTAATCCAGAAACCAATGAGATGGTTCTGAAGAAGAAAGAGCAATACTCAGATAAAGATCTGAAACTGTTTGAAATTGATGCTAAAGCCCATGGAATTCTGGCCATGGCACTGCCGAATGAAATCTATTCTGGACTTATGAATCATGAAACTGCTCATGACCTCTGGGTTGCTCTGAAAGAACAATTTGGAGGAACTGATGAGGTCTTGGAAAACAATAGAGAGATCCTTGCCCAGCAATATGAGACATTCTCTCATAGAAAGGGTGAGTCACTAACTCAATAGTTTGAGTGATTTTCCTGTTTGATATCTGAGCTGAAAATGGTTAAACATGAATACAATAGTCAGATGAACAACAGATTCCTCAGATCCCTGCCTGAGAGATGGGACACATATACTATTGTCCTACGCTCTAGTGCAAATCTGGACAATCTATCTCTCACCCAACTTCATGGGAAACTGTTAACATTTGAAAGAGAGATAGAACAAAAAGGAAACTGGCTTCATCTGGGAAGCTCACTGATGATTTTGTACAGGGAATACTGCTCTGGTCGGTCATGAGTCAGAATATGCTGCATCAGAAAGTCTTATGATGAGCATATAGATTTCTCTTCAAACAGTGGAGATCCTGCTTTTGTTGGTGTTGATAGTAATTCAGGGTGTAGTAGTGATAATTTGTGCTTTTTGATGGATGATTTGAAAGGAATTGCTAATGATGATCTGGAATAGATGGATATTTTGAGCCAAATGACATTAATCAATATCAGATCTCAAAAATTTTACTAAAGGACAGGTAGAAATTTCCTGGTCTCTCTGGAAAAACAAAGTTGGTTTTGACAAGAGCAAGTTGAGGTGTCACAAGTGCTATAGACTTGGACATTTTGCAAGATAGTGTAGATCATCTGGATCTAACTCTTCTGCACCCTTTGTGACCTTTCATGCAATAGATCACAAAACAAGGACAACATTCTACCAGTTCTGGTCATCATTCATAATTTAATCATCTCCTGCATATTTTTGTCCCTCAAGGTCCAATGCCATATCCTTATCCCTGTTTTTACATGCCTCAGTCCAGTCAGGTCCAGTACCCATAGCTTAACACCACATGCCCTACCTAAGCCTCAACCATCTCAATCAATCAACAATCTCAATCTCAATCACATCAAAGCTTTTTCACACATGGAGTTGTTGACTGGAGTAGCTTACCAGATGATCTTTCTGGTTTATCCGAACAATTGTTTTCTGGTGCTGGTCAAGATGGTGGTGAAAATCCTTTGGAAATCTTTCTCTTATGGCCCTGGAGTCAACTGATGGTTCAGCTCAAATGCTCATCATCACAGGTACCACAGGTATCTTCTGAGGCTAGGCCAAGTTGTGTTCTAAGTCATGCATAGCTGCTTTTGTCTCAATTAGAGAAGCAATGTAGCTTTAAGTAATCAAAATCTTGACCTATAGAAAGTGATTTCCAAAAGAAAAGCTGAGTTTGAGTCTGTCTTAAATGAAAAAGATGATGAGATTTACAAATTAAAATGCCAAATCACTGATGAAAACAAAGGTAGAGGTCATTTTATAGAATCATAAGAATCTCAAGAAACACTTGCAGCTACTCAAGTAGAGTGTGACACTGGGTACATCCTGCAAGGGGTTTGAAATGCTTCTCAGCAAGCAAACAACTTCAAATGTGAAGTTTGGGATTGAGTATAATCAACTGTACCTCTTACAGAATTTACTCCTAAGATAGAGTAAATATGAAGGTGAAAGCAATTTCCAAACCACTCATCATGTGTCTCATCCTCAAGTAATCCAAAATCAGAGATGAAGTCAGTATTAGTACCTCAGCTAATCAATCTGCTGATGGTCTCACTGCTGATAAACACATGATCAAGAAAAACTAAGCACTTCAGGTGTGTGTCTCACAGTATTCAAAGTACTGAAGGGCAAGTAACAACACCTGAAGAGCATTTCAAACTAAATGAAAACAAACATGGTTTGACAACTGCTGAAGAGTCTATCAGGAAATCCAAAAGTACTGATAGAAAACTTCTGAAGAACAAATCTTCAGTTGTTACAAATCCTTTAGTACTTAACATAAGTACTGAGAGAAGAAAGTACTGAAGAACACACCTTCAGTAGTTTCATCTTCTTCAACAGTTGAACAACAGAAGATGAAGAAAAAGCCATGTGAAATGTGGTCTATTTAATCATCTCACTGATGAATGTTGGTACAAAAAGGGTTCCAATTCAACAAAGATAAAATCATTAAAAGAAAATTAATAAAATGAAAGATGAATTTGAAACCAAGTTTGTACCACAAACATCTCAAACTAATAACCCAAAGTTCTTACAAAAATCTAAAAAGAAGGAAGGGGTTTATCATAAAACAGCTGAAAGTATTCCTCATGGAATATCAAAACACTAGACTAAGTCTGTGTCTTTTAAAAAGGAGGACATGATGAGTCACAGGAACCAATAAAAAACAAGTGTTGATATGTCTGCTGAACTGAAGGCTTTAACAACCAATCAGACACAACTTGTTATGATGGTTCAACATCTGTTGGGGAGAGTTAACCAAATAGATGTACCTGTGATTAAACCACTGAAAAGGAAAACTAAGCCAAAATCAAAGGAATCCTTTTCAGCACCATCTCCACCTTCAAAGGCTGTTAATCATGACAAATCAGTTAGTAGAAATCGTTTGATGAGAACAGACCCAAAACCAAAATGGTTTGGGTCTCAAAAGCTAACTAGTTTCTTGTGACAAATGCAGGGTTCTTCAGCATGCCATAAAGCATATGGTATGGTGGACAGTGGAGGATCTATGCATATGATAGGGAGCAGTTCTCTTCTTCATGACTACTCTCAAGGAAAGTAGGGATTTGTATCTTTTGGTAATGATGTAAGGGTTACATCATCGGCAAAGGCTTTGTGTCAAGTGGTGAGATAAGATTTGATGATGTTAACCATGTGGAGAATCTCAAGTATAACTTGTGAGTGTCAGTCAAATGTGTGATAAAGGGCATGTTGCACTTTTCACCAGCCAGAACTGTCAGATTCTGTCTTCTAATGTTTTGGGAATGATTGACAAGATATTGGATGAATACACTCTCCTGAAGGCCACAGGATTGGAAGAGTATATGCCTTAGACTTATCAAAGAAAATTGATCTAAAAGGCCATCCAAGTCTGTTCTCCAAGGCCTCTCCTCAGGAACCTAAACTATGGCACAGAAGGCTTCGTCATGTGAATCTTAAAAACATGAACCAACTTAGCCATCATGGTTTAGTGAGAGGTCTGCCATTAAAGGAGTTCAAATGTGATGACAACTGTTCTGCTTGTTTAAAAGGAAGCAACACAAGTATCATTCCCTCCCTAAGAAGAACCAAAGTCCACTGCCTGCTTGCAATTACTGCATATGATCTTTTTGGTCCAGTAAGAGTAATGAGCATGGCAAGAAAAAATACTGTCTGAATTGTGGATGATTATTCCAGATTTGTATGGACCTTCTTCTTACATTCAAAAGATGAGGCTGGTCAAATCATCATCTACTTTGTGTTGTATGTGGAAAAGCAGTACTCCCTTCCAGTCAAGTGTGTGAGGAGTGATAATGGCACAGAATTTAGAAACCACACACTTGATGAATTCTATTTATCTAAGGGAATCAAGAGGCAGTATAGCATTCCAAGAACTCCTAAACAAAATGGAGTGGTGGAGAGAAAGAACAGGACCCTTATTAAAGCCGCAAGGTCATGTTGGCTGATTCTGGTTTGCCACTAACCTTTTGGGTTGAAGCTGTCAACACAGCTTGCTATGTGCAAAATAGTGTTAGTAAATCAGAGGTGATGAAGACTCCTTATGAAATGTTACATCATTTGGCCCCTCTGATTTCCTTTTTTAGAGCATTTGGGTGTCCCTGTTACATTCTTAACACAAAGAATCTACTTCAAAGTTTGAATCAAAGGTGGATGCAGGGTACTTTATTGGTATTCATCTACTTGCAAGGCATACAGAGTTTTTAATTGCAGAACAAAGATAGTTGAGAAACCTTGCATGTAAAGTTTATGAATCTCCAAAGGACAAAATCCCACAAAACCCTATGGAGTTATTTGATTTTGACATACTACAATATGTTCCTTATCAGTCTCCAGCTGTTGTAGATTCTGTGAATCCATCATCTCCTACAACTAGTCATCCATCTGGTGGTACAATGCAAGTTTTAGTGATCACCTGCCTGAGTCTACTAAACTTGATGTTCCTGTAGCTTCAGCAGTTTCCATCCACACAAATGCTGATGAGATCTCTGAATCCTCTACTTCATTTGAAATGCCATCTCATTCTAGGTTTCAAGAGTCTGGATCAACATCTTTTGCTGCTGAATCTCCTACAAACACTTGCACAGATCTTATTGAGTACCAAGAACTGAAGAATCACCCCATGTCTCAGATCATTGGTGACATCAATGCTGGTGTTTCAACTAGACGTCAATTGTCCAATTTCTGCTTTTATGCTCTCTTCATCAGTCAGCAAGAGCCAAAGAACTATCATATTGCATTAAGAGACAATGGATGGGTTGAAGCCATGCAACTTGAGCGTCTTCAGTTTCAAAAGCAGCAAGTGTGGGAACTGGTTCCTCTACCCCAAGGTAAGTGGCAATAGGCACTAAATGGGTGTTTAGGAATAAACTGATGAAAAAGGTCAAATGTCAAGAACAAGGCCAGATTGGTTGTACAGGGGTTTTCACAAGAAGAAGGTATTGATTATGATGAAACCTTTGCCCCTGTAGCCAGACTGGAGGCAATCAGATTGTTCTTAGCTTATGCTGCTTTCCATAATCTTAAATTTTTTCAAATGGATGTCAAAAGGTGCATTCTTATATGGTAAAATAAAAGAAGAAGTTTATGTGTGTCAGCCACCAGGTTTTGAAGATCATAAACATCCAGATTGGGTGTATAGCTTGATAAGGCTCTTTATGGGTTAAAACAAGCTCCAAAGCCTGGTATGAAACACTGTCTAACTTTCTTCTCCAAACAATTTCACTAGAGGCTCCATAGATAAAATTTGTTCATTAAGAAAGTAGGCATGCATAAGCTCCTTGTTTAAATTTATGCAGATGATATTATTTTTGCATCCTCTGATCCACATTGTGTGATGCCTTTACTAGGTTGATGCAAAAAAATTTTGAAATGAGTGCCATGGGAGAATTATAGTTCTTTCTGGGTTTGCAAATCAAACAAATGGTTGATGGAACTTTCATTCATCAGTCAAAATACACAAATGATCTGTTGAAAAAGTTTGATTTACAAAATTGTAAGCCCTGTTCTACTCCCATGTGCAGCACCACACAACTGGATGCTGATCAGAAAGGTAAAGCAGTTGATGAAACTCTTTATAGATGTATGATTGGTTCCTTGATGTACCTTACAGCTTTTAGACCAGACATTATGTTTGCAACTTGTGTTTGTGCTAGATTTCAGGCTGCACCTAAAGTATCCCATATGATTGCAGTCAAAAGGATCTTTAGATACTTGCAAGGAACTCAATCACTAGGACTTTGGTATTCTACTAGGCACTCTTGCAAATTAGTTGCTTTCTCTGATAGTGACTATGCAGGGTGTAAATTAACCAGGAAATCAACCTCTGGTGGATGCCAATTTCTAGGCAATTGTTTAGTTTCTTGGCAGAGTAAGAAACAAACTTCAGTTGCTACATCCACTGCTGAAGCAGAGTACATTGCTACTGCAAGTTGTACATCTCAGGTACTCTGGCTTCAGAATCAATTACTGGATTATGAGATTACAGAGACTAAGACTCCTTTACTGATGGACAGTGCTTCAGCTCTTTGTATTGTCAAGAATCCTATCCAACATTCTAGGACCAAACATATTGAGATCAGACATCATTTTATCAGGGATTGTTATGAAAAAGGTCTGATTAATCCAAAGTTTGTTCCTAGTGCTGATGAGCTTGTGATATATTTACTAAGCCTTTGGACAGTGCAACTTTCCAAAATCTAGTGCTAAGGCTTGGTATGCTGCAGCTAGGATGATTTGACAACTACTGATGATCTTAGTTCACAAGTACTGATGAGCATTAGTATACAGCTGTCAAAAATAAGTACTGATAAGTTATTTCATCTTCAGCAGTTTTCATAACTACTGAAGACTAAATTACTTAAAAGTATTGAAGTACTTTATTTGTTGAAAAGTACTGATGTAGTTACAACTACTGATGTGGTTACAACTACTGATGTCTGTTCTAACAGGTAAGTACTGATGACCAATGAACACTGAAAATCAGATAGTCTACTGAGTAAGTGTTAAGGTCAATGAAACAACTGAGATCTGTGAATTGATGACAACAACTGATGAGAAATTTTCCTCTTCAATTGTTCAAACAACTGTTGTTTCATTTCAAACAACTGAAGCCAAAACCAAGTCTTCAGTAGTTTCAAACTATTGATAACTAACACCAAGTCTTCAGTTGTTTACAACATCTGAAAGTTAAAACCATGTCTTCAGTCTTTCTTTAACAACTGATGACTAACACCAAAACTTTCAATTGTTTTCTTCTTTCAGCCGTTTCATAACCTATAAATACCTAACCCCAACTTCAAACTTTTCGTAAGTCGTTTTCAGAACTTTCATCTTCCATTAATGGCGACCATGCAAATCAAACCACGACACAACTGTGTTGCCTACCTCACAAAATCGGCCTTTTGGACTAAGTTTGATGCTGCCATTGATCTGATGGTTGATTCCCCGTATCAAACTGCTTTTCTTCTGAATCCAACCATCTATCCCGATACCCTTCGCCAATTCTGGACAAATGTCACTGTCCATACTGGTGAGAATGATGTCGCGATCACTCTCCAGTGTTTGTAAACCAGAAGAAGGTGGTCATCACTCCTGCTATCATTCGCCAAACCCTAGATCTGAATGATGCACCTTTGTCACCGAATACCCGAAGAGCACCACTAATCTATCATTCATCAACCATGGGTATGAGGGTGACCTAAGTGCTACCACCATTCTGAAGAAGCACTTCCATGATGCTGAACGCCTAATCTTTCATATGATCAATGTCTGCCTTGCCCCCAAATCCTCTTCATGGGATCAAATGTCATCCAGGTGGCAGCAGGTATTGTATTCTATCCTTGAACGCCAAAGGTTAAATTTTTATGAAGTTATATTTTTGGAATTAAAAGATCTGGCAATGAAACCTGTGGCTAACAGAAGGATATTATATCCAAGGTTTCTTATGGCCATAATCATCAATCAATTAAAATCTGATGGCCCTGTTGGCCTTGGATTCCTGCTGTGGTAGTTTTACCTGAGGTATACTCCAGGCACAACTCTGACCCACAACTCAAAAAGGCTGCCAAACTGCTAAAACCCAAGCAGAGGGAACCCACAGCCTCATCCTCCAGATCCAAAGTCCCTTCCAAACCATAATCCAAACAAACCAAAAAGGCTACTCAGGGAGTTGAGTCCCCTGATGATGCCCCTACAACACAAAGGCAGGATGAAACTACTGGTAGTAATCCCCCTGTAGTTTCCAAGACTCTACCAGCTGAAACCGCTCAGGTATCCTCTCAACAGGATCCTGATGTAACCAAAAATGGGGAACCCACATTACTGTAATCTCTCTCACTTGAGAATTGCCATTGAAGAGCACCATTCACCTCAGGTGCAATCTTCTTCACACTTATCTCCCATTGAAGCCACCCCTATAAGCCTAACTGTGGTTATTGCACAAGTGCTGACTCAACTACATTCCTCTAACCCTCCCCAGAAACCTATTACCACTGGGAAAACCTCACAGTTGAGGGAGGATTATAATGTGGCTGATAGCCCACAGCACAGGGATTATAGAGTTCAATCTCCCTGTGTAGAGGAGGAGATTCGAACATCTGGTGAGGCTGCCTCTTCTCCTGTTTCAGCACATGAACAGGATGAAGGGGTATCATCTCTAAGACCTCACCAGAGGCAACTGCCAATGAAGTACATAATCCTGAGGCAAGAAGTCCCCAGTTCCAAGAAATAGGGGCACATGTGAATACTGATCTACACTCAGCACATGTTCATCCTGATTTAATCAGGAGGTCAGATGATTCAGCAAAGACTGATGATGACCTGGGCTTTTTCTTTGATGTTCTAGCCCACAACACCATTCTTGAGGTTGAGGTATGCAGACTACAAGAACTGCTTGCCATATTGTCACAAGAATCAAGTTCATATGCCCAAATTCACCCACAGATGGCATCTTCTTCTGAAGGTCTCCCAAACACTGAGCCACTCCCAACAACTGTGCCACCAGCCTCTGATTCAGGCACCATTTCTCAGGGACAGAACCCCTCAGAGCAAATGGTTGCTGCCTTTCAATCCTCCTTACCTCTCATCACTTCCATCATCACTAACATTATGCATCAAGCCATTGATGAGAGGCTTTCCTCAAATTTTCAAACCTTAGTTGATAATGTTGTTTCTAAGAGACTTTCTGACATTCAAACCCCTGAACCCAATGCAACCAAAAAGGGGAGTCTAAGTCAGTGAAAGCAGACAAAAGAAAGAGAGTTGAAAAGGAAGAAGAAAAAGAGAAGAAAGAAAAGGAGATGATCACATACAAGAGAAGAAGAGTGCTGAACAGACTGAAGATGAGAAAAAGTTAGAAGAACTGATCAAAGAAGCTATGAGCAACATAGCAGATCTATGGATAAGATCATTGATCAACTCTTCAGACAACGTTTTACACAGCCAAACTTGACTCTGAAATTAGAAGGCTAGAGACTCAAGAGATTGAGCATAGATGGGCAAGTTGTAGTGAGAAAGAAAGGAAAGGCTGGAAGCTATGATAAGATTCATATTAAAGCATTTGGGAAGATTAATCATTGAAGTGAAGTCATGGTCCAGAGACAGTATTTTGGAGATAACCACCAGAATCTGTTCTTCTGAAGTATTCAACAAAGGATGATCATAGAAGCTCTTGATGAAGCTGGTGCTGGGAAAAGGTCTGATATGGCAAAGTTATCCAAAGCCTCACTCACAACCAAGATGCTAGAGCAGCCTGTACAATCTCCGACACCAAAACAACCAACTTCACAACCCTCAAAACCAACTCCTTTACCCAAGAAACCTATTCAATCCACTACCAATGATGCACCCAAGAGGAAGAGAAGGGTGTTGAGGATGGAAGAAGAAGAAGATGATGATGAGGATGATAGTCTGTCATCTCTGTTGTTCTTAAAACAAAGATGCCTGAGCCCAGGAGTCAACAACAACAATCACACCTGACATCCAAAGGCAAATTTAAAAGTCAAACTTGAAGAAGAAGAACAACACAAACAACATGATGAGCAACTGTTAAGGATGGTTGATAAAGAGTTTCCTAAGTCTTCATCCATACAAGCTATGAAGAAACATGCTTAGAGGTTGTATGCTCTCAGATTCACATTTCAATATCAGAAAGAGAGAGTGAGAATTTGGCCTGACCCCAGAGTAAGTGACAGAATTCATAAGAAGAATATTCCAAGTCGATACAATGGCTAAGTAAGAAGACTGTAGATGCTGTGATAAGCTGGCCATTGTAGTGTCACCCTGGGAAATCCTTGAAGACTTCAAGAGAGCTTACAAGTCTAAGATGACTCCACAACTCTACTAGAAAACAAAATGGTGAAGAAGGGGTTGATCTACAAGAAGCTTGAAGAATAAGAAGAAATGAGCTCCAGTTGTTACTTGAAGGTACTCATCCTGATGAGTTTGCATACAGAGAATAACTACTATGGAGCTAAAGAATGAAAGAATGTTAAATACTTATCAGAGTACTATGGGCCTGAGTTCTTCTTTGAAAGTGAAGCTGAAGAACTCACAATGGAAGAACAAGTTGTATTCCTTGAGGCCTATGTTAGAGAGTCTTACAGACTCATCATTGGGAAGTAGGTCTCATGGATGGGGTAACAGCTCTGTGTCCAATTCCCCAAGACAGAGTTCCCATTCATCCTTTGCCAATCAAACTTTTGGAAACCTCTTCCCTAGCCTGAGCTTAATTTGGTGATTTCTGAGCTGATCCAGAAAATGTTTCTGCCAATAAGTGGGACTTCAATAATCTTAAAGTATTGGCTGCATTGGTTCAGGGGGAGTTTGTTGGACCAAAAGAACCAATGAGCCAGATCAGAAAAACCTTTAAGTCCCACAGACATCATAACAACTGAAGTGGTCTACAACAGCTGAAGACAAAGTTTGAAGACAACAGCTGAAGACAAAGTCTGAAGACAAAGTCTGAAGACAACAGTTGAAGACAAAGCCTGAAGACAACAGCTGAATACAAAGTCTGAAGACAACTGCTGAAGACAAAGTCTGAAAACCAAGTTCTCAGAAGTTGTCACAACAGCTGAAGTAGTTCTTTTCAGTAGTTGTGATGGTTTACTTTTCAGTAGTTGTAATTAGTAGTTTTATTTTATGTAAAACATCTGAAGTTCTTACACTTCAGATGTTTAACTTCAGTAGTTGTAATTTTAGCTTGTACTTAGCTTTTGTGAAGGTGTCCTCAGTTGTTGTGGACATCTTCAGTAGTTTAGTTTACTTTCAGTTGTTTGTATAAATCAGTTAGCTGTCACTATCAAGTGACGTCAGCTGATGTCACATTCCTTTATAAAAGGAATGTTGTCCTAATTTCTTTGTAAGCCGAAGCGTGCGTGAATGAAAATATTCTCTTTGCAGAAAACTGTCTCTCTCTATAACCGTCATTGTTTGATTGAATATTCATATTATTCTTGCTTAAATTTCATCTAATTCTTGTTCTATTCTAATGCAAATCTTAATCTAATTGATCAAACTAGATCCCGATCCTTTCACTTTCCCCCTTTTCTCCCTTTCTTCTCCTCTTGGCAGATTTTTACAAGTTTGGGGGGGGGGGGGATGTGAGCTGCCCCCCCTTATTCCCCACTCATCCAATCTTTCTCCCGTTTGGCAAGTTTGGTCCCTCAACTTTGGACTTTATTTCATTTTCTTCTTTCGTCGGCTTCAAAGAAATATCCAGGTGTTACAAACATGTTTGAAAGAGTCTTGTAATATTTTGAGTTGAAAAGTAATATATAAAAGTACCTTGAAAATTATTTCCTTTTGTTCTTTGTTACTTAATATATTATTATCAACTCTTAGAAGAGATTCTACTTCATCCAAAACCATGTGTGAGTAAGTGAGTTTGAGTGAAAAACAAAGTGTTAGTGACAAACATCAATCCTGTAATTGGTATCAGAGTATTTTAGGCTCTTGATTGTGAGATCATACCATTCAAATCAACTTGTTATTCATTCCTCCTTTCACCACACTCAAAAATTTCCCTCGACCAAAAATCTGAAGTTGAGTTGGGGACGATTACTAAAGAACCTATCATCACCCCTGAAAACTTTTGATCATGGAGCAGACGCATAGAAGGCTTCATTAGGTATCAAGACAGAAAAATATGGCAATCTATTATCACTGGTCCTTACAAACCAAAGGTGTCTGCACCTGGTGGAAACGGTGCCATGATAGAGAAGGCCGTTGCAGATTACTCTATTGAAGACCGGAAGAAGATGGACATAGATAGTATTGCCATGACTGTTCTTATGACTGCTATACCAAACTCCATAATAGTGGGGTTTGAGCACTGCAAGTCGGCAAAAGAACTGTTTGATGTATTATCTCAGATGTACTCAAGCTCCAATGATTCAAAGAAAATTCACTGAATTGGCAGTTTGAGAACTTCCCTCATATTGCTGGAGAGACCCTCAGCCAGCAATACTTCAGGTATATGGATCTTATCTCTTCTCGCCAGTATGTGGGAATTGCCCTTGAGTTGAGAGATTTCACTCAAAAATTGATGAGTGCACTCCCAAATGAGTAGACGTTCTTCTATATCTCTATCAAAAGGACAGAAAACTTGAACTCTCTCACCATGACTGAACTATATGGCATCCTTGATGGATACTGTGTAGAGATGGACAACTAAAAGGGCATTCAGATGAACAGACCCTCAAGCCTTCCTGCTGGAAACACTTTAATGGTTGTTGAAGGCTCAGGACCCCCGACCTCAACAGTACCTAACATATTCTCAATAGCCATCCTGTTCTTTAGGACCTTACATTATATTCCCTGAGACTCCAAGGTCTCAACAGGCTCAGCAAGGTTCTTTTCAGGACAGCTGTGCCTTTGTCTTAGGAAGTGAGTACTCTGGTGATCATCAATATTGCTTTGATGATCTAGAGTGCTTCAATCCAGATGATGTGGAGTATGTGGACATAGTCCAACAAATGTCTTTGCTGACCTACCGAGCAAAGAAGTTCTTCAAAATAATTGGAAGGCAGTTTCCCTCAAAACCCAACTAGGAGCAAATTTGGGTTTGACAAAACAAAGGCCAAATGTTACAACTGTAACCAACTTGGTCACTTTGCTAGGGATTGTAAGGCTCCCAAGTCAAATCTGAGAACCTCACATCCCTTTACACCTAAAGCCACTAGGAAGTCAACTGAAATAATAGTTGTCTCAAGAAATTAACTAGAGCTTCATGGTACAGGATGTGACTTCTGCTCAAGCACTCATGGCCAGAACAGATGATACCAAGGTATATGAACATTTCTGTACTCCAACTTGTATTGCTAAGGTTAAGTTATATCAAAACTACAATATGAAAATTAAATATGATATGAGTCTTTAAATATCTTAAAATCTGATTTTAAAAGAGATGAAACTGACTATCAAAAGAAAATTGATGAGTTGGAGAAAACTGTGTCTTTGTTAAAACATGAACATACAAACAACATGACTCAAATAACGGATTTAATATCCAAATTGTCTGAGGCTCAAGCCCAGCTTGTCATAGCTAAGGCTCAAGCTAGGAAGCATGCTATCTCAGAGCAAAACTTCCAAGCCATTCTTGCATCATCCTCTCACTCCAAACTTTGTTATAAAAAACAAAGGTGGGTTGAGAACCAATGAAATTGCTCCACCACACTCTTATGAGTCTATTAGACAACCAAGATGTGGCACTGAAGAGCAAGAGGTTCCATCTGTTGACCCACTTCCCATGAGTCAAAGAGTGATGCAACTTTGGAGACCATCACAGGGAAGAATCAAGTAAACCAAATCCCTCTTACCATTGATGACCAACCCCTAACCACCAAAGCCAGAAGAAGTCGGGCTAAGGCGGCCAGAAAACCTGCCAAGAAAGTGGCTAAATCTAAGCTGAAGATTGACCCAAAACAAAAGGGTGTGTTCATCTCAGCTGGATTCTAGTTGGTGGGGACTTCTGATCCTAGAAAAACATGTAGTACCAACACTCTTATCTTACAAAAGGATCATAATACAAAGGGAACGACAGCTAATGAAGATAAGAAGAACAAGAAACAACAATCTTCAAGTTCCCAGGAGACTAAAATTGCCTGCATAATGTGTGGTCTTCAAAACCACATGACTAAAGATTGTTACTACAATCATGCTAGCACACATTATGCAAACAATGTTAAAAGAGAATGAGTGAGGAAAGGTTTCTTATTTGGACCCTATCATATGGTTCAAGTGATGAAAAAGGGAAAGCTTGTTTCCGAAGCAAGGTTGCTTTCAGAAGAAAGTCTTTCTTCCGAAGGGAAAATGGCTTTGGAAGTTAAAGATGTTAAGACTCAAAAGAACAAAAGAGTCCCCTTGAAACCTTCCAAGAAGAAGACTGCTTCGAAAGAAAAGGGGTGAAGACTTCTTCCGAAAAGAAAGAAACTTCATAAGAATGTCATGCTGCTCAAGCTTCATCAAACTCATCCTCAATGATCAACCAAGAAATAGAATGGAAGATCAAAGAAGATGTAGCATCCCAAGCCTTTTCTTCACAAACACATATTAAACCCCCATGCATAAATTTTGGTTCAATATCATCCTCATCATTGGAAAAGCTCAAGACCAGCAAGGCTTGGGTTTCCAATCAAAACTAACTTTTTCACCTTATATGCAGGGACATTCATATAACAAGAACAATCATGTATGGATTGTAGACAGTGGATGCTCCAAGCACATGACAGAGAGCAGATCTCTCCTTCAATAATTTTAACATTTTAATGGAGGTCGTGTTTAATTTGGAGGTGAGGCTGGAGGATACATTTCTGGCAGATGGAGTGTATCCAACGGCAAGTTAAAAATTAAAAAAAATACACTTTGTCAAACAGCTAGAACACAACCTGTTAAGTGTTTATCAATCATGTGATCAAAAGTATCAGATGCTTTTCACAAAACATGAGTGCATTATCCTCAGACTAGGGATGACCATTCCTCAGGAATTGGTGCTTCTTAGATCTCTCTAGAAAGGGGATATGTACAAGCTAGATATGAACAATGCTTCCCCACTAGGTGAAGTATCATGTTTTCTTTCCAAAGCTGATGGTGATGAGTCAACACTATGGCATAGATGTATATGTCATGTAAATTTTAAAACCATGAAAAAATTGGTTATAAATAACTTGGTACACGGTTTGCCTAAAAAAGGAATTTTTTTGCAAAGACAACTGTGTTGCATGCCTGAAAGAGAAGCAACACAAAGCATCTCATAAATCCAAAGTTGTTAACTCTATCACCACTCCATTACACTAATTGCACATGGATCTATTTGGTTCCACAAGCATAATGAACATTGGAAGGAAATCATATTTCTTTGTGATTGTTGATGATTTCACAAGATTTACATGGGTGTTATTTTTAAGAACTAAGGATGAAACTGTTGAAACGTTAAAATCTGTTATTCTTACAATTGAAAATCAAATTGATCACAAGGTTAAAGTTATTAGAAGTGATCAAGGGACTAAGTTTAAGAACCATGTTCTTCACTCATTTTGTAGCTCAAAAGGGATTGCTAGACAATACAATGCTCCTAGAACTCCTTAACAAAACGGTGTTGTTGAGAGGAGGAACATGACACTGATTGAGGCTGCTCGGACCTTGTTAGCAGATTCAAAGTTGCCTCTAACATTCTGGGTAGAGGCAGTCAACATTGCATGCTATGTGCAGAATAAGGTTCTTGTAGTTAAGGCACATGGAAAAACCCCCTATGAGCTATGGAACAAGAGGCCACTATTTATTGGCTTTTTAAGGTCCTTTGGTAGCAGGTGTACCATACTTAACACAAAGGACATGTTAGATCAAGTAATGTTGGTGCAACCAAGACCAAACACTTAGACTTTTTGAGTACAAAAAATAAGGAACTTCCAAAGACAACTTCAGCACTTCCGAAGACAACAGCTGAACTTCCGAAGACAAGTCTAAGAAACTTTCGAAGACAAGCTTCAGCTTCTGAAGTCAAAGTCTCTACTCTTTCGGAGCTCAACACTTAGAAGAAATAAAGACTACAACTTCCGAAGTATGAAGTCCCAAGGAAACCTCAGAAGAAGTAGCCACTTCCAAAGAATAAGATGCTTAGAAGAACAAGTTCTTCTGAAGCCAGTTAACCTTCAGAAGTAGCTACTATGAACCAGTGGACATAAGTATGGTCTCTCTGACAGTCCGCTGCAAATCTCTGAGATACTACATGACACTTTCCCACATCCATGTAGTTGACCTTACTTTAATCCATTGTTTACACCTTATCAGTTAATATAGTTATCAACTTTAATTGGTGACAAAAGGTAAGTCATGGACATGTCATGACTACCATATCTTAGATAATATTTTATCTAAGATACCTTAATTTTAGTTTTGTAGTATTTGCTTTAGTCTAAGGTTTCCAGCTGGTATCAAAGTATATCAGGCTGCAGATAGTAGTATATATAGCTTCTCATTGTAGCTCATGTAACATGCTTGTAAGAGTCTTGTAATACTTTAAGTTGAGAAATAATATATACAAGTATCTTGAAAAACTATTCTCTTGTGTTTGATTTGATTTACTTAGTATATTATCAATAACTCTTAGAAGGATTCTGCTTTATCACAAACCCAAGTGTTACTTAGTGAGTTTGAGAGAGAAATACTTGTGTTGAGAACAAAAACCGATCCTGCAGGACAATTTGGCAAAAATTGTTGAAAAGTTAGATCATGCTATCTTTGTTGGATATTCCTCTAACTCTATTGCTTATAGAGTTTATAATATCAAAAATCAACAATTTGAAGAATTATCCAACATTGTTGTTAATAAGCACACTCCTTGTGTTGAGGGGAATGGTCTTGATCATATTTTTGACTTAGAATTGTTTCTCAACTACTCTAATTCATCTTGTGAGAATGTTTCAGTTGGAACAGGTACTTAGAGTGACTCTGATGACGATAAACTGTTTGAGTTACCTAGACCTTATTCAGGTTCTCTAAGAGTAGCTGAAGATCAAGCTCCCACTATCTTAATATCTGACATTATAACGATTTCAAGAGATAGTGGAGCTTCAACGAGTGGTCCACCTAGTGAGCCTCAAAACTCATTTGGTGCATCGCACAACACCAAGCTGATGGAAGTAACATCTTGAAGGAACATGAAACTGTTAATGTTGCTTCACAACCCACCCACAGATGATGATGGTTTTTCCATTCATTCAATCAGTCCTCATTGAATGAGTTTGAAACAATAGCTGGTTCAAGTGTTCAAGATCCTGAGCAAAATATGTCCAACTTGGATCTATCTTTACAACTGGAGGTGATTTCTAGGCTCAGGATTCACAACACCCATCTAGCTGAGAATATCATTGGAGAAGTCTCTGAAGGAGTGAGAACAAGAGGACAAACTCACAATGGGAATGTCTATTTATACTCATGCTTTTTGTCTCAGATGGAACCCAAGAAAGTAGAAGAAGCCTTAAAGGATAGTAGCTAGGTTGAATCAATGCAAGAGGAATTGCTTCAATTCAAAAGACAAAAGGTTTGGAACCTATGTCCGCTACCATCTGGTCAAGTACGAATAGGCACCAACTGGGTTTTCAGAAACAAGAGAGATGATAGAGGCTTGATAATTAATAATAAGGCAAGACTAGTAATTCAAGGATACACCTAAGAGGAAGGAATTAATTATACTAATGTCTTTGCACCAGTTGCAAGACTTGAGGCAGTGAGGATCTTTCTTACTTATGTTGTATCCAAGAATTTTACTTTCTACCAACTTAATGTCAAGTGTGCCTTTCTATATGGGGATATAGATAGGGAGGTCTATGCAATTCAGTTAAAACAAATGAAGGAAGGGTTCTGTATCAATCAATCTAAGTATGTATCTGGCATCTTAGAACGATTTAATATAAAAGATTGTAAGCTAGCTAAGACACCCATACCCAGAAACCACAATCTTTGTCCTGACTCTAAGGGGAAGGATACTAATCAGCATCAGTATAGGGCAATCATCGGATCTCTAATGTATCTCACTATGAGTAGACCTGATATCATGTTTGTCACATGTATTTGTGCAAGATATCAGGCAGCTCCAAAGGTGTCTCACCTAGTTGCTGCCAAGAGAATCCTTAGATACCTCAAAAGAGAACCTAAACTAGGACTTTGGTATCCAAGGAACAACAATTTTAATCTCTATGGTTATTCTGATAGTGACTATGGTGGCTGCAACATCAAAAATCAAAATCAAGTGGATGTCAATTTTTTGGTGGAAGGATTATCTCATGGCAATGCAAGAAGCAATCTTGTGTCTCTACATCTATTGCTGAAGCTGAATACATTACTGCTGCAAGTTGTTATGCTCAGCTACTATGGATTCAGAATCAGATGCTGGACTATGGATTCAACTTCATGAGCACTCCTATCCATATTGATAATAATAGTGCTATCTCTATTACTAAAAATCAAGTGAAGCATTCCAAGACAAAGCATATTGACATCAGGTATCATTTCATAAGAGATATTCATAACAAAAATTGATTAAGCTAATCAAAGTTGATTCAAATGAATAATATGTTGATTTGTTCACCAAAGCCTTTGATAAACAAAGATTTAAGTATCTTATTTCAACTATTGGGATGATGAACACCGATTAGTCTATCTCCTTGAAAACCTTTTTCAACTATGCAATGTCTTTTTTCAAAACAATCTAAGCCCTGTTACAAAAAGTTTTTCTTTGAAATTTTTCTAAGTATAAATCTTCTTCTTAGAAGAATTTTTAGTCTCAGAAGAAGCGATTGATAATTTACTCTCAGAAGTAAGAAATTACCTTTGGAAGTTAAGTTGGCTTTGGAAAAAGGTTACCTTCGGAAATCTCTTATACTCGAAAGAATACCTTATTATGTAACGTAAATCTTTGGGCCCCACAACTGAAAGGCAAAGATTTTCTTAATGATGTCAGAATATTTTAAATGGTTTTAACCTTGCCACCCTTGTCACATCATACCCAAACTATCACTTCACCTTATCCATCCGCCACTTTCACCCATTTAAACATTTTGACTTACCCATTTTAATCTTTTTACTGATTTCACTACACAAAGCTTTTTTTCATCTCCAATTTACCTAAATCAAGCTCATTTCTCTGTTCTTTCTCAAATGGCGCTTAACCCCTAGCACAATCAATTTGCATTCTTTGATTCATCCATGGATGTTGACTTCTCTGAAATTATCTTCTTTTTGACCCAATCCACTTACTTCACAGCCCTAACTATGAACCCCATCATGTATTCAAACCAAATGGCTGATTTTTGGGGAAATGCATAGATTATAACCCAAAACGGGGTTAGGGTTTTGAGGTCTAGTATCTGTGAACAAGAGTTGATCGTATCTAAATAGCTCATCAGGGAGTATCTTGAGCTTCATGTTGATGGTTCTTCGACGGAGTTCCCCAAGACTGATGTTGATGAAACCTATATCCTAATGGGATATGGCGGTGATGTTAGCAGATCCACTGTTTACAAGTTCAACTTCTCGTACCAGTGGAAATTCATGCTACACATTGTCCTGCACTGCCTTTCTAACAAGTCGGGGTGATGGGATCAAATCCCATATGAACTAGGTTGCCTAGTTCATGGGTTGGTAAGAGGCCTACGCTTTAACTACTCCAGACTTATGTTGACTGATTTGATGGACAACCTTCAAAGGGAGACATTCTACATGTATCCCAGGTTCATCCAACATCTAATCAACTGTGAGTTAGACCAAAGCAAGCTTGTCTGCGTAGCTGCTCTTCCAGTCCCTCACATGAGGCTGGCCATCTTCAAGATTATGAAGAGGATGTCCACCAACTTCACCGAAAGAGACACTCCACTTCTGCCAGGTATGATTGAGCGCATAGCTCCTGGTGACATCCTTGTTAACCCCACAGGTGATGAACCCACACCAGCAACCACCCTCATATTGCTAGTTCTACCTTCTCACCTTATCAAATACATATCAGAGACGCCCTAAACGAACCCTTTATCGGTCTACTCTGATTGATCAAGCCTTTCCTGTTCTACCTAAAAAGACTAGAGTGGAAACATGGGCTCCCACTCAGTCTGAGGTCTCACCATCCTTCACAACTGATCTCAACATGGGATTTGAATTTCCTTAGTCTTAATCCTTTGAGCCCGAAACCAAAGCTGATAGCCCTTAGGGTGAGTCTCTATACTCCCTTGAGAAGCCAAAAAGGGACATCCCCACCATAGGCTCAATGCCAATAGACATTGATCAAGGTCCCGGGTCATTAGGTATAACATCCATATCTTTTACTGACCTATTGATAAGAATTGATGAGGAGATTATGTCTCTTCATGAAAATTAGGTTGATCCACAACACCCTCTTAAGGATCAACAAAGCCTAGATGGACCTCTTATTTTTAGCCCCCGTCAGCAAAAAACCTATTGAGGTGAGTCCCACTTATGTGGAGGGGACTCATGTAGATTCAGCTGCCACTACTGAAGGAGACATCATTAGGCATAGGAAACCAGGGTGCCAAGAAACTACATCTGGTGATGAGGATGAACATACTATGCATGTTGCTGATGGACATACTTGATATGTTACCTTATCTCCCCATGATTCTTCAAAAGAATATGAGGGAAGTATGCAACTTACCATTCAAGACCTATTTTCTAAAGTCTCAAACCTTAAATTTAAGGTTAAGACTTTAGAGGATAGGTCTGCCATTCAGCAACTTGTCACAATCTCAAGGCTCAACTAGCTGAGAAACAGATTGAGAGATTTGTTAGGCACGTACCTATTAAGGTCTCCATGACCTCTTCCTCTAGTTTATCTAGCTCTCAAAATGATGCTACCAGAAAGGGGGAGAATGTCAGGATTCAAACACATGTGGAACCACAGAGCCAAGCTTTAACATCTCTAGCTTCAAGACACCCTGCTCATCAAGCAACAGTTTTTCTTGAGCCTCCTCCAATTGTTCTTCAATGGATCAAAGGTTGCTCTAAGATCTGAACAGGTTCTTCTCCAAGTTCCTGCTTAGATCTTCCATCAAATAGCCAAGCCCTGATGTTGATGTGGCATACTTTGGAGCTAAAGAGCTTTAGAAGTTGAATGCACCTTCTACTGCTGTCAAAGAAGTTGGTCAACCAAGTTCTACATGGAACCTGAGATTAATTTCGTAAGGGAAATGGGAACTGATGGCCCAACAGTTTAAACAGTTGGGACAGATAGTGCATTGCCACAGAATTCCGAAGCAGAAGTCAAAGCCTCGGAAGAACAATTTCAATCTTCCAAAGCTGAGATGGAAGCTGCGGAAGAACTATTTTCCTTATCTGAGGATCTGGTTATCACAGATGCAATCCTAGAACTTGCATCTGAGGTAAACAGTGAGGATTTTCTCATCCAACCTCTCACTCAAACAACTTAATTACAACAAGCTTCAACCACCATCTCTCAACCTGAAAATTCCATCCAAGAAACCCCACAGTCTAGCACTTCTGAAGATATGAAAGGCAAAAGGAAGATGACTGCGGAAGAGATTTAGGAGGAAGAAATGTTAGAAAAGCTTAAAAGAAAAGGTAGACTTACAACTGGGAAGCTGTTAGCTGCAAGCAGCAAAGCAGCTACAGCCAACCAGGAGGCTGTCAACAACCGGAGAAGGGTGGAAATCATTGACATGCTTGTCAAGCTTGGAGTTGTCACTGAAGAAGTTCTTCTACTACCATTAGAGGAGCTAATTGTGTTTGAGAAGGCAACCCTGCTGCAAATTAAACAAAAAGAAGAAGCAGCAAGGTGGCCCTAGAAGAAGAGAGGGAGAAGAAGGAAAGGGATGCTGATTTGCAGCAAAGGAGGGAAAGGAGGGAAAGGATAAATTTCCTAATCTCCAGAGGTTTCTCTCGAGAAGACTTATCTCCACATAACAATGATACGATCTTATGGCTCTTTAACAAAGAGAAAGATTAAATGGAGAAGGAGAGGAAGAAAGCTGCAAAAGAGAAACTGATAGAGAAGAAGAAGGAAGAAGAAACAGGACTTGTTGATGTCAAGAAGATAGGTGATAAGGCCTGGATGAAGGACTATGTCTGGTCTCATGGCTTCTCTGGCAGGCAGGTGGGTCCTATGTCTAAAAAGACCTTGCAACGACTTGTCAGTGACATCAAGGCTGACATTCGCTCAGGGAAAAGGAAGGAGATGTATAGAAGGGGACATGGGATGATCTTCAAGCCAACACCTCAACCTCAACCACAACCTGAACCAACCCCTTTCCCATTTCCTATTAAAACTGAACCTACCTCTAAACCTTACTCCCCTGAACCTACACCATCCTCTATTCCTGCACCATCACCACAACCACCTCAACTTCCCATCCTCAAGCCCAAAACACTTCCTAGAACCCAAACACCACTGCCTACCTAACAACCACTAAAACAATCCCCTTAGCCTTCCAAACATCTTTCCTTAGAGGAGTTTAAGGAGATCAAGATGAAGCTCATTAAGTTTACAACCTTGAGCTACATCTCTTGTGAGGAGGAGTCTATCAAATTGACTTATGTTGATGGATCCACATTGTGAAAGCGCTGGATAGGTTGACATCTGAGCGTGTTCTTGACGGAAGGATAAACAACCAAAACCAAGAGACAAACAATAAACATGAACTATAATAAAATGGTTTCATTGATAAAACCTAATGATTACAAGCTCGTTACAACATAAGAATCAAGACACTTGGCAAGGGGAGATCAAGCATGATCTCCCCTCTCATCCGGCAGCACCTAGGCCCTGGGCACACTCCTTAACCTTTCTACACAATGAAACTGGTATATATAGGCCTCAACCCATATTAGATGCGACTGGGCCCATTCGTGCTATTGGACCATGCGTATGGTTCAATCGTACGACTGGACCATGCGTATGGTTCAATCGTACGATTGGACCATACTTATGGTTCAGTCTTATGAATGGTCCAATCGCATCCCTCAGTCGCACGACTGGTCCATTAGCATGGCTCAGTCTTACGACTGAGTCTCATTCGCATATGCTCCTGCGAATGACCCAGTTTCATGTGTTTACAACATATCAGGTGTATTACATTAAGCCTAGACTATTCGTCAAGCGACGGACACACTATAAATGACAATATATGCTCCAACAAATTCCCCCTTGGATGTTGCTTGCAAATAGTAGATAACACTTCTTACAATCTTCAGTCAATCTTTGCTCTAGTTTCCAATAGAATCAAACGAAAAACCATATTAGCCAACATTGCCGATCCGTCAGGTTGCTACAGTATCCCTGAAAATGAATTTAGGCATAATAGCTTTCGTTTACTTTGCAGAACACCATCATAGCAGCAAGATTTCCCATATGACTGATTTTTCCAGATAATGACATGAATAGTTTTCCATTGCTTCAATCTTCACACAGGCTAACATGATTAACATTAACACCTACAAAAATTCCCCCTCAAATTCAGCATATCCCAATATATAGACATTGTGCTCTCCTTGCATCTTCACACGGTGTATTGGGCAAAAAGTAGAGGGTTCCAATCCACAGCTGACAATCTCAACCAAAGCAGCATGCACTCAGATTCATCATCAGAAACCGGCTCACATCATCACTTTCTGATTACGTCTTCAACTTCTCTATATATGGATTCCCCCTAAGAATGAGAATCCTCTTTGTGCGGATAGATATAACTTGATTGGCCCATAAATAGTCAGATGCTCCTGACTACCCCACAAAATCAGCACCGACTGCTGACATCTTCTCTTCTCTCTTTCGTGTTCTAACAACATTCATCTATTCTGGGAGTCCAATGAATAATGGGGCATCCATTGAACTTATTTGACAATAGAACCTCAGGATGAATGTGCTTTGCTCATCCTCAAATCTGTGCAAAAGGCAGTTCCAGACTCTTTTTTTGGTCTAGAACACCGTTCATTCGCATGACATGGAGTACAATTATCACATTTGTGTGATTGGATAATACGAATGATATCTTTGTGAGACTGGTCATAAGACTGGTCCAGTAGCATGACTGGTCATAAGACTGGTCCAGTAGCATGACTGGTCATAAGACTGGTCCAGTCGCATTTAAGTCGTACGAATGGTCCAGTCGCATGGTCCAGTCGTACGAATGGTCCATTAGCATGGTCCAGTCGTACGAATGGTCCATTAGCATGGTCTAGTCGCACGAATGGTCCATTAGCATGGTCCAGTCGCACGAATGGTCCATTAGCATGGTCCAGTCGCACGAATGGTCCATTAGTATGGTCTAGTCGCACGAATGGTCCATTAGCATGGTCCAGTCGCACGAATGGTCCAGTTGCACGAACGGGTCTGTACACAGATTTTCAGATCTACAGCCGCCATGGCCGCTAAAAACCCTAATCTGATGGATTTTACATGAACCGAAACAAAATTGACATCATCAGATTCGCAGGGGTGATAAGAACGTGTTTTCGAGTTCGATTTTAACATAGAAACAACACACGTAACAAGATCTGAGTAAAACACGAAGAACACGAAGTGGGTTTAACGTCAAAGAACCTGAAATCAATCCAGAAATCAAGAGCTCGGGTACTAGTGTGATTGTTAGATCATTCTAGCAGTAACCGGCTCTGATACCAATTATGAAGGCGTTGGATCGGTAGACATCCGAGCGTGTTCTTGACGGAAGGATAAACAACCAAAACCAAGAGACAAATAATAGAACGAACAAGAATATAATGGTTTCATTGATAAAACCTAATGATTACAACCTCGTTACAACATAAGAATCAAGACTCTTGGCAAGGGGAGATCAAGCATGATCTCCCCTCTCATCCGATAGCACCTAGGCCCTGGGCACACTCCTTAACCTTTCTACACAATGAAACGGGTATATATAGGCCTCATCCCATATTAGATGCGACTGGGCCCATTCGTGCGATTGGACCATGCGTATGGTTCAATCGCATGATTGGACCATGCGTATGGTTCAATTGTACGACTGGACCATGCGTATGGTTTAATCGGACGACTGGACCATACTTATGGTTCAGTCTTATGAATGGTCCAATCGCATCTCTCAGTCGCACGACTAGTCCATTAGCATGGCTCAGTCATACAACTGAGTCTTATTCGCATATGCTCCTGCGAATGACCTAGTTTTATGTGTGTATAACATATCAGGTGTATTACATTAAGCCTAGACTATTCGTCAAGAGCCAGACACACTATAAATGACAATATATGCTCCAACACACATGTTCCCTCACAAGAGATCAATTCCTTGATTTGCCTAGAGAACACTGGATCAAGTTGTAAAACTCCTTGGCCTCAACTCTGATTCCCTAAATGATGAAGAGACGAAGCTGAGAAGAAGGCTGATGTCACACCCCAAAAATCGCAGCGGAAGGTCGCGTGACGTGGTGATAACGGAAGTTGGAGTTAATCCAACAATTAATGTCAAAAGTGATCAATTATAAATCGGTTACGTAAAACCATGCATTGAACATTCTATAATCATAACAATTTATCAGCAGTTTTCAGGTTGTACAACTCATATTAGTTTAAATACATTGTCTTTTATTCATTAAAAGATATTTTACACGTGTGACCCTCCAAAGACTTATTCCGGAAATTCCACACAGAGCTTACCTATAAACCTGAAAAGCATGTAGGGTAATAAAGTCAACATAAAGTTGGTGAGCGATCGGGGTTTTCAGTCTTATAAACAAATGGTTTCAAAACAATATGATGTAACGAGATATAACATACTCAACATAGACTAGCTAGGTACTATGATTAATTTAGGTCATAAGTCCATAATCAAACCAAAAAACACGTCGTTGCCCCACAACAGTCCAAACATATAAATTCCCTCGCTACAACCTGACCAGCGCGAATGGTCGTGAGAGCGGGCCATTCTAACCCGATAGATCTACCAATACAGTCTATGGCCTCCCGAGGTTAATGATTATGGGGGGATTTAGGGGTTCAATAGTATACATCTTTACTATTGACCCAACTTATACCTTCATAACATATGTTGATCCGTTATATCTATCATATATACAGTTTTTCATGCTTTTCCTCCAAAACAGTAAAAATAAATACACTATTTAAAATGGGGCCAAAGGACTCACCTTCAAATGTAACAAAAAGATTATCTAGCAAAAATCGAGTCCGAAAAGTAAATGACCAATTAACGCCCTAAACACAAAGGATCTATTAATTTTTGAGTAATAAGTCTAATACGTAAGTTGTTTACCCAACTCAATAGACTTATCTTGAAATCCATTTTTAAAAATCCCGTTGGTGATTTTCAATTTAGTTTAATAACTTTATTTAAGTGTGACAAATATTCATTTATTAAATCAACCATTTAATCCCTTAAACAACAACCACAATACACACACAAAATAAACACGTTAAAGTATATAAAGATATAACGCAAAATTTACTAAGTTATGTATCATACAAACAAACAAATAAATAAAAAATGAATAATTAATAAAATAAAGATTACATAAATAAGTATTTACTAATTCATAGTTATATTTTATTTATGATAATAATAAGATATATCCATATTCTTGTTTTAGTAAGTAAACTATTTCTTATTTTATTACTTTATAAATATTACTTTATTTAACACAACTCAATTTATTAATCTTTTTAATAAACAATTAAGTTTTTAATAGTAAAACATGTATAAAATTATTTTAGACATTTTTTATTATATAAAGATGACCTATTATGTTTGACCCAAATTTCACCCGTATACGATGATTTTTGACCCGAAACCGCATGATTTTACTCGCATAAACCGTACATCAAGCCCATATATATCTTATGATGATTTATATGTTTACACATGAATCTTTTATACCAAAAACCTTCTGAAATATTTTGTAAAAATTCAGTTCCAAAACAGTCCATTAAGTTTGACCCGAAATGTCGGTTTTTGGCTATTTCACACGTATAAAGTTATCACCAAGTACCTTGTTTGTTATGGGTTTGTTATATACTTAAAAACATAAGTTTTTTATTTCAAATACTTTATTCTTTTCTGTCCAAAACCGGAATTGTGAGAAATTATTTGTTTTAGACCCGAAAACACCGTTTTTAACCCGTAAAACGTTTACGAGATTAAACCTAATCATCAAAACTTTTAATTTCAGTAGGTTACTAACTTTTTAACTTATATTTTAAATGTTTTAAAGTTATTTATCCAGATCTTACTAAAATACTTGTCTTGTCTATTATATTTTATGGAAGATTTTCTAATGTTTATGTCTAATCAACACTTGAGTATTTTATCCTAATTTGTTTTTATCTTTTCTTTAAGTAAAATTTGAATAAGAATATTAAAATCTCCAGATGATGATCATCATATACATGGATCATTTCAATCATCTTTAAGCTTATAAGTGAAGAACAAATCGAGAACAAAAATGTAAACCATAAATACATACATATACATGATTTCATACATACATACATACATATATAGTCCAAATTATAGCTTTTATCTTGTATTCTTAGTTTTCATTTCAACAAAACATACTTAAAAATCAAAATATTTTTGACCATGATGACCATTATTCATGGATCATCTCAATCCTTTATGAAATCAAAATGCAATGAGTTCAAGAACATTATTCTTTACATGCAATCATGTATTATTCATTTTCATCATTATGGTAAACTCCTTTTGGAGATGGGTTTCATATGATGTTCATAACCTCAAACAAAAGTTTGATCATCTTGCATGCAAGAGTAATCAACAAAATATTGAAAGATCATCAAAACACAAAATCATCATACACATACACATACTTACGGCACACAAACACTCACACACACACATTGTTTTAAAACATATTTTCTTGTTAAAAACCTTTGTTGGAACCTTGGATTTCAAGATAAAGTAGTGTTTGGTAAAAAAATCTTACAACAATCATCCAAGAGTCATGTTGCATGTCATAAAAGTTCAAAGTTCATACCAAAGTTGAACAACTTTTGAAGATTCAAGAATGGTTTCCTTAGGGATTTCTTCTCCTTTGAGTAGGATTTATGCAATATTTTGCACCAAACTCATAAGGGATCCTTGAAATCCATAAATCAAAGCATGAAAGAAGCTTGGATCATGTAATTTTAGAAGTGGTGAGGGTGTGGTGGTGGTGTTTTGGCCGTAGGTGGGGGAGGGAGAGGAGAGAGTGAGAGTGGAGAAAGAAATCTAGTGTTTGGGTGGGGAAGAAGATGGAGTGTTGGGTTGGTTTTTATAGCCATGAGTGAGTGTGATTAGATTAATCTAATCATGCAATTAAATCAAAAAATGGCTGGTGGATCTCTAAGTGAGATGCCACCGGGTGTAAGGCGGGTGTCGGTCTCGTTAAATTTTTTTGTAAAAATCTTAAACGTTTGGGTTTTTACGCGAAAATTTTCTATAAAATTAAATTATTAATTTAAGGCTTTCCAAGGATGCACAACATTAAATAATAGTGACAAAAAGTCAATAATAAAAATATACGCGATATAACATAGTGTGCAATGGATTGTACGTTGCATCACGACAATATTTATAAAGTCTTAATTTTATGCGATCAAAGTAAATAGTATTAATTATTATTATTCATGACCAATAATATTTTCACTTAATATTTATTAAGTATAATATTCAATATTATTGACCAAATTTAATTAACCAAATTATCACCAACGTTCGTTAAACGCTTTATCGCTACGCGACCCGGTAATTTCTCAATATTACCAATTATAAAATTTATCCACAAAGGGGCTTTGCTAGACCTTAAATGACCTTTATTATCATAAAATTAAGTCTTATGATGCATTTAAATATTGTTTATATTTTATTAACGTAGGTTATTAACTTGAAAATACGGGATGCCACAGCTGGTGACTCTACTGGATTCCAAGAAAGGGGATAGAGTGTGAATTAATCCTCTTGTGCCAAGAAAGAAGATCATCCAGTGAAGGTTTGAAGACTCTTCTCACAACTTTGTTGTTGAGAGAGAGAATGGAGAAATAAATAGGCTTAATGCCTCATCTTTGCTACACTTAAGCAGATTTGATATTGCTGAGTTAGCAAAGAAGCCATTCTCCAACCCATCCAACTCCGAGATAGCTATTCATATCAGGAATCATTTATGCAACATTTATCTGGCTGAGCTAACTGCAAGGACCAAGATTGAAGAGAAGCTGAAACTGAGAGAGGAGGAGAGGAAAGGTTCAACAACCAAAGGCAAAGCCTTTCTTCAAATGTTTAAAGGTCCTAACCTTGAAACAATGGTTAGATAGGAGTATGCCTATAACTCCCACCAACTAACTCTCTTCAGGGGGCGCAACAAAGGGTGCATGTCATTCATAGTGATAGACTGGATCTCTTGTCCACTAATAACTTGTACAAACTTCTCAACACAAGTCAGGGAAGAACAAAGAAACAAATAAATATCTTCTGTCTCTGGTGCTGAAGGTTTTGAGAAGCAGGGTGAGGTTTTGGTAGCATCAACCTAGGGGGAGTTTGTCGGATCAAGAAAGGCTGGCCAACCAAAATTAAACACTTAGAGAATTTTTGGTGTTGCTGATAAAGGACTTCTGAAGCTAAGTGTGGAACTTCTAAAGACAAATGAAGTTCTTCCGAAGACAAGTTCAAGAACAACTTCCGAAGGAAAACTCCAACTTCCGAAGACAAAGTCTTCTCTTCCGAATTTCAAGAATTAGAAGATTTCAAGATGATAACTTCTGAAGTACAAGTCCTTAAGCCTTGGAAGAAGTAAGTCTCTCCCGAAGTATAATTGGCCTCGAAAGAACTTGTTCTTCCAAAGCCAATTAACATTCGGAAGACACTGCTATGAACTAGTGGACATAAGTATGGTCCTTCTGATACTCCGCTGTAGACCTTGATATACAGCCCAATGTTTTCTAAAAAGGCTATGTATTTGACCATACTTTATTCCACTGTTCATCTTTATCAGTTAGTGCAGTTACCAACTTTAGTTGGCGACAAAAGGTAAGTCATGGACATGTCATGACTACCTAATCTTAGATAAGACATTATCTAAGATCCTTTAACTTTAGCTTTGTAGTATTTGCTTTAGTTATAGGTTTCCAGCTGGTATCAAAGTATATCCGGTTATAGGTGATAGTATATATAGTTTCTCATTGTAACTCTTGTAACATGGTTGTAAGAGTCTTGTAATACTTTGACTTGAGAAGTAATATATACAAGTACCTTTAAAATTATTTCCTTGTGTTCTTTGTTACTTAATATATTATTATCAACTCTTAGAAGAGATTCTGCGTAATCCAAAACCATGTGTGAGTAAGTGGGTTTGAGAGAAAAACAAAGTGTTAATGACAAACATCAATACTGTAAAGAATCATTATGATTTTCCCTAAAAATATAGGGGATGGGGAATATGATGTAGGAGTAAAATTACATATTTTCTATGTTTATCTAATAACTTAGAGATAAGGGTAAAGTGAGGATTTTGATATGAATGCTTTAATTCCTGAACCAACTTAAGGAGGCCAATCCTCACATTTAGCACAAATTAACTAGTCTCCTGTTATTATCACTAAATGTTGTTGGTCATGGTCTCCCACATGTGCGCACATATTAGTAGGTTTCCTTAATAGGACTTTATATATAAACACGATAATGTTTACACACCTTAGGTAACACCATTTGATCCTAGGTTTATCGTTCCTCTTCCCATCTACCAACTTCCTTCTCATGACAATATATGACATCAACAGCCGATGTTAGGCCATAAATGTATCTCATGATATGACCTTCCAGTCTTTCCACAAGCTATGATCATCTCGTCGCATCAAGATATAGTCAGTCTGCGTGTTTCTCACCCCACTACTAAATATAATCATATGTGAATCCTTCTTTTTAAAGGAGATTAAAATACCTAAGTCGTGAGTAATTTCATATTCAAGAAGATCTTCATCGCTCTCATTTCTAGTCCTAGAGACAAATCCTTCGTGTATATACGGGAAGTCATCGTTCTTCTTGATTATATGACCACTAATATTTCCTATGACATTTTCTCATCCTCCGGTATAACCCTAACAACATTGTCAAGAAACTCCCAAAAATCTTTCTTCTCCCGCTGTCCTAATCCAATTTGTGGAACATCAGCACTAACTACTACAATGACTTCTTCCCCAAGTACCATCCTTTGTCATCATGATCTTGTTGCTACACCTTCTTACCTCCACCACGTTATTCAATAGTTCCCTTCCTACCAAAATGCCACTCCATTCTTTGCACCATCGGATCCTGAATACCAACTTGTAGCCATTGTACTCGTATAATATGTTACCCTTCCCTCTATCCTTTGAAGATATGCCACGTGTATACTACGTCTTTTTAGCACATCTACCGACTCAAGTAGCTTACCACTAAGGATTCCTCCATTCCAAGAAGTCGCAAACGACACCTTGCAACCCCACATGATCTCAAGGCCACATTATAAATCCTCTTGCCTATCGTAATAACTACTCACACAATAAATGTATGTAAAACCATCTCTAATGGTCGTTTTTAGGGGTTGTTTAGGCCAATAACTGAATGGAGTCGTTTTTACCATTGTGGGGCCATGTTTTTGGAGTGGAAGTTTCTCGCCATGAACATCAAAAATGAAATGGAGGTGGGGCCAACATATTTTTTAATTACATTATACATACAAAGAGAGGTATATATAAAAATGTGGTGATGATGTGTCAAATTTTTTTGTGTTTTTGAGTTTTTTTATTGGGAAGGTTTTTGATGTTATGAAAAAATGATTGTTTTTATAACATGATAGCCGACTAGACATGTTTGTTGGTGTTTTTATGTTGGTGATGCTTTGATAGAAAACAATTATATATGAATCAGCAACTATGAACAAACCATTTATACCCAATTCTATGTTAAGTATGGTCGGAATAATAAAAGCTAGCAAGGAAAGGCACCAAATGGCTTGGAGATCAAATGGCATAAAAATATAACAAAATGGTGTTAGGCAACACACTGGAATGAAGGCTCAGAAAGAAGGGTACTTCCAATGGGTAGAAAGATGAGGGTTGAGAATCTCAGGGAAACAAAAAGACTAACCAAAATCCGGTAAAAGTTTCGACAATGCGCGGGCGCTTGACAGGTGTGGGTGTTGTTGTTTGGTGGTGAATGGTAGGTTGGTCGACTCGTAGTGACTTCATACGCTTCACTGAATAGCTTTTGTTGGCGGAGGACGAGCTTGGCAGCCAGGATATGGGTCATGTATACACCTGCAAAAATAGAAAACAGAACACACAACAAGGAGGTCCAGCGGGCGGTGGTTGGGTGGTCGGCTTTTGGCAATGGGGTGGTGGTCTGTGTTTGGTGTTGGTGTTACCGGTAGATATGGAGTGGGGGTGCTAGCACGATATAAATGTAACCATATAATTTCCAAGTAAAATGACAATAATCTTATAAACACTGTATAGTGATATAATGTGACCATATAACCACGTCTCTTTCTCTGTATTCTTGTACGGTTATCATGGTCATATACGCTTTCATGGTCAATACTTGTACAGCTTTTGTTGGTTGATACAAAACAAGATCACATATTGACACTCAAACAAATACCACTTAAATGATCTTGAATCATCCAAAATGTTGCAGTTGACAATGAAAAAAACATTTACTTTGATTCAACTGCAAAAACAGACTCATTTTATGGTCCTAAGATTAGATAATTGTCTTGGTGTGTATGATCTATTTAACAGTCCTAGACACTAACCATCAGTTTATCAAATGAAAATTATTATACACTACCTCACTAATCTAAATAACAACACCGATACACACCATAACTAATCAGTCTTGTATTTTTCTCAACTCAAGTCTCCTGACACAACAGCTTCTCTCGGTTCAACAGCAAGCTCCAACTTGTCATCGACTTGTTCTACGGGAGGGAGATGAGGTTCCGATTCAGAACTGCAAAGACAAAATCTTTTGGATTTAATTTTGGATTAGAGTTTGTATAAACAATCTTGATACTAATTATCAAAGAGGATTTACTTCTGTTTCTGAATAAGTTTACTAGCTTCATCAATAGCAACACTTGCAGCATATAATCCCATCTTCTTCACCTGCAAAATCATTATGATCAATAGCAGTAATTTGATGGTTATCAATAGTGTAAATGTGTAATAAGTACCTCCAGTTTATCTTCTTTGGATCTATGAGTTTTTGGAAGTAACCGGAACTCTTCTGTTAAATGGATGCACTCTTGAACGTTGTCCGGTGACACAAAGTCAAGAGCTACTTTAATGCATGACTGTACCAAAAATATTTGGCATTTGTTTACTAAACTAGTACAAATTGAAACAGGTCAAAACAGGGCCTCGTTGTGTCGGGGGTTAATCTAATATGATTACAAATTACAAAAACTATATTCTTACTATCTTTATCTAATTTTTGCCTTTATCATTTTAGGAGATTATTGCATAAATTACACTTTAGGAAACTTTGGACTCGTTCCATACATGTTTCCAACTCTGACTTGCCTCATTTGACCCATTAGAGATTAAACATAACCGAATCAGCCCTTTCATGAATAAATCATTCAAAATTGTCACCTTTGAATTTGGATATATTGAAAAGTAAAAATAATGCTGCAAATCAAACCTGTCTATTTCTAACTTGATGTGGGCAGCCTGCAGGGATAAAAACAGCTTCACCAAGGTATTGCTCAAATGTCCATGGTTCCACACCTGAAAGTTTGAACCCACAAATCCACCATTTTTACAAAGATATAAAATTACAACAAATTATCTACATTACTTAATTTGATTGACGGTATTAAATGGATTCCCATTTTATTCTATTTTGTACTTGCAGAAGGGTATTGTTAAATTTGAAAATGCTAACTAATTTCTAAGCAATTTTCCTGGGACAAAAGCAAGGTGATCTTACCATACTCCTTCTTGAGCTGTTTCTTGTGCTTTTCATCAAAATAAAACGTTTGGTCATGGATGGGATGAACAACCTAAACAATGAACAACAGGTTCAGTAACATTTTCTATAGTTGGTATATATTTTTTATAATGTATCACCCAATTTTACTGGATACGGTCATTGTTGAAATATATCACCTAAATGACGATGATTATTATTATTGTTATTATTATATATAGAATACTCACAGATCCCACCGGAGCATTGTTGATGCCACGGAATTCTTTCTGATGTTTTTTGATGTATTCAGTCAATTTTGGGACATCCTGCCTACGGAAAATATCCCATAAAGCACCACCATATTTGACTTTAGGTCCATGATTATCACTTTCAGGAATATCTTCATCTTCGTTTTCTACCAATGATTACGAAAACAATATTATTACAGAAATAATCACAATAATTGATGTGTGGATTATGATTACAAAACCAATATGATCACTACATTAGTCTGAAATCTGAATAACCAATAAAACAATTTAGGATGTTGTTGGATGACTCACAACCACCTTGACCTTTTAACTAAACTTCATCATTCAACACATTGACCCGTTAGTGATAAAACACAACCCAAATTGACCCATACATAAGTGAATGGATAGAAATAATTTCAATAGTAAACCAGCATCACAATCGTTTTACCTTTGGGGCAAGAAAGATTAATATCCAATTCATTTGGGTTTGACTCGGTTGTTCCCAAAGTCAATGGATTTAAGGAATCCACCATCTTATCTTGGCTGCCATCAACGCTCTTGTCAATGCCTAGATTTTCAGCCATTAAAGCTTCAGTTTCAACAGCATCTCCTTTTTGTATGCATAAAGGATCCACCGTACCAACATTTGAATCTTTTGGTTGTTCTGTTATGAGATTATTATCTTCAGCTTTGTATTGCTTCTGCAACTTTTTTATATTTTTGAGTTCCGTAGAAGAGACTTTTACTTTGGTTGTGTGTATCAGAATGTTTACCTGTACCAAATCAGATATATATTTGAAAAACCAACAGAAGGAAACAATATAATTGGAAAAGTACCCATTTGCCACTGTCATTTTGAATAATTTTGGTGCTATTGTTTGCAGTCTGCAATTAATTTTGTCTGAACCATTAGCATTTTGAAATAAGAGTTCGTCATTACAATTGGGCAATTTAGGTTGTATTTCATCTACAACAAGTCAAATAGGTGCAAATATAGCTAAAGGGGAACAGGCCAAAAAAGTTGAAAGTCACCCACAATATATTTTTTGATGCATACAACCACTTGAATTGTTTTATACAAAGATTTATATTAGTGTGTAAATAATACTGTGCTTGTAATATTTAATGCATTAACCAATTATAATAATGGTTAAAAAAAGTACCAAACTGATCTTGGCCCATTTCGACATGTAGTAAAAGATGGCCCTTTTCAAGTCAAACCCATCCCTCATATCTCGCCTCCTCTAAAAATTAGCATACTATAAGACTCGCTAGAATAAATATTTAAGGCTTTGATATGTACCGCATCAGAGATGTCACAATGTAATTTTGTGACAGAATCACCTCTACCAAGCTCCTCAGGAAACCCATAAGCAATATAAGATTTAGGACCCAAATCTGGCCTTTTAGAACCATCTGGAAGTTTTGTAGCAAGATTAAGAAGACCAGATCTAGGATGAGTATAATCACTGAATGGAAGCATTGCAATGAACTCTGCACAATGCCTTGGCAAACACTCATCAAACGAATTTGTAGGTGGCCAATCTTTGAGCTTTAACATCTCTGGCCATCCATTTTGATGTCTACGGCCCTCTTCATACCCCCTAAAAAACTGGTTAAGATGAATCTCAACCTAAAACCACATAATTTAGAAGTGCTATAAGTACTAACTCCAAGTTGAAATAAGATTATTTATAAAATTAGAACTCAAAAACAAATTTCCATGCATACCTCACATAAATCCAAGCAATCAATAGCCTTGACACATCTATTTTCCTCCTTTAACTTTATTTTCGCGGTCCTAAAAGCCCGCATCATGACCCCTGGTTCCCAACTAAGACCACACGTTTTTGTTTGAACATTTCTTACCACTACCGGTTCACCTCTTCTCCAGTGCATTTGAAAATGTTCAAAATCATTATCTTCCAATTTAATAGAATTAGGGCAATAAAGAAAATTGTCATTACTACCCTTTCTAGAAGCCGATTTCCTTACAACATCATGATTTTCCACATCAGGACAGAGGGGACATCTTTCTCCAGAGTCGACATTGACCATCTGAAAGTTGGACGTCAAAGCCTCTGACTTTTTAACAAGTTCATCAACCCAATCAGCTTCGTATAATCTTTTCAATTCTAACATTCCAATGCCACAACCTCCACGAGGTTTTGGAGGGCAGGGTATACTCCCATTCATGTTTGCTTTCCAAATAGGGAAATCTAAGGAATTATCAGCTATGAAAGTTTCTGCTTTAAAATCAGCTTTCCAACCAAAAAATTGTGTGTTTGCTCCTGTACCCTGAAGTTGAGAATGTTCTAGAAACTGTTGGAAAGAAGATTCGGCTTCAGAACCCCCAGGCTGGATGCCATCTCTGAGTTCACGACAGCAATTGAGACAAATATCATAAGAACAATCGGGATTTGGGCAGCTTCTGTGGAAATTGACAATTGATGTATTGCAGTTGTCACTGTCAAACAAAAATGAATTGTTTAGAATCAGTAATGATGAAACAGATCTGTAAAAAAGGGTCTGGATGTGCTTCTGCCCTTTAAAGCTGTAATAATCAGATAACTATGTTTTTAAGTGAATGGACAAATTTGATTATTTAAAGAAATAGCAGATCAAATGACCAAAAAGGACGTTTTTTGTGAGGAAAAAAGGGATACATTTTGTGAAATGATAATAAAAGTCTTCTAAATTAGGACAAAAGAAAGGGAAATAGGCACTTTTGTTTAAACTTAGAGAGGGAATATCCAGTCTTCTTACTTTAAAATAAAAAAAATTGACGTTCCTCTAACTACAGGATAATAAAACATTAACTAAAGGGCTTGTAGCCCAAAAACTCCCAGTTAAATTGAGAAGCAGTCGAGCAACATCCCCTTTCTTCAATATGAATAATATTAAGACTTAAAAGATTATGATCAAAGAATTCAATATAAAAACAAAAATCTAACTTATTCTAGCCTTCCCTCACTCATAATTCAGTCATGGAAAGAGTACAGTTACAATCTCCAACCCAAAAATCAAAAACCAAGAGTCAATTAGAACCAAGAGTCAATCAAAAATCAAAATCTGTCATCCCAGTAGAACCTAAAATCAAAAAGCAAAACCAACAAATGTTGCTTAAAATGAAAACCGATCGATCAAATCATTCATGTCGATCCCAAAAAGTAAAAACCACTTCCTACAACTGATATGAAAACAGGAACACATTCCAGTAGATTTTTGCTTAATTTCCATTGACAAACCTTGTTTGTTTGCATTTGATACCAGAATCAAGGAATTATAAACAAAACTAAGAAACCAAAATTGACGAATAGGACCAAAAACCTCGATTTCTACTCGATGAAACAAACGAAGAAAACAAAATTGATGAATGAGTAATCATAATCCTTGAAGTCGAGATATTAAACTAAATTCATTGGTCTTCTTTACTGTTCGTCTTGCAGACTACAATTTGAGAGTGTTTCTGAAGTTTCAAAATGGTTGATGAGAACCCTTCATTGTATTTAGGTTTGGCCCATCCTGACCCGTGTTACTTTCTTTTTCTACTTATAAAACTGTCCATCCTGACCCTCTTAAGAATACTAGCCAGCCCAAAACAACCCATAACATTATAATTATGGTCCAAATCAGCCCAAATTTTAGCTCATGGGTTGATGTTGCCAGGTATACTACCAGGATAGTATCTTTACCAAAGGATTTAGGTAACTCACTGATAAAGTCCAGAAATATATATCACTGAAAATAGTAGTAGGTGTGGCCTGTTGGTAGGGGTTGAATGCGCAGATCTGTGGACCAGCTTTGTTGAACTCTGGGCCAAAGCAAAGGGTCCAATGAACTGGCCCCCATGTAAAACAAAGCCAAGCAGTCAATTCTGGATAAAACATCAGCTGCAGAGTTATCTACCCTTTTTGTTTATATAGGATCTCATAGTCACAGGTCAAAAGTTTGACTAACCATGTTTGTTGTAGGCGGGGGGTGCTTATTCTTTGATCCAGCAAATACTTGAGGCTCTTTGATCAGTTTGATAATGAAGTGCTTGACAATAAGGTAATGGTGCCAATGTTTGACAGCCATTAGCCCATTAGTATTGCCAACAATTCTTTATCATAAACTGCCATGGCTTGTTGTTTGATTGAAATACCTTTGCTTATAAATGCCAAAAGATGGTTATCTTGCATCAATACTGCCACTAGCCAATTTGATGAAGCATCATCCTCTATTACAAAGACGTTGGTAAAATCAGGGAGAGCCAAAACAGGAGACTGCAAAGAGCTTGCTTCAATTGATCAAAAGCTTGTTGTGCTTTTGCATTCCATAGAATGGCATCTTTCTTTAACAGATTGGTCAATGGTCTAGCAATGTCACCAAAGGATCTGATAAACCTTTTGTTGTATCTAGCAAGGCTTAAATGCCTCTTAACTGCTAAAGAGTTGTGGGGGATGGCCAAGACATAATGCCCCTATTTTGGTTGGGTCAGTAACTACAGCAGCTCCTGATATTATGTGACCCAAGTACTCAACATGAGCTCCTGCAAAAGTTCAATTAGACCTCTTGGCTGGTAAGGAATGAATCTCAGTAGTTGTAAGCCTGATCCAATTGTCTGATTGTTTTTATAACCTCTTGTTGAGTAGTATGGTACCTATAGGGTTTCCGTAAAAATGTACAATTGCATTAGTACCTTCTTTGAGCACTATTTGATGGTCAGCTACTAGCAGAGGTAGGGAAGTAGGGATGGCAAACATATCCTTGTATTTTTGCAAACGTTCTTCTACTTCTTCATTGGAATCTTCTTTTGTTACTTTGGGTGCATGTGACAAATTGTGTACCCCCATAGACCGCAAACTGAACAGTTGGGCCTGTGCCAGTTGAGGGTTGTTGTTTAGCAGGACGTTAAGTTTTTTGTTGAACATAAACTCACCCCACTGTTCTGAGCTCCTTCTGAGATGTTTTACCATCCACTTTAAACTTCATGTTTAACTCCCCGAAGTTCCAAGTGATACCATTAAGGCCTTGGCCCCTTGCAACCATTGCATGCCCAACACCATGTCGTAGTTGGTCAAACATCAGCCCTAACCAGTTACCCTGCATTACTCATTGAAGGTTCTCACAAATCTCGATACAATTAGTCACATTACCATCAGCAATAGCAATTTTGATTGTAGTGATACTCTTAGTAGGGCAGCCTATCTTATTGCAATTCTAGAATCCAAGAAATTATGTGTAGAGCCAGAATCTATTAGAATTTGTAAATGTTTGGTACCTATGGTGACAATTAACTATAATCATAGCCGTCTTGTTTGTAGCCACCAAGTTTTGCGGTTCACATCCGGGCGGGGGAAAAACTCCTCACTAATCCCTTATCGGTCGGAGAATGCTAGCTCTTACAGCTACAGTTTCCATGATCATTTAAGATATTTCTCGTTTGAACCTTTGTATGTGCTTTCTCTCTTCTGTTAGGTGCTATCTTTGTTCAGTCATGTTATTAAAAAATTGAACCTAAAAGTACAAAAAAACCGATTGAGCTTTTGAGTTTTCATCTTTCATAGTTAAATAAGTTTTAACATGCAATGAAATTTGAGGGTCTGACATATCATCCGGTACAGCTTCATAGGAAGGGTCTTCATTAACGTATTCCTCTTCTTCCACCCCACTTAAATTGAAACCTACTGCTTAATTTTGCATATGTGACCAGGGGTGAACTTCTCAGTGCAACAAACATTCCCCCTAGCTCTTTTCTCCATAATCTCTTTAGTAGACAATCTTCTACAGTTGATAGGTCATGCTTTAATAGGTGGAGTTGGGAGTAATGGTAAATTTGAAGTTTCTTTCCCTAATACTTCCATGGGTTTAGGATTAATTGGATTTGAGTAAGATCTTGTTGATTTTCCCAACCATTGGTCTTTGTTGCGGTGAGTGCTTCATTTTGAATTCGTGCTAACAAGTATGCTTCAGGCTAGTTCATTAGTCGAAGTAGCCTCAATATATAGTCAATCTCTGGTTTTAAAACCCTGAGGAACAGGCTTACTGCATATTCATCATAAATTGTCACCTTAGTGAGAGCAAATATCAAATGCTTGACACAATTCTTGTAATAATCAACGTCAGGTAGCTAAAGCTCCCATTGCATCTTGATCGAAGATTAGTGCAAATCTGGTTGAGATGAACCCTTTATGCTCCACCCATGTCATTACTTCTAATGATCCTCCTCTTGATTGAACAAACGATCGATGACATAGGAGGGTCATGTTTTCCGGATGAACAATGGCATACCAAATCTTCAATCAATTTGGGCTTTCATCAAGTGCAAAAAAAATGCTCCACTCGACACAACCAACCTTCAACATTAGTGCCACTGAACTTCGGAAAGTCCATTTTTGTCAACCTATTGTTACTTCGAATATAAAAGGTTTCTCCTGTACACTGGTACCACTCCAACCATGGCTAAGCGCCTGTAGATTCTTCAAACTCTCAGCCACTTGAAGCTTAACAATATCTACGTCATCAAAGTTCTTGGTAATCGCTGCTTTAGTTGCTTTCAATTCTGTCAAATTTTGCCCTGTCGCCATCTCTAATCAAAGCAGTGTAGCATCAATCAATTAATTCGTTGCTCCTGTTTTCAATTATGACTTGTTGCCATTACCATGGATGGTTGAAATTCATTTGTTATTATCGGAAATGCGTTCATTTTTTTCTCCGCAAGAGCTCTCAGCTCTGATGGGGATAGGAAGCTCTAATACCACTTGATCGAACAATATGAGAAGACAGAGAGAAAGTATTGATTGATCAAGCTAGTTGTTATTGTCGTTACTAGATATATACTTGCCATTAACTAACTAATGGTATGTTAGTTAGACCTCTAGACAATTACAATTCATCCCTTGTACTATAAAAATATTACAAATTGGTCCCTAACTACTGTATACTCATAACAATCAGGAAATCATTTAAGGGGAAGGTTCAATGTTTTTCAATAACCTTGAGTAAAGAAGATTAAGAATATAAGCAGCATTAGTGACTATGCCACAATAGCAGCTACATAATAACTAATTAAGTGAATCTCGAGGAACACATAGCTTAATGGAAAAAGCATGAAATTTACCAGTATACTCTGTCATCTTCATCAACTGAAGCTTTCGGTACATGTTCTTCTGTCAATTCAACACCTAAAAGTTGATGAAAAACAACCACCCCAAACTTCAAGTTCTTTCATTAAAATAGACATGTGACTTTATTAGGACTATGAATGAAGTTGTACCAAGTATGCCAACTTCCACCATAAGCTCAGATATTTGCTCCTCTTTTATATGCTTCAAAAGAGGCAAAGTTTTTTTAAGTAAATAAAGAGACCTTTGCAGTCTGATATCCTCATCGGCTTCTTTATGAGTAGCCTATAAAACCAACATTTTTCTGGTAATGTTGAATAGCATTATGAAAATCGAGCACATAAAAGTTACATTTCCGGTATAGAGGCATCTACCTTTACAATCACATTTGCTTGAAGGCAAGCTCTACAATTGCAATTGCCACGACAATATGGGCATGCAACCTTGACTTCTTTTTTTGTTCTCTCTGGATACCTATTATTGTATTCAAAGTTTTACAATCACTACTAATGAATAAATAAAAAGAAATTTTAGCTTTAGAAATTTCAATTATGTAAAAAACTGATAGACAAAATGGTGAAAAAATGGCATGTTTCTGGAAAAAAAGTATAGACATTTGGTGAAACGGGAATAAGTGTCAAATCAGGTTAAAAGAAATAAATAAGTAATATTACTTTACCCTTTGATAATCAGTTTTGTTGCAGCTAATACAAAACTAAAGCTAGTTACCATTAACTAGATTATTTGACCCCCAAAAATCAGTAGCTTTTATCTGAACTTTAAAGCTGAATGTAAGTCACTTACCAACTTGCAATGCATCCATAGCAATAGCGTTTTCTTTTGCAGTTTGAACAAGAGATGACATTTTTATAAACGTTCAAGCGGCACTGGTGACACATCAAACTTCCCTGATTCCCATTCTGCATCAGGAAATTTTGGTCAGAAAAATATTAAAAAAGCATCATGGACTTTGCATGTAACAGAACTTCAGAAGTGTTGAGCAATTGAGTACTGCCAACCTTGCACAAAAAGTGCACAATGTTGCATTCAGATTTCTACACAGAAACTGTTGGACATGGAGCCTCAATGAGCTGTAAACCAAACTACGATATGAGAATGTTGAAAGTATATGTTATTACAATTATGATGACACTTTTCCTTTTTGTTTTCTTCTCTCTCTTATTTTTTTAATGTTATTTCCTTTTTATTTTTATTTTCTGCTTGGTTTTCTTCAAAAAAATGAAGACAGAATTTCTTTCATTGATGTGTGCTACCGAAAACTCACGAGTTACAATAAGAGTAATAGCACCAAACAATGATATACACAGATCCTTTAACCATGTAATGTTGTATCTTTAGTGTTTGTGTAATATTTTAGTTTACAAGTTGGTATTATTCAGCACTAAATCATATTGATATATTAAACAGTTACAGAACCTAAGTTTGCATCTCTTTAGTGTCAAGAAACTTCAATTGTACCTATAAGACGGGGGTCTTTTTATTAATACATATGTCTGACCATCACCCCTAATATATAGAAGCCTAATTTCACATATAAGCATTTAACAATCCTGATAAACAAATTAAAATAACTAGAAAAGAAGGAAAGAATGAGGGAGGACTTACTGAAACACTCGCATTCGACTCGCCATGTTTTTTTATGTCACCAGATTCCCCACCCTCTGTAATGAGTTTTTGAGGATGATCAATATACTTTTTGGGCCTGCCGCGGGGCCTTTTGGGGACATTGGGATCATCTTTCTTAGCAGGTCTTTTTCTTTTCACATCAGAATATGCCAAGATTTCACCAGCTACAATCAACCGTGGTTTCCTCTGAACTCTCTTGGTTGATTTAAGCTTTTGGTTTTCATTTCCATTACCACTTTCACCTGCATGATTCTGATCTTCCACAGCACAACAATCATCAGTGTTATGTTCAGTAGCTCCATTTTGATCCTCTTTGCCAGCTGCAGGCATTTGTAACTCATTCCTGACAACTACAGGATCATTCTCACCCTAATTCAATAATCTATGTATTAGAACAAAACCAAGTAGCAAAACTAACAGAAATAGTTGTATTTTGTTTACTCTTGCAAGACTGTAATGTTGTATTCCTTGGTCCCATTTAAAAATTAAACTTTTAATGAAAAGCCTAGTACTAATCTATCATTACAAGGCAGGCATGATTTAGTTACTAATTTATCAGTACAATATATCAATTTCTTAGAGAAAAACTCACCTCGAGACCTGATTCCTTGCAGTCCAATCCGTCAATTGGATTCTCATTTTGACCACTAACATGTTCATCAACCATAGTCTGACTTTGACTAACCTCAGTTTGACCCAATGGCGCACATTTGTTCTTCCTCTTCCTCTGCTTTTTGTCTTTTGCACCCTTGGGTCGACCCCTACCGCCAACCTTAATAACACCATTAGCATCAAGAGTAAGTTTTTTTCTTCTTTTTTTCTTCGAAATTCGTTCAGGATTCAAATCACCCTCACCTCCCTCAATTCCATTGGAAGCTTCACCTACATTATTCTGATCTTGTTCACCACAACCTGATGGATTTTCATTTCCACCACCACCACCACCATGTTCATCCACAATAGTGTGGTTTGGATCAATCCCACATTCACCAATCTCCTCAATTGTTTGTATCCTCTTCTTTTTATTCTTTGCACCCTTTGGTCGACCCTTACGCCCGACTTTAATAGCAACACCATCATCAACAAGTGTAAACTCCTTCCTCTTTTTCTTTGAAATTTGTTCAGAATTCATATCAACCTCACCTCCTCCAATTTCATTAGAAGCTTCACCTACATGACTCTGATCTTTCACACCAAAATCATTACCTGAAAGCTTCCTATTTTTGTAATTCAGGTCTGGAAGTCGCCCCCTGCGCCCGGGCTTCGTGGCCTTCCTTCTAATAGTGTTTATATCAAATTTGTTACAAAGAATACCAAGAACTATCACCCTATCTTTCACCCCAAGTCGACAAGCTCGCTTGTTATTATTCATAAAAATACCACCATTTGGCTCATTTCCACCATTTGGATCATCATTTCCACCACTTAAAAATACCCCTTTATCATCATCAATATCATCATCAATATCATCATCATCATCATCATCATCCACAAGGGTTTTCTCCCTCTCAGCTTCAACATTCACATTTCCATCATCTTCATCCATCATCACCACATCAGCATTCAAATCAACCTGAGTTCCTCCTTCACCAAAGCCATCAGAAGTAACATTTCTTGACTCAACCTGTTCAAGAGCAGCAATCTCCTCCATTTCCACACATAAATCTCAAAACCCACAAAAGAAAGAAGCTCAAAACGAAAAACCCTTATCTCAAAACCCTAGAATTCTCAACATAATCAAGCAAAGGAGGGGGATTAACAAAGAACCAAAGCAACATTGAATTGGGTCTTCGATTGCAGACAAACACAAGAAACGGAGGGGGAATCTTGTGGAAAGATGAAAGTTTGAAACCAATAAGGATTGTGAAAAAGAGGGGTGTAATTGAATTCAAAATTGAAATGTAAAACGGTAGTTGTTTGAGGTTTAGATGGATGAATGGTAAGGATTTGATTTGATCTGATGGGGTGAAAATTACGAACTTTAATGTGGTGTTTGAAGGTGAATTACAAACTTTAATGCGACAGGGATTGAGACAGAGGAGCCAGCAGGTGTGAGTGACTCTGTGATATTTGTTTGTTTCTTCTTCCAAAGCTCTCCCAACATGTAAATAGAGTGTGTGGTTTCATGCTTTATTTCATTTTATATCTTCTTTCATTTTATTATTTCACTTTATATTACTCTTAGCCAGAGATTGTGGTTATACTCATAGGTAGCGTTTGGTATGTACGAACGATAACGTAATGAAATAGAGCGTGAATTAATAAAGACATGTTTGATTGGTGGAGGTAATGGAATGAATCATTACGCAAGATTTCATTCCCTTAAATTCATTTTGTCCACTACCCCTTCTTCTTTTTCATTTCCTCCATTCTTTCATCCTTAGTCACCAACACCACCCACTCACCCATCACAACAACCACCATCGACCATCAAGATCGCTCGTCACTAGCAACCACCACCGCGACCGGCCACCACTACCCCGGAAACCATGGCCGTCGGAAACTATCGAAGGCCACCACCACCACCGGCCAATTTCGGCGCCAAAAACCACGACCGCCAGAAACTACCACCGGCCACCGCTGGCCACCACCGTTAGCCACCGCCACCGCCGGCGGCCACCATTGTCACTAGAAACCACCGCCCGCCACCACCGTTGTAAGAAACAACCGCCGACCACCACCACCAGCGGAAACCGCCGCCGGAAACCACCCTCGCTCGCCATCACCATTATAATTAGTTTTACATTTCATTGTTTCGTTAACAAAGTAATGATTTATTTATTACTAAAGGGTAACCAAACATGTAATATAATGTAATGATTTATTTCATTATCTCATTCATTCAATTCTCTCATTCATTCCATTGCTTCATCAATTCCATTGCTTCATCCATTCCATTGCTTCATTCATTCCATTACCACATACCAAACAGACCCATAGGAGAATGTACTTGGAATTATTAGATTGGACCAAATAAACCAAATCAAATAGTAAATCAGATGTCTTATCAGTTTATTGGTCGGAACAGTTTGACCGATCAAACCGAATATATAAAGCGGTTAAAATTATAATAATTTTAGTGAATATAAAAAAATATATATATATATATATATATATATATATATATATAGGGGAAGGATCAAATGAGAACTAGTTTTTTTGTGAGAGCTCTAGGAACCAATTTCAACCACTAGTTCTCAATGGCAAAATTATAATTAACAAAAACATATTTTAAAAATTTATAAATCAAATAACATAAAAATAAAAAAAATAAAAACACAAAAATGTTCCCCAACTTTCCCTCTTTCATAAAAAAATATAAAAAATTAAAAAAAATTTTTGTTTTTTTAACGAAATTTATTTTACACATGTGTAATATCGGATTTGCACATGTGTAAATCCAGTACTACACATGTGTAGATTTACACATATGTAAACAACGGATGTATGATTTTTTTAGAAAAGTATATCAATATGGTAGGCATTGGAAAGATAAAAAAATACTGAATTTTATGGTGAATTTTTTTTGAAAAAATGATGTCGTGAAAAAAAGTTACGAACGTTTAAAAAAAAGAGGAAAATGGCATGTGATTTGCATGTGATTTGCATGTGATAAAAGATGAGTGACTGAAATTGGTTCCTAGAGTTCTCACAAAAAAAAGTGGTTCTCATTTGAACCCTCCGATATATATACATATATACATATATATATACATATATACATATATATATATATATATATATATATATATATATACACATATATACACATATATATACATATATACACATATATATACATATACATACATATATATATATATATATATATATACATATATACATATATATACATACATACATATATATATATACATATATATACATATATACACATATATATACATATATACATATATATATACATATATACATATATATATACATATATATATGTATATACATATATATACATATATATATATGTATATACATATATATGTATATATATATGTATATATGTATATATGTATATATATATGTGTATATATGTGTATATATGTATGTATGTATATATATGTATATATGTATATATATATATATATGTATGTATATATATATATACATACGTATATATATATATATGTATATACATATATATATATATGTATATATATATGTATATATGTATATATATATGTATATATGTATATATATATGTGTATATATGTATATATATGTATATATATATGTATGTATGTAATATATGTATATATGTATATATATGTATATATATATATATATATATATATATATATAGTATATATATATATACACATACATGATATATAATACATACATATATGTATGTATATATATATATGTATATATATACATGTATGTATATATATATATGTGTGTGTATATATATATATGTGTATATATATATCTTACTACTCTAATAAAAGAGTAAATGTGGGTGACACGTGTCAGCACCACAATTATTCTTATTATTTTTTTCACGTCTCTCTCTCCTATTAAATAATTACCTTAATTACTAATAAAATTATTTTAATACATTTTAATATATAATAAATTAAGAAAGAAATTTATTTATTAAGATTATTTCTACATAAATTGATACTTTTAATAAGTAAAATTTTTTAAAACAAAAAATAATATCATATTTTAAAATATATGATATTTTAAAAAAAATAAAAAGTTGATATCACTGCTTTATTATTTTTATAAATTATTTTTATAAAAATAACATTTTTTTACAGTTTGTTTTAAAATGAAATGTTTATTTTTTAAAAAGTTTTAATCAGTTGATATAATTGTTTTATTATTTATAGTCATTTCTAATACGTAATTTCAATCATATCATATTTTAAAATATTATTTTATAATTAATAAATTTATTATATAAATTATTTATTTATTTAACCCGTGTAATACACGGATTTACCAAAGCTAGTATATATATAGGGGAGGGTTCAAATAAGAACCATATTTTTTTGTAAGAACTCTAAGAACCAATCTCAGTCACTCATCTTTTATCACATGCAAATCACATGTCATTTCTCCCATTTTTTTAAACTTTCGTAACTTTTTTTCACGATATCATTTTCTCAAAAAAAATTCACCATAAAATTCAGTATTTTTTATCTTTCCAACGCCTACCATATTGATATGCTTTTCTAAAAAAATCATACATCCGTTTTTTACATATGTGTAAATCTAGTTATACACATGTGTAGTACTGGATTTACACATGTGCAAATCCGATATTACACATGTGTAAAACGAATTTCGTTATAAAAAACAGGATTTTTTTTTATTTTTTATAATTTTTTTATAATTTTTTTATGAAAGAGGGAAAGTTGGGGAACATTTTTGTGTTTTTATTTTTTATATTTTATGTTGTTTTTTGATTTATAAAATTTTTAAATATATTTTTGTTAATTACAATTTTGCCATTGAGAACTAGTGGTTGAGATCTGTTCCTAGAGTTCTTACAAAAAAAACTAGTTCTCATTTGAACCCTCCCCTATATATATATATATGTATAATATGGTTCGTATAAAGTTTGAATTTTGATTTCCTATTTCTTGTATCTTTATTCGTTAAGGTTTTAATATTACATCATGTTTCTTTTTTATCAATTTTTTGTCATTTACTACGTTTATACTTGTTGTAACTTTTGCTAAAAGATTATAATATTGCCCCGCATAATATACAGTGTTATCTAAAAAAATTAATGGGGCACATAAATGTATAAGGATATTAGAGCATTCATAATTCATCTTCTATGTTTATCTTGATAATTACACTAAGGGTCTGTTTGATATGTGGTAATGAAATGAACAAAAGAATGAAATGCATGAGAGAATAAAATGGATGAAAGAATTAAATGAATCATTGCATTCCATTATCTAGTTTGGTTGCCTTTTAGATATAAATAAATCATTAATTTGTGTTGTTTATTAGGTATGAAAAAATGAATCAATGAAATGTAAAAGTGGTTATGATGGTGATGGCCTGGGGTGGCAAGTGGTGGTTTCCAGAGGCGCCAGTGGCCGGCGGTGATTTCCGGAGGCGGCAGTGGTCGCCGTGGTTTCCAGCGGCGGTGGAGGTTTTTGGAGACGGCAGTATTTTCGATGGGGCAGTGGTTTCTGGCGGCGGCAATGGTCGGCGAGAGTTTCCTGCGGCGGTGGCCCAAGGGTGATTTCCGGCAACGGTGGTCAGTGATAGTTTTCGGTGGCCATGGTTTTTGGCGACAGAAGTGACCAGCAGTGGTTCCTAGTGGCGACGACCTTCAGTGGTTTCCGACAGCACGCGCGGGGGGGGGGGGGGGGGGGGGGCTCTGACGGTGGTGTCCCGGGGCAGTGGTGACCATCGATAGTGGTGGTTGTTGTGGTGGGTGAGTGGTGTGGTGACTAATGATGGAAGAAGGGATGTAATGAAAAAAAGAGAGAGGGTGGATGGAATGAATTTGAAGGAATGAAATCAATTTTGTAAATGTTCATTTCGTTACCTTTACCCACCAAACATGTATTTGTTCATTCACACTCAATGGTTCATTCCGCCCCTCATTCTCGCATACTAAACGCTACCTAAAAATCACTATTTTTTCTTTTTTTTTCAAGTAAATAATATTTTTTTCATACCTTATCATTACATTTTCTTATTTATTCACTCATAACCACTTTTAAAAATATTAAAAATTATGGGAGTTGTACCGTATTTCCTCAAATATGTGGAAACAATATACAATCCCTATAAATTTTATATCTTTCACTCATAATCACGCATAAACATCTCTCATAATATAATCATCCCTAATAATATAGGACACTCACTCACATATTTATAAAGAATGGACTATGAATGCTCTTATAGCTATCATAATATAATATTTTTTTGTTTCGGCTTGGATGAAAATTTGGTCGGGTCCAGTTCATCGCCGAAAAACATCTTTAAAAATGGTGTATAAACCCTTGTATTTTGGAAGGCCCCGTTTCTCGGGACGCTTACAGCTGGTCAATCATCGCACGTAAAACATAATATATTTTAACATTTCTAAAACAACACAGTGGAATAATTTAAAATCATTTTGATTCATTACTTTTACAAAATAATACAACATTCATAATAATTACAAAACTTCGTTTGTTTGCATTACAATGCAAAAACAATATCGTTAAACAAAACGGATGCCTTCCCAGTGCCAACCTCATAAAAATACATAAAAATGCCAAGTAGCCGCCCTGTGCCATCATCAGCAACATTTACCTGCCAACTGAAAAATACATAAAAGTCAGCGTTGCTGAGTGAATTCTAGTTTTACAAAAACATTATATTACCTTTCATTTGTTAAAACCTTTTCTTTCTTTCGCACATAATCACACATCATACGTACATTAAGGTAATAATTATTATCTTCCATCATCGTTCGTTTCGTACATATCGCACGTTTCGTACTTATCGCACTTTTCGTACTTTTTATTATCTTTCACTTCTATCTACATCTTGTCGTATGCTTAACCCTCCTTTTGAGTACAAAGCCATATCATTTAGGATTAAGTGACAAGGATCCCATATTGCACGTATGGAGTAGTGTAGAGAATATTTGAAGAGGCTGAAGCAACCAAAGTCTTTCTGCATGCATGCTGCACAAGTACTGAAGAAGAATGTTTCGGAAGTTTTACACATGCAACAGAAATATTCTAAGTGTAAAATCTTTCGAAACCAAGACCAATATCTTTCGAAGCCAAAGATGAAGTCTTCCGAAGCCAAAGATGAAGTCTTCCAAAGCTTCAGAGACAAAGTCTTCTGAAACTCAACACTTGAAGACAGATTTCTTCCGAAGACTTTTAATAACATGCTTTATCTGATGTACTTTCCATAAAGCTAGACCCCTTTCCGCTACAACTCTGTAATGTCACCAACTTACATAAGTTGGTGAAAAGGTCCATGCTTTTGGTAATTGTACATTGAGGTCTTGAGTCTGTAAACTTTCTACTTCATGTACTTTATCCTTTTTGTAATAGATAAGGATGTGAGCTATGGCATGTCATAGTCACAAAGTCAAAAAGCCAATCTGCCTTTTTGACTCTACAATTGATTTTGTTTTGTGTCTAGTCAATTGTGTCCAGCTGGCATTTATAGTATGGCCGGCTGTAGGATGTGGTATAAGTATCTCATGTTGTTGGAGCATATATAGTCATATATAGTGTGTCCGTCGCTTGTCGAATAGTCTAGGCTTAATGTTATACACTTGATATGTTGTAAACACATGAAACTGGGTCATTCGCAGGAGCATATGCGAATGAGACTCAGTCGTACGACTGAGCCATGCTAATGGACCAGCCGCGACTAAGAGATGCGATTGGGACATTCGTAAGACTGAACCATAAGTATGGTCCAGTCGTACGATTGAACCATACGCATGGTCCAGTCGTACGATTGAACCATACGCATGGTCCAATCGCACGAATGGGCCCAATCGCATCTAATATGGGCCGAGGCCTATATATATACCAGTTTCAATGTGTAGAAGTAAGGGTTGAGAGAGGAGTCTGCCCGGGAGCCTAGGGCTACCGGATGAGAGGGGAGATCATGCTCGATCTCCCCTTGCCAAGAGTCTTGATTCTTATGTTGTAACGAACTTGTAATCGTTAGGTTTTATCAATGAAACCATTCAATTATAGTTCGTGTTATTGTTTGACTTTTTGGTTTGTGTTGTTGTTTATCCTTCCGTCAAGAACATGCTCGGATGTTTATCGATCCGGCGAAAAACCGACTTCACAATTGGTATCAGAGCCGGTTACTGCTGGAATGATCTAACAATCATTCTAGCAACCCGAGCTCTTGATTTCTGGATTAAATTTCAGATCTTGACGTTAAACCTACTTCGTGTTCTTCGTGTTTTGCTAAGATCTTGTTACGTGTGTTGCTTCTATGTTGAAATCGAATTCGAAACCACGTTCCTGTCACCCTTTCGAATCTGATGATGTCTACTTTGTTTCGGTTCATGTTGAATTCGTCAGATTAGGGTTTTGGGCAGCCCTGGCGGCTGCAGATCTGAAAATCTGCATGCAGACCCGTTCATGCGACTAGGCCATGCGAATGGACCATTCGTACGACTGGGCCATGCAAATGGACCATTCGTACGACTGGACCATGCGAATTAGCCATTCGTACGACTGGACCAGACATATGTTCAGTCGTGCGACTGGACTAGTCGTATGTTCAATCGCACGAATGAGCCATCCGCATTGACTCATTCGCATTTGTTCCAGACTAAAAAAAAAGTCTGGAACAGCTTCTTGCACGGATTTGAAGATGAGCAAAGCATATTCACCCAGAGGTTCGTTTGTCAAATAAGTTCGATGTGTACCCCATTATTCGTCGGATTTCTAGAATAGGTGAATGTAATTGGAACACGAAAGAGAGAAGAGAAGATGTCAGCAGTTGTTGCTGATTTTGTGGGGTAGTCAGGAGCATCTGACTACTTATGGGCCAATCAAGTTATATTTATCCGCACAGAATGGATTCTGCTTCTTAGGGGGAATCCTTGTATATAGAAAGTGAAGACGCAATCAGAAAGTGATGATGTGAACCGGTTTCCGATGATGAATCTTCGTGCGTGCTGATTTGGTTGATATTGTCAGCTGTGGATTGGAACCTTCAACCTTTTGCCAAATACACCGTATCAAGACGCAAGGAGAGCACAATGTCTATATATTGGGATATGCTGAATGTGAGGGGGATTTCTGCAGGTGGTGATGTTAATCAGGATAGCCTGTGTGAAGATTGAAGCAATGGAAAACGGTTCGTATCATTATCTGGAAAAATCAGTTATATGGGGAATCTTGCTGCTGTGATGGTGTTCTGCAAAGTAAACGAAAGCTATTGTTCCTAAATTCATTTTCAGGGATGTGGTAGTAACCTGACGGATTGGCAACGTTGGCTAATATGGTTTTCGTTTGATTCTATTGGCAACCAGAGCAAAGATTGACTGAAGATTGTAGGAGGTGTTATCCACTATTCGCAAGCAACGTACAAGGGGGAATTTGTTGGAGCATATATAGTCATATATAGTGTGTCCGTCGCTTGTCGAATAGTCTAGGCTTAATGTTATACACCTGATATGTTGTAAACACATGAAACTGGGTCATTCGCAGGAGCATATGCGAATGAGACTCAGTCGTACGACTGAGCCATGCTAATGGACCAGCCGTGCGACTAAGAGATGCGATTGGGACATTCGTAAGATTGAACCATAAGTATGGTCCAGTCGTACGATTGAACCATACGCATGGTCCAGTCATACGATTGAACCATACGCATGGTCCAGTCGTACGATTGAACCATACGCATGGTCCAGTCGTACGATTGAACCATACGCATGGTCCAGTCGTACGATTGAACCATACGCATGGTCCAGTCGTACGATTGAACCATACGCATGGTCCAATCGCACGAATGGGCCCAGTCGCATCTAATATGGGCCGAGGCCTATATATATACCAGTTTCAATGTGTAGAAGTAGGGTTGAGAGAGGAGTCTGCCCGGGAGCCTAGGGCTACCGGATGAGAGGGGAGATCATGCTCGATCTCCCCTTGCCAAGAGTCTTGATTCTTATGTTGTAACGAACTTGTAATCGTTAGGTTTTATCAATGAAACCATTCAATTATAGTTCGTGTTATTGTTTGACTTTTTGGTTTGTGCTGTTGTTTATCCTTCCGTCAAGAACATGCTCGGATGTTTATCGATCCGGCGAAAAACCGACTTCACACATGTTCTTGTAACTTTATTCATATGCTTTGTAACACTTGTAATAGAACATTAAGAAAGCAATATACTGCAACCTTGAAAACCATCTCCTTGTGTATCTTGCTCTTGTGTTCTGTCTCTTAATTACTTGTGTTCTTAGTGTCTTTACTTGTGGTTAATCCAGTTCACTGTTTGATTAAGTTTAGTTACTCTCCTCTTTGTGTTGTTATGTTGTATTTGACCACCCTTCAACGGTCCTGCATTTGGTATCAGAGCATTCCAGGCTCTTGATATAAGATATCACCATCTTAAGATCCCTCACACACATAAATACTCAACTTTTCAACTGACAGCCATTTCCAAGACTGATAGGGAAACTGGAACTATGAACAAGTCCCCACTGATCACTCTTGATGACTTTGACACCTGGTGTCTAAGAATGGAAGGCTTCATCAGGTTTCTAGATTCAAAAATGTGGGAGTCTATTGAGAATGGACCTTACATACCAAGCACCCCTTCTGCTATTGGTGGTGGTATAATCCCCAAGGTTGTGGCAAACTACTCTGATGAAGACAGGAAGAGAGTAGAGATTCATAGAAAAGCCATGACAACCCTTCAGACTGCTCTTCCAAACTTTGCATATAGAGGTTTCAAGAAATGCAAAACAGCTAAGCAACTATGGGATGCATTGAAACTGATGTATGAGGGTTCCTCTAAAGCTAAGGAGAACAAGAAAGATCTCCTGAAGCAGCAGTTTGAAAACTTTACCTACAAAGCAGGTGAAACCATGACTCAGTAATATTTAAGTTATGTTGAGATTGTGGATACCCTTGTGGATGGAGGAGTTCCTCTTGAGAACAAGGACATTGTAAGGAAGTTCATGTCCTCACTTCCTAGGCAGTGGACACACTACTGTGTGGTGATCAAGAGGACTGAGAATCTTAAAACTCTTACTCTGACAGAGTTATATAGGATTCTCAATGCATTCATCTCCATCTGGTAGCCATTAAGAATCCCATATAACTCTATCAGAGTAAGAGTTTTTAGATTCTCAGTCCTCTTGATCACCATTTAGTAGTGTGTCCATTGTCTAGGAAATGAGGACATGAACTTCCTTACAATGTCCCTGTTCTCAAGAGGAACTCCTCCATCCACAAGGGTATCCACAATCTCAACATACCTGAAGTACTACTGGGTCATGGTTTCTCCTGATTTAAAGGTGAAGTTTTCAAACTGCTGCTTTAGGAGATATTTCTTGCTCTCCTTGGCTTCATAAGAACCCTTATACATCAGTTTTAGTGCATCCCACAATTGCTTAGCTGTTTTGCACTTCTTGAAACCTCTGTATATAGAGTTTAGAAGGGCAGTTTGAAGGGCTGTCATGGTTTTTCTATCAATCTCTACTCTCTTCCTATCTTCATCAGAGTAGTTTGCCACATCCTTAGGGATCATACCAACACCAATAGTAGAAGAAGTGCTAGGTATGAAAGGTCCATTTTCAACAGACTCCCACATTCTTGAGTCTAGAGACCTGATGAAACCTTCCATTCTTAAACACCAGGAATTAAAGTCATTAAGAGTGATCAGTGGGGACTTGTTTATGGTTCTAGTTTCCATATCAGTCTTGGAAATGGCTGCCATTTGAAAAGTTTAGTATTTGTGTGTGTGAGGGATCTTAAGATGGTGAGATCTTATATCAAGAGACTGGAAAGCTCTGATACCAAATGCAGGATCGGTGAAGGGGGGTTCACTTACAACATAACAACACAAAGAGGAGATTAACTTAAACTTAAACAAACAGTGAACTGGATTAACCACAATAAAGATACTAATAACACAAGTAATGTAAGAGACAGAACACAAATATATGGTTTTCAAGAATGTAACATATTGTTTTCTCTGTGTTCTATTACAAGTGTTACAAAGCATATCCATAAAGTTACAAGAACATGAGATACTTATACTACATCCTACAGCCGGCCATACTATGAAAGCCAGCTGGATATAATTGACTAGACTCAAAACAAAATCAATTGTAGAGTCAAAAAGGCAGATTGCCTTTTTGACTTTGTGACTATGACATGCTATAGCTCACATTCTTATCTATTACAAAAAGGATAAAGTACATGAAGTAGAAAGTTTACAGACTCAAGACCTCAATGTACAGTTATCAAAAGCATGGACATTTTCACCAACTCATGTAAGTTGGTGACTTTACAGAGATGCAGCAGAAAGGTGTCTAGCTTTATGGAATAGTACATCAGATAAAGCATGTTACTAAAAGTATTAAGAAGAAATCTGTCTTCAAGAGTTGAGGCTTCGGAAGATTTTGTCTTTAAAGCTTTGGAAGACTTCATCTTTGGCTTCGGAAGATATTGGTCTTGGCTTCGGAAGATATCACACTTAGAATATTCTTGTTGCATGTGTGAAACTTCTAAAGCATTCTTCTTTAGTACTTGTGCAACATGCATGCAGAAAGTCTTTGGTTGCTTCAACCTCTATGCATATTCTCTACAAATGCTTTTTTTGAGACACCTGCTGGTAAAGGTGCATCTCAACCTCTCTCTGGCCAGAGCTTGAAAGCTACACCAAACAATGAAGGCCAAAGCTCTCTCCACCCTAAGTCACAAAGGTCTGTGAGTGACAAAAGGAAAAGAAAATGACTTCTAAGGAGATTGAGGAGGAGAAGAGAGAGAGGAAAAGGAAGCTGAGGGGAGAAAGTTCCTCCTATATGTCTATAAGACTCATGGAGTCTGCTATCAGGACTGCCCCCAGACTAGATACTCAAAATGATGAGTTAAGGGTAGTCAGGATAAACTTCCTGCAAACAAGGAACTATGACATAGATAATGTCATCTCTCTCCCCTTGGAGAAACTAAATGAGCTGGTTGACCTGAAAAGGTCAAGGGAGAAGAAAGATGCAGAAGATACAAAGTTACTGGTATAAATCAAAGAAGATAGAAGAAATAAAAGATTATACAAGCATGTGCCTACTCTCTCTCCAGTTCAAGAAAGCCCTGCATATGAGGATGTGGTTCAACAAGAACCTCAGGTAGATAAAGAAGAAGAAAGGATCAAGATGATCAACTACCTGAGTGCCACTGGCCTCTATCAGGCAGAAGCACTTCTTCCCTTACCCTTTGACTATATTGAGTTTGAGTATCTCAAACAACTTGAACTTGAGATAGTCAAGGAAAGAAAGACAACCAAAAGAAAGCTAAGGGAAGAAGCTACTAAGTCAAGAGCCATCATCCAGAAAAGCATGAAGAAATCTACTGACATGCAGAGGATGATGAGCTTCTTGAAGCTGTATGGATTCTCTGAAAGGAAACTTGGCCACATGTCTTTATCCACTATGGATGAGCATATAAGGGTGATCAAGCAGAAGATAAAGAGTGGAGAGCTCGTTGACTTATATTCCCCTCCAAGTCAAGCTCCACCTAAAGTGGAGGTTAAGGTTGAACAACCAGAGACATCACAACCTGGACCTCCTACTGAATCTCAGCAAGCTTCATCTTCTGATCCACAGTAGGGTCAAACTCACTCTCAATCTAAACCTGTGAGAGTGGAAGACCCAACTGAGAAAGATAATGAAGATCAATCAGGTGTTGCAGACCAGTCTTCTAAGTTAAAAGTAGTAAAGAGAAAGAAAAGGATGGCTTTAAAGCCAAAGCCAAAGAAGAAGAAGAAGACTGCATCCTTTTCTGAACCTCAGGATGAGTCAGAACATCCTGAGCATGTGCAGCCAGAGGATGCTCCATCATCTCCTATTCCAATAGCTCCTCTAGCATTAGAAAGACCCATCCTATCCTGGACATACACTATAAATCCAGAAAGGTGGCATGTTATTAGAGATCATGGCATTGATAATATCTACACTTGGCAAGACATGTTTTAGTTGCCTCTGCATGATCTCTTTGACATGAGAAGACACTTTGACAGTCTGAAGGATCCTGATCATCTCATGAAGAAAGGGCTGGTTATTATCCTAATGAGGACTGTTGATATCTGAAGTCTTCAAGAGTTTTGGTAGCATCAGCCTAGGGGAGTTTGTAGAGAATATTTGAAGAAGCTTAAGCAACCAAAGTCTTTCTGCATGCATGCTGCATAAGTACTGAAGAAGAATGCTTCGGAAGTTTTACACATGCAACATAAATATTCTAAGTGTGAAATCTTCCGAAGCCAAGACCAATATCTTCTGAAGCCAAAGATGAAGTCTTCTGAAGCTTCAGAGACAAAGTCTTCAGAAGCTCAACACTTGAAGACAGATTTCTTCCGAAGACTTTTAACAACATGCTTTATCTGATGTACTTTTCCATAAAGCTGGACCCCTTTCCACTACAACTCTGTAATCTCACCAAATTACATGAGTTGGTGAAAAGGTCCATGCTTCTGGTAACTATACATTGAGGTCTTGAGTTTGTAAACTTTCTACTTCGTGTACTTTATCCTTTTTGTAATAGATAAGGATGTGAGCTATGGCATGTCATAGTCACAAAGTTAAAAAGCCAATTTGCCTTTTTGACTCTACAATTGATTTTGTTTTGTGTCTAATCAATTGTATCCAGTATGGCCGACTGTAGGATGTAATATAAGTATCTCATTTTCTTGTAACTTTATTCATATGCTTTGTAACACTTGTAATAGAACATTGAGAAAGCAATATACTGCAACCTTGAAAACCATCTCCTTGTGTATCTTTCTCTTGTGTTCTGTCTCTTAATTACTTGTGTTCTTAGTGTCTTTACTTGTGGTTAATCTAGTTTACTGTTTGATTAAGTTTAGTTACTCTCCTCTTTGTGTTGTTGTGTTGTATTTGACCACCCTTCAACAGTCCTGCAAGTAGTCACATAGACTAACTCCCCTTGTGTGTGAACCCCTAAGGGTTAGCAAAGATCGCATGCTGTAAACACACAGTTGAGCTAACAACTCTCAGTGAGTTGTGAACCTTTTTTCATTAGATTGCAAGACTTTTTATTCATTCATTATGTTCCACTTTTATTCTCTTAAATCTTTTGCTTCGTTAAGATAATATTTTACGTTCATTATCATAATCACCACGTCAAGCCACATCATAATACGTCATAAGGAACATAAGAAAACATATCATACATAACCATAACATCATCACACATCATCATACATAACATATACCATCACACATCAACATCATGCATCATTCATTCTCATACATAACATATATGCACAACAAGCATAAGTCATCATAGAACATAACTGATCCTTTGCGGGACAACAGGGGTTCGGGGGCGGCAGCTAGTGGTGTACAAACCGGGTTGGGGGCCCAAACCAGTTCGGGTTCCAAATTGAAACCGGTTTGGCCCCAAACCTGTTGGGGTTGGAACCGATTCCAAACCCAAAGAACCCAATCCTATTAAATTGGTTTGGGTCGGTTTGGAAACCGGTTCGGCCCAAATCGTTTTTTTTTCTTTTTTCTTTAAAATTTGGATTTTTGTAATATTCAAAGAAAATTTAAATTTTTTTATTAAAACATTTAAAACATTTATAAACATATATATACAATTTTAAACACAAGTAAAGTATATAAAACATTTATAAACATATATATAACATTTAAAACATTTAAACGATTTAAAACATTTATAAAGATATATATACAATTTTAAACACAATAAAGTATATAAAACATTTATAAACATATATATAAACATTTATAAAATTTAAAAACATACAAGGGTAAAGTATATAAAACATTTATAAAAATTTTAAAACTAAACATTTAACATAGTCGTTTTTTCGTTTGTTCATATTATACTTGTACGTTTATTCCTCGCCACCAGAACCGGAACTGTTACGAAGGTAGTCATCATATGCCGCTTCATCATCAGTTATTCCTCGTGCCAATCTGCTCTCTACCTCGTCCTCGTATAATTCTGCGTATTCCAGTTTTCCTTCAAGTGAACGTTTGTCTTGTACTCTTTTCACGACATCTAAATAATCTTTCAAGCAAATTGACATTTCAACAGTTTGTGGAGTGAGTTGAGTTCGTCTTATTGATATAACCCTGCCACTAACAGAAAAAGCATATTTCGAAGCTACCGTAGAAGCTTGGACGGTTAGTAAATCTCGGGCTATGGTGGATAGGATGGGAAATTGATTTTCCTTACCTTTCCACCAAGCCAATAAGTCAAAATTTTTAAAATCTTGTGGAGTCATGGTCAATAAAAAGTTTGCAAGACCATACCTCCTGAGTTCACTACTCAGAGTGTTACCACGTTGACGTTTATTACATTCATCCCATAAAGTATTATATAAATCAAACATTGGATCACTCGAACTTTTGGCATTTGCCACATGCCTTAAAGCGTCATGGATTTGTGATGTTTCCCCGTATTTTAATAAATAAACATCATACATTTGTTCTAATTGTTTGTTAAAAGTAGCTTTTAAAGTTTTACTACATATTAGGTTACCAACTTTTAAATCCAAATTAAAAGTAATTTTATCAAGTAAAGTTTCAACCCCGGATAAATTTAAACAAGGGTTTAAAGCAACGGCACATGTAATAACGGGAGGCATTTCTTTAAAATACTTTATAAGTTTTTCTTTCATTGATGGTATCATATCGGAATAAGGTATACCCCTACATGACATTTCATTTAATTTTGAAGTCATTAAATAAATTTGGTGAAGTACTAAAGGACTCGTTGGGTAATAAAGTCCAGAAAGACACGTAGTTGCGTTTTTAAAATTTTTTAGCATTTTTGTTACTTCTTCGATAGTGGCCCAACCCGATGGATGGTAAGAATTTGCCTTTCCCCGACTTACCAACATATTATGAAAGGCTATTAAACTTTCTTTTTGTTCAATAGTCTTTTCAATCATGTCACAAGTGGAATTTCATCGTCTTGGTACGTCCCAATTCGGGCCTAAACATTTGGTATTTGGGTCTTTACAAAACTTGTTATATTTAGTATATCTTTGGTTATTACTAAAAATATCATGTAACATTCTTTTAAAACAATCTTTAACTGTTTCAATCATTTTTAAACCGTCTTGAACGGCTAAGTTTAAGATGTACCCAACACATCGACTATGAAAATACACACCCTCACACATTGGTTTATATTTTAATTTGAAATGATCTATCGTAAGAGTGTCATTTGACGTATTATCAAAAGATATAGAAAATATTTTATTTTCAAATTTATACGTTTGAATAACTTTATCAATAAGATAAAAAATGTTATCGGTGTAAGGATAATCAAACAATTCAAACGCAACCGTACGTTTTATCATTTGCCACGAATCGGGTTCAACCCAATGGGCAGTGACACAAATGTACGAGTCCGGTGAACCATAAGGTGTCGACCAAACATCACTAGTTAAGTTAACACCAGTTTGTAAATTTTCAAAATAAGATATTAATTCATTTTTAACTTTTTTCCACATTTTCAAACAATCTCTTCGAAGAGTAGCATGACTTACATTGGTGTAACGTGGTTGGAGAGTTCACTGAATGAGTCGAGTCATACGTTCGTTGTCGAAATGTTTGAATGACACGCTTTCTTGAATTACAAATTGCGCCATTTGCTCCCGAACTGCATCAACGTTATAAGCCCAAATATTTAATTCGTTTGTCATCGAAGCTTGACCTTAAGAAGGTACACCTTTTAACGCTTTACAATATTTATTTGAAATATAGTTTTTCAATTTTGTGTTTGCATCTTTTTTGAAAAATTTATGACAAAACTTGCAACGAGCCTTGTTTGGACCGCTAGCCATTTGACATAAATCGTAATTGCATCATACTTCTGGGTTCCTATTCGTAGGAAGGATTGCTACCACCACGTTGCTTGAAGACGCTTCACAACCAGTGGATGATTGAGCACTCGATGAAGCCATTTGAGAGATTTTTTTGAGAGCGTTTAAAATGACAGTATTTGTGAGAGCATTTTTGAGATTTTTGAGAGTAGAGAGTGTTATAAGTTGTTGTGATTCAATCAAAACATCAAATACATATATATACTAACCTAGTGGGGATATAATGGTAAACAAATCCAAAAAGCGGTCAAAAAATGGTACAAACGGCTATATAGCCGTTACCCAACGGTAACCGGTTTGAAAACCGGGTTGAAAAACCGGGTTGTAAATCGGTTTGGAACCGGTTCGGTTCAAAAACCGGTTTTAATCTTCGAAAGGGGAACCCAGAGTGGAACCGGTGGTTCGGGCCGGTTGCGAACCGGTTTGGGCGTCAAAATGGTTTCGGTTTTTTTGGCCAAACCGGTTCCCGAACTGGTTTTTTGGCCATGTCTAGCAGCAACCACTAACATCAGGGTCCTAGGGGCAGCAGTCCCTAGTAGGGTTGCGCTGCCAGGTCAGTGTGAAAAGGTTTTGTGTTTAAACATTTATATATCACATTTTGTTATAGAAAAATCGTTCTTCCCATAACCTCTTAAAATCTTGTTCACTTAAATCGTATAATTAGTATGCATTTCCAGCCCCAAACAAGTTTAAAACCTTTAAAATAGGACGTCTAGAACTCACCTGGACTCAGTGACCAGCTTCTCAATCAAGCTTTCAAAATAAGGGTCGCACTACACAATCTGCAGATAAGTTAAGACGCAAAGGAGTTAATTTCTGCCTAATTTCGTTGCATGATCAGCAGTTTCGCTGCTAGTTTCGCCAGCAGTTTCGCTGCCACCTTCGCTGGCAGTTTCGCTGGCATCTTTGCTGCTAGTTTCACCCAACTTTCATTGGATATCCAGGTATGCGAAACTACAGTTTTGCAGAAAGTCTTTGTAGTTTCGCTAGATAACTACATAATTTCGCTGGATGAACATCAAGTTTCGCAGAACGGGTTAAAATTACGAACCAACCCATTTTTGATCAAAAAATTCAATCTTTTACGCCCAAAACCTTGGTTTATCACCTAATAAGCTATATCTAAGCTTCTTACATGTTTTCTTACATAAAAACGTGAGTTTTGGGCGATTCTTTGCCACTTTCAAAAACCCCAAGCCCTAGAATCCGGGTTTACATCAAAAGAAAAGATTAAATGATGCTTCTTATCTAGATTCTTGGTCTTCCCTTGTTGTTTGGATGCCCACAACACCGATCTTGAATCCCGTGATCAACCAAGCCTTGAATCTTCACCTCCTCTTTACTTTCTCTCTCTACACTCTCTTTAGAAGTTGGTGTTGAGTTGCAAATGAGAGTAGCTCAAGCTGAACCGTTTATATATACCGGACGTTCTCGGGACCTTAAACTCATCGTACACATAACCCGCGAGGTCTTCTCGGTCCATACTCCATTTCTCGCTTATTTTCTTCAAATAATCCCGGCTGAGCCCATTATTATTAATTGACTCGTTTCGACTTTATTTCGGGCGTTAATTATTTGCATATATATCAATAACTTTAATTGAGCAACTTGTTTGAGAATAATGTTTAAGTGATTTTCAAACTTTTGCATAGTTGTTAAAAACGCCAATTAGTCTTTAACACAGATGATGTTCAACATTTTCAAACATAATATCGTTTAAAGCAAATATAACATTTCATCACTCATATATAACATGAATATAAATTTCGCTTGTTTTATTATAAAAAATATCTATCTCGATATATATTTTAATTTTTTCATCTTATTAACTACTTGATTGTTTGCGTGTTAAAGTATTTAAAATCTACTCGATTATAGATTAGTGAAAATATATAGTCTGCCGGATTGGTCGTATGGTCACCGGGTCCCATTGTAGTTCCGCCACTAAGAATGTGTTTGATACAATCTTGGTCATTTTTAAAATTTAAAATTTTAGAAAAGGGCAGTCATAAATTTTATGGGGAACGGTCAAGTTTTTCACATGTAGTGGATACAATCTTGGTCATTTTTAATAAGTGCTACTAGATTTTTATTATATTTTTTATAAAATTTAGATTGTGATAGTAAATTAGAAAAAGTCAAGTATGGCTATTTATTACATTCAAATACTCATTACTAGAATCTGTTGATTGTTGTTATACATGTATTTTACACACATGCGATGTAATATTAGGCAAATGCTTTGAAATATGACATAATATGTGAAATAACTAAACATATACGTAATACTACACATATGCAATGTAATGTTATATATATGTAATAAAAACAATTATGTGATATGTGATTTTATATTACATATCTGTAATTATTTTTATTTATTAGTAAAACACGATTTTACAATATAGGAACTGATTAGAAAACAAATATAAAGAAATGTATGCCTTTAATATAAATGATTCTCCATGATATAATAGTTGTATATATTGCAAATTTTATTGTTTATATTACATATAGTAATTTATACATTTTTGGTTTTTAAAATGAACATATTTTAATTTTTATGTTTTTTAAATAAACAAATTTCTTTTTATTTCTTTTTATTTTTGGTTTTTTAATGAATGGATTTTTAAAAAAGTTAGGGTACACATGTGTAATTTCTTATATTAAGTATAACATTTGCTTATTTTATATTAGATTATAGAAAAATTAGATCTATCTTTACATCATATATAAATATGTAATTGTTTCTTACATATATGTAATGCTAGATGTTAAATATAGAAAGAAACTATATCACTCGACTTGAAAAACATGGTTCATAAAATGGAGGGGAAGCGTCACCGCGGAGATGATAGCCGTCACTAATGGATACACAAAATCATTCCATTCTTTCTCTATGTACTATACCAACAATGATTAGCTCATTCATTCTATTTATAATATGATATAATATGATGTAATGTGATGCAATATGATGTAATGTGATGTAGTGACGTAATGTGACGTAATGTGACGTAATGTGATGTAATGTAATTTAATGCAATGTAGTGTGTAATGTACTAAAATGTAATGTAATATATTGTGGTGTAATGTAATGCAATGTAATGTAATGTAGTGTAATATAATGTAGTGTAATGTAATGTAGTGTAGTGTAATGTAATGTAGTGTAGTGTAATGTAATGTAGTGTAGTGTAATGTAATGTAGTGTAGTGTAATGTAATGTAGTGTAGTGTAATGTAATGTAGTGTAGTGCAATGTAATGTAATGTAGTGCAATGTAATGTAATGTGATGCAATGCAACGTAAGGTGGTGTGAAGTAATGTGATGTAACACGACGTAACGTTATGTAACATGACGTAATACAACACAACACAGTACGATACGATACGATACGATACGATACGATACGATACGATACGATACGATACGATACACGATGCGATACATGATGCGATGCGATGCGATGCGGTGTGATGCGGTGCGATGCGGTGCGATGCGGTGCGATGAGGTGCGATGCGGTGCGATGCGGTGCGATGCGGTGCGATGCGGTGCGATGCGGTGCGATGCGATGCGATGCGGTGCGATGCGATGCGATGCGATGCGATGCGTTGCGATATGATACGATACGATGCGATGCGATGCGATGCAATGTGATGCGATACGATACGATGCGATGCGATACGATACGATACGATACAACACATAGTGTACAATCCAAACAATACAATCTAGTATAGTACGGGCCAGTACAGTGTAGAGTAGTGTAGTGCAGTGTATTGCAATGCTATACAATACAAGCAAGTATTCATCCACCATTCACCTACACATTTCACCATACTCCTTTTCATCTTCCTCCTGCAAAACCTCAGCTACACACACACCACTACTCTATTTTTCAAACTTGTATTACACAAAGTCTTGTGTGTCTCAAGTATCATTGTTGAAGATCAAGTGATTTGTGAAGTGTTCAAGAATCACACGTATCACACGTACGGAGTAGTCACATAGACTAACTCCCCTGTGTGTGAACCCTTAAGGGTTAGCCAAGATCGCACGCTGTAAACACATAGTTGAGCTAACAACTCTCAATGAGTTGTGAACCTCCTTTCATTTGCTTGCAAGACTTTCATTCGTTCATTCATTATGTTCCACTTTCATTATCTTAAATCTTTTACTTCGATAAGATAGTACTTTACGTTCATTATCATAATCACACCACGTAAAGTCACATCATAATACGTAGTACGGAACATAAGAAAACATATCATACATAAGCATAACATCATCACGTATCATCATACATAACATACACCATCACACATCATCATAAACATCATACGTCAAATACTCACATAAATATACATATGCACAACAAGCATAAGTCATCATAAAACATAACCGATCCTCCGTGGGACAACGGGGGTTCGGGGGCGGCACCCCCTGACAGCGGGGTCCTAGGGGTAGCAGCCCCTAGTGGGGTCTAAGGGGCAACACCCTTGGTTGGGTTCGCGCTGCCAAGTTAGCGTGAAAATTTTTTATTTTAACACTTTTATAGCACATTTTCTTACAGAAAAATTGATCTTCCCGTTAAAACCTCTTAAAATCTTGGTAATTAAAATCGTATATTTAGTATGTATTTCCAGCCCCAAAATAGTTCAAACCTTATATAGGGGATCTAGAACTCACCTAGACTCGATGAGTAGCTTCTCAATCAAGCTTTCAAAACAAAGGTCGTACTACATAGCCTGCAGATAAGTTAACACTCAAAGGAGTTAATTTCTGCCTTATTTCACTGTTAATTTCGCTGCCAGATTAGCAGTTTCGCTGGCATCTTTGCTAGCAATTTCGCTGGCATCTTTGCTAGCAGTTTCGCTGGCATATTCACTGCCAGTTTCGCCCAACTTTCTTTGGAAAACCATGTCTGCGAAACTACCTGCGAAACTATAGTTTCGCAACAAGTTTTCATAGTTTCGTTGGACGACTACGCAATTTCGCTGGATGAACCTGTAATTTCGTAGAACGGGCTAAAACCTTGGTTTATCACCTAATAAGCTATATCTAAGCTTCCTACACGTTTTTACACAAAAACGTGAGTTTTGGGCGAATCTTTGCCACTTTAAAAAACCCCAAGCCCTAGAATCCAGGTTTACATAAAAAGGAACGACTAAATGATGTTTCTTACTTGGATTCTTGGTGTTTTATTGTTGTTTGGATGCCCACGAACACCGATCTTCATTCTCGTTATCAACCGAGCCTTAAATCTTCTTGTAAGGCCCCGTTCCTGGAAACCTCACAGCTGGTCAATCATAGCAATTAAAACATTAAACATTACAATTAAACAAGCTTAAGCAGCATAAATAATTTATCAAAAGCCATTCACTTCATTTAAAACACTGTTGTTAAGCAATACATCATCATTGGCTGTTTACAAAAGACTTGTTTATATGCATTACAAAACAACAGCAACACAGAGTACGAATGGATGTCAGACTTTTCCTGCCGAGTAGCTTCACCTTCGTGCCATCCTTAACAATAATTACCTGCCAACTGAAAATGTATAAAAGTCAGCGTTGCTGAGTGAACTCTAGTTTTATAAGTAATACAATACTTTCTATATGTTGTATATGAAAATACTCTTTTCTGTAAAATACAACTCTGTACTGTATATGCGAGCACGCATCAACTATATGAACAAATATTGGTCGTTCTCTTTACTGTAGGCCTTGTCTGTTCTATAAACTTTTATCTTTATGTTTCACTTTCTGTATGGACCAGTGAGCAATACCCTAACTATATGCGCGATGGAAAATGGGTGATGGGCCATCTATATCCCTCGAAAGGGTCAACTGTATCCCTCGAAAGGGTCAACTATATCCCCCGAAAGGGTCAACTATATCCCCCGAAAGGGTCAATTGTATCCCTCGAAAGGGTTCTGTGTACTATGTACAAGGCCAATCCAATCACCCAGGACACGCTGCAAAGGTCCTGCCAATTTCAATTGATTGACCCTGTGTGTATAATAGGGTAGCTAACCCGCAGCACAGTTGAGCTAACGACAACATGGTCGTGTACCTCCTGTAAGCTTGCAAGACTTGTTAACATTTTCATCAATGTTCCTCTTCTTTCTTTATTGATCTTTCACTTTATTATTACGATATACTTTACGTTACGATAATAACATACCACGTAAAGTCACATACTATAAGTAATAATAATAATAGCAATAACAATAATAAGGGACAATCATAATCATTCATATCATGCATGAAACAACACCATTAATAAGCCCTTAGTCAACCTCGGTCAAAACCCTAAGGCACAGACTCCCAGAAAATTCTGTAAAAAATTCTAATTCTTAGGCGCATGGGAACTATTTGAGCGCATGAGCCCTGTTCGGGCGTTTCATCACTATGTAGGCGCATCAACTAACACTTAAGCATTTTCACTTTAGGCGCATGAACTATTCAGGCGCATGGGCACTATTTGTGCGTATGAACACTTAGACGCATGAGTAGTTCAGGCGCATGGACACTTAGGCGCATGGGCCACTTGGGCGCATGGGCACTATTGGGGCGCATGGCCCTTTACTTAGTCGTCCAGCTAACATTTCTAGACGCATGGGCGACTGTTCAGGTGCATGGGCTGTACTTAATCATTTCTAAGGTAATCATAGGCGCATGGGCTACTGTTTGGGCGCATGGATTACACTTAATTCTTTATAAGGCATTTTCAGGCGCATGAGCCCTATCTAGGCGCATGGACCTTCTGTTCAACATGTTTCCAGTATGTTTTCAACCCAATCATCAAATCCTTTTGTTCTAAGCTTAATGTGGCTATTCCAAACATGAATAACCTATAAGCATTCAAGAATCACATTCATTCATGCACAATGCATACGGGCATACATACTCAAACATTTGAAAATCATTTAAATACATTTTCAGCCCCAAAGATGTTTGAAAACAAGTAAAAACCGGGGTCTAGAACTCACCTGGTGCAACTTGGGTATTCTTCCTTTTAACCCGCTTGCAAAGAGTTCAAAACATCTAGAAACAATATCCAAACACATACACACGAGCACAAACACAACACATAAGCACATAACCGGGATAAAACCCATTATAAACATGTAAAAACCATGAATTCTTACCTTGAATTCGTTCACTTCTTCTTCTTCTTCCACAAACCGAGAGTTCTCTTCTGCTCTCTTTCTCTAGAACCGAAGAAAATGGTAATGTGAAGTGAGGGTGGGTGGCCATGCCCATCTTTACACCAACTTTTCAAAGGTTTGTCCTTTTGGACACTTTTGGTCCCTCCACTTGGACCTTATAGCTTTTCTTTCTTTTATTCTTAATTTCCTGTCTTTTAGAAAAATAACTGGGTGTTACAAGTCCACCCCCCTTATATAGGTTTTGTCCCTCAAACCTGTTATTCCTTAAACAGACGAGGATAATGTTGCCTCATCTCCTCCTCAGTCTCCCATATAGACTCGGATCCTTTCTGTGCTTCCACTGTACACGCACAAGAGGAACCACTTTATTTCTCAGCCTCTTCTCTTTACGATCGATGATTGCCACTGGTTGCTCCACATAATTGGGCCTTTCATCAACTTCAATGTCCTCCAATGGAACAATCATTTCCTCATCGGCTAAGCACTTTCTCAAATGAGATACATGGAATGTCGGGTGAATTCCACTTAACTCATCTGGCAACTCTAATCTATAGGCCACATCTCCTACACGAGCAATGATCCAGAAAGGGCCTATATACCTTGGGCTCAACTTGCCCCGCTTCCTGAATCTGATAATGCCCTTCCAAGGTGAGACCTTCAACATAACCCGGTCACCCACCTGGAACTCAATTGGTCTACGTCGTTTATCGGCATACGACTTCTGTCTATCTTTGGCTGCCTTCATGAAGGCCTTAATCTTTTTGAGCTTCTCAGTCGTAGCCTCGATTACCTCGACGCTTCCCAACTCTTTCTGACCAATGTCACCCTAACAAACGGGCGTTCTGCATCTCCTACCGTATAGCATCTCGTATGGTGGCATGCCAATGCTGGCATGATAGCTATTGTTGTACGAGAACTCAGCTAATGGTAAGTGGTCATCCCAACTTCCCCCAAAATCGATCACACATGCCCAAAGCATGTCCTCCAATGTCTGAATGGTCCTTTCTGACTGACCATCAGTTTGAGGATGATAAGCCATGCTAATATGTAACCTCGTCCCCATGGCATCATGGAATTTCTTCCAGAATTTAGATGTAAACCAGGTGTCGGCAATCAGACACAATGGACACCGGTACAACATGACGAGTTCAATCTCCTTGATGAACAGGTCAGCCAACCTCTCGGATGAATATGTCTCACGGATTGGTAGGAAGTGAGCTCTCTTCGTCAAGCGGTCAACAATTACCCATATGGCATCGTATCCTTTTGGAGTACGGGGCAGTTTTGTAATGAAATCCATGGTGATGTGTTCCCACTTCCATTCCGGTATATCCAAAGGTTGGATCTTCCCATACGGCTTCTGATGTTCCACCTTCATTTGCAAGCAAGTAAGGCACTTACTCACATACTCCGCCACGTCACGTTTCATACCCGACCACCAATAATCTTTCTTCATGTCTTGATACATCTTTGTGGCACCAGGATGAATGGAGTATCGAGTCTTGTGAGCTTCATCCATAATCCTCACACGTAGATCCCCGAAACGAGGAATCCACACCCGTCCAAATTGAGTTTTAACACCAAGTGTGTTTTCACTCAATTCCCTAACCAGACCTCTCATTCTTTCAGAGTTTAGATGATCTTCTTTTAATGCCTCATCCTGAAACTCCTTGACTTGCTTCATTACATCAGAGGTCATGATTAGTTGGTATGCTTTCACCCGAATCGGCTCGGGCCTCTCCTTCCGGCTAAGAGCATCGACCACCACGTTGGCTTTGTCCGGATGGTAATGGATCTCGCAATCATAATCCTTTAAAAGCTGCAACCATCGCCTCTGCCTCATGTTCAAATCTTTTTGCTTGAAGAAGTACTTCAAGCTCTTGTGGTCCATGACCATGGTGCACTTTGTCCCGTACAGATAGTGCCTCCAAATCTTTAGTGCAAAGACCACGGCTGCTAGCTCCAGGTCATGAGTAGGGTAGTTGACCTCATGAACTTTCAACTGTCGGGATGCATAGGCTATAACCTTCCCTCTCTGCATTAATACACACCCCAACCCTGAGTAAGAAGCATCTGAATATACTACCAAATCCTCGCTTCCTTCGGGTAACGACAAGACACAAGCTTAAGTCAACCTTACCTTTAACTCCTCGAACGCTTGTTCTTGAGCTTGACCCCATGTAAACCTTACATCCTTTTGGGTCAACTTGGTCAGTGGAGAAGCGATCTTGGAAAAGTCCTGAATGAACCTTCGATAATAACCCGCCAACCCCAAGAAACTACGAATCTCGGATGGCGTCCTTGGAGACTTCCATTACATCACTGCTTCCATCTTAGTAGGGTCTACCATAATTCCCTCTGGGTTTATCACGTGACCCAAGAATTGAACTTCGCGTAAACAGAACGCGCATTTGGAGAATTTGGCATACAACTTCTCCCTTCTTAAGGTCTCTAACACCTCCTGAATGTGATCGGCATGCTCCTCCTTGCTCCTTGAATAAATCAGGATATCATCAATAAACACAATCACTGATTTATCTAACATTGGCCGACACACTCGATTCATCAAGTCCATAAAAGCAGCTGGCGCATTGGTCAGACCAAATGACATAACAAGGAATTCATAGTGACTATAGCGCGTGCGAAAAGCTGTTTTAGGGATATCCTGCTTCTTTACCTTCAGCTGATGGTAACCAGATCGAAGATCTATCCTTGAAAACCAACTGGCATCTTGGAGCTGATCAAACAGATCATCTATCCTTGGTAGGGGGTATCGGTTCTTCACCGTTAACTTGTTTAGCTCTTGGTAGTCAATACACATCCTCATACTACCGTCTTTCTTCTTCACAAATAGGACCGGAGCACCCCAGGGAGAGATACTCAGTTTAATGAACCCCTTATCGAGCAGCTTTTGCAACTGTTCCATGAGTTCTTTCATTTCTGTGGGAGCTAATCGATACGGTGCTTTGGAAACGGGTTGAGCACCAGGTATCAAGTCAATTTGGAACTCAATCTCTCGATCCGGTGGCACGCCGGGTAAGTATTCCAGGAATACGTCTGGAAAGTCACACACAACTGGTACATCTGATAGTTGCGGTGTTGTCGCATCCACATCCTTTACGTAGGCCAAGTAGGCACTACATCCACGCCTCATGCACTTTCCCGCCACCACCATCGAAATCACTTTTGGAATCGTCGTGACGCGGTCTCCATAAATCGTAACCAAACTCCCATCGGATGCAACCAATCGAATCATCTTCTTGCGACATACGATGTTTGCTTCATAGGTTGCTAACTATTCCATCCCTAGTACTACATCAAATCCACCTAGGGGTATCACGTGTAACCTAGTAGCAAACTTATGGCCTTCTAGTTCTATGGCACAGTCCTCTATCACTTCAGTAATTCTAGTGGACTTACCAATAGCAGTTTCTACATCGAATGGTGCACTGACCTTTCTACTAATAACAGGCAACTTAGCGTAGAAGGTAGTAGAAATAAAACTCCTACTAGCACCAGAATCAAACAATATGGAGGCACAAGTTTGGTTTACCAGAAACATACCGGACACAACATCGGGATCAGCTCTGGCTTCCTCCCGGGTCATGGTGTAAGCTCTAGCACTTGCCCTCTGCCCTCCTTCCTTCGGTTTCTTCTTCTCTGCCCCGGAGCTTTTTGCCCTTGGCTTCTTACAGTCTCTAGCGATGTGGCTAGGCTAACCACACCTGAAGCATACGTTCATCCCCATTCTACACTCACCAGTATGCTCCCTTCCACATTTGTCACACCTCCTCAGCCCTGATCCAGATGTGACCACACGTCGATCACCCAACTTTGCCACCTTCTTATTTGGAGCAGTTCTACCACGTCCAAACCGTTTCCCATTCCAGTTCCGACTACCACCATCCTTCTTATCCACCTTATCCACCACCACCTCGCGCTCATCGTATAATCTGCCAGCCAAGTCAACTGCCGACCTGAAAGTACTTGGCTGGGTGGCAATCATATGCCTACGGATATCCACCGGCAGCCCCTGGATGTATCTTTTAATCTTTCGTGACAATGGTGTCACTTGATCGGGCACCAATCGTGCCATTTCATTGAATTTGGTGGTGTATTGCTGGTGTGTCATCATTCCCGCCTCCAGCTACAGGAAGTCTCTTTCTACCTTGTCCATCTCTCTATGAGACATAATTCCTCAATCACTAGCTTCTTCAGTTCGGGCCATCTCATTCTTCCAATGGCCCTGCTACCCTCAGATTGGACAATGTTGTCCCACCAGCACAAGGCCGAGTCCACAAAGGAGTGGGTAGCGAATTTCACCTTTTGATCCTCACGTCACTCACTGATATCGAGGACAGCCTCCATCTCCCATACCCACCTGTGAGCAGCTGCCACAGTGCTGTTTCCGTCGAAAGTAGGGGGCTTGCATCTCATAAACGCCCCATAGTTACAACCTCGAGTCGCCTTCGGCACAGGCTCCTCTTCTTCCTCCTCCTCATCATCAGAGAGAACCGTTTCTAGCTCTGGTTGATCTAGTCCTCCCGAGGACCGGTTTCTTTCCTTTCTTTCCCCATCCCTTACGGCCTTGATCACTTCGGTCACCACAGACGGTAGAATCGTCTGCATGACCTGGTGAACCTCTTCCACCACAACCTCCTTTACTGAGGCCCTCAGGTTAGCACTTTCATCTCTGGCCTCCGGTTGAGGGGTTTCTGGTTCTTTATGAACCACTTTCTTGACTCTAGGTCTTCCTCGCTTGGGTCACAGAGTAGCACCGTGACCTCCACCGCGAGAGGCCTTTGAAGATCTACCGCCAGCCATCCTCTAAGCACTCTATAAGATTCAAACACTAACATGGTCATTCAAGGTAATACTCAGTTTATGTCAAGTATAGTAAGTCCCTAATTACAGTGGCCAGTTGTGATTAGCCACTTACTTTACTCTTCATACCCCAAGCATCTCCTATCCTGACTTAATCAGTATCTAAATCTACTAAGAGCACATAATCAAATAGCATGCGCACATAATACACGTTAATCGTTAAGAAAAGACATACCTGATGGCATGTAGCTACTCGGGCTGACATCCCTCCATTTGTCCCATTTTCAGTTTAAGTTTAGGTTTTAAAAGTTTATTTAACCCAATTCTCTTAAACTTTGGCTCTGATACCAACTTGTAAGGCCCCGTTCCCGGAAATCTCACAGTTGGTCAATCATAGCAATTAAAACATTAAACATTACAATTAAACAAGCTTAAGCAGCGGAAATAATTTATCAAAAGGCATTCATTTCATTTAAAATATTGTTGTTAAGCAATACATCATCATTGGCTGTTTACAAAAGACTTGTTTATATGCATTACAAAACAACAGCAACACAGAGTACGAATGGATGTCAGACTTTCCCTGCCGAGTAGCTTCACCCTCGTGCCATCCTCAGCAATAATTACCTGCCAACTGAAAATGTATAAAAGTCAGTGTTGCTGAGTGAGCTCTAGTTTTATAAGTAATAAAATACTTTCTATATGTTGTATATGAAAAATACTCTTTTCTGTAAAATACAACTCTATACTGTATATGCGAGCACGCATCAACTATATGAACAAATATTGTTTGTTCTCTTTACTGTAGGCCTTGTCTATTCTATAAACTTTTATCTTTATGTTTCACTTTCTATATGGACTAGTGAGCAATAACCCAACTATATGTGTGATGGAAAACGGGTGATGGGCCATCTATATCCCTCGAAAGGGTCAACTGTATCCCTCGAAAGGGTCAACTATATCCCCCGAAAGGGTCAACTGTATCCGTCCAAAGGGTCAACTATATCCCCCAAAAGGGTCAACTGTATCCCTCGAAAGGGTTCTGTGTACTATGTACAAGGCCAATCCAATCACCCAGGGCACGCTGCAAAGGTCCTGCCAATCTCAATTGATTGACCCTGTGTGCATAATAGGATAGCTAACCCTCAGCACAGTTGAGCTAACGACAACATGGTCGTGTACCTCCTGTAAACTTGCAAGACATGTTAACATTTTCATTAATGTTCCTCTTCTTTCTTTATTGCTCTTTCACTTTATTATTACGATATAGTTTACGTTACGATAATAACATACCACGTAAAGTCACATACTATAAGTAATAATAATAATAGCAATAACAATAATAGGGACAATCATAATCATTCATATCATGCATGAAACAACATCATTAATAAGCCCTTAGTCAACCTCGGTCAAAACCCTAAGGTACAGACTCCCAGAAAATTCTGTAAAAATTTCTAATTCTTAGGCGCATAGGAACTATTTGGGCGCATGAGCCCTGTTCGGGCGTTTCATCACTATGTAGGCGCATCAACTAACACTTAAGCATTTTCACTTTAGGCGCATGAACTATTCAGGCGCATGGGCACTATTTGTGCGTATGAACACTTAGACGCATGAGTAGTTCAGGCGCATGGACACTTAGGCGTATGGGCCACTTGGGCGCATGGGCACTATTGGGGCGCATGGCCCTTTACTTAGTCGTCCAGCTAACATTTCTAGACGCATGGGCCACTGTTCAGGCACACGGGCTGTACTTAATCATTTCTAAGGTAATCTTAGGCGCATGGGCTACTGTTTGGGCGCATGGATTACACTTAATTCTTTCTAAGGAATTTTCAGGCGCATGAGCCTTATCTAGGCGCATGGACCTTCTGTTCAACATGTTTCGAGTATGTTTTCAACCCAATCATCAAATCCCTCTGTTCTAAGCTTAATGTGGCTATTCTAAACATGAATAACCTATAAGCATTCAAGAATCACATTCATTCATGCACAATGCATACGGGCATACATACTCAAACATTTGAAAATCATTTAAATACATTTTCAGCCCCAAAGATGTTTGAAAACAAGTAAAAACCGGGGTCTAGAACTCACCTGGTGCAACTTGGGTATTCTTCCTTTTAACCCGCTTGCAAAGAGTTCAAAACACCTAGAAACAACATCCAAACACATACACACAAGCACAAACACAACACATAAGCACATAACCGGGATAAAACCCATCATAAACATGTAAAAACCACGAATTCTTACCTTGAATTCGTTCACTTCTTCTTCTTCTTCTTCCACAAACCAAGAGTTCTCTTCTGCTCTCTCTCTAGAATCGAATAAAATGGTGATGTGAAGTGAGGATGGGCGGCCATGCCCATCTTTACACCAACTTTTCAAAGTTTTGTCCTTTTGGACACTTTTGGTCCCTCCACTTGGACCTTATAGCTTTTCTTTCTTTTATTCTTAATTTCCTGTCTTTTAGAAAAATAACCTGGTGTTACACTTCTATGCTCTCCACTTTCTCTCTCTACACACTCTTTGTCTAGAAATTGGTATTGAGTTGCAAATGAGAGTTGCTCAATCTGATCTGTTTATATATAACGGGTGTTCTCGGGACCTTTAACTCGCTTGACACATAACTCGAAAAGTTAACTCGGTCTATAACCCAAATCAATCTGATTTATATTAAATAATCTCGTCTAAGCCCATTATTATTATTTGGCTCACTTAGACTTTATTTGGGGCATTACAATATACTACATCCTACTGCCGGCATACTTTGAAGGCCAACTGGATACAATTGACTAGACAACTACAAAATCAAATGTTGAGTCAAAAGACATATTGCCTGTTGACCAGTGACTATGACATGCTATAGCTCACATCCTAATATATTACAAAAAGGATAAAGTTCATAAAGTAGAAAGTTACAGACTCAAGACCTAAATGTATAATTACTAAAAGCATGGACCCTCCACCAACTTATGTAAAGTTAGTGTCTCATTAGAGTTGTAGTGGAAAGGGGTCCAGCTTTATGGTAAAAGGTACATCAGATAAAACATGTGTGCAAAAAGTCTTTTTAACTTAGAATACTGACCTGCATCACCTGATTGATCTTCTTTGTCTTTCTCAGTTGAGTCTTCCTCCCTTATAGGTTCAGAAGGAGAGGGAGTTTGACCTCGATGTGGATCAGAAAATGAAGCTTGCTGAGTCTCAGCTGGAGGTTCAGGTTGTGTTGTCTCAGGTTGTTCAACCTTAACCTCTACTTCAGGTGGAGCTTGACTTGGAGGGGAGTGTAAGTCCATTAGCTCTCCACTCTTGATCTTCTGCTTGATTACCTTGATATGCTCATTCATATTGGACAGAAACATAGGGCCAAGTCTTCTTTCGAAGAATCCATACAGCTTCAAGAAGCTTATCATCCTCTACCTATTAGTAGACTTCTTCATGCTTTTCTAGATGATGGCTCTTGACTTTGCAGCCTCTTCCCTTCGCTTCCTTTTGGTAATCTTTCTTCCTTTGACTATCTCAAATTCAAGTTGTTTGAGGTACTCAAACTCAATGTAGTCATGGGGTAAGGGAAGAAGTGCAACAACCTGATAGAGGCATATGACACTCAGGTAGTTGATCATTTTGATCCTATCTTTTTCTTTGTCTACTTGAGGTTCTTGTGGAACCACATCCTATTGTACATGACTTTATTAAACTAGGGAGAGAGTAGGCACATGCTTGTACATTTTTTTCTTTCTTCTTTCTTCTTTGATTTGAAAAAGTAGCTTTGCATCCTCTGTCTCCTTTTTCTCCTTTGACAATTCCATGTCAGCCAGTTCATTTAATCCATCAAAGGGGAGAGAAATAATATTATCAATATCATAGTTCCTGGTCTACAAGTAGTTGATCCTGACTGCCCTCAACTCATCATCCTGAGTGTTTGGCCTGGGGGCAGCCCTGATAGCAGATTCCATGAGTCTTGCAAACCTAGTAGAGGAACTTTCTCCTCTCAACTTCCTTTTCCTCTCTCTCTCCTCCTCCTTAATCTCCTCAAAATTCATTTTTCTTTTCCCTTTGTCACTCACAGAGCTTTATGACTCAGGGTGGAGAGAGCTTTGGCTTTCATTGTAGCTTCCAAGCTCTGGCAAGAGAGAGGTTGAGATGCACCTTTACCAACAGGTGCCTCATAAAGGGAATGAACCTCTGTAGCAGTTGATGATGGTGAGATAGGGCTCTCAGGTTCTACCACTGGGCCTTCAGTCAAGGTTTCCCTTATGAGGCTAATCTTAGGGTCTGCCTTAACACCAAGTTGACCGATGATATTTCTTGATTGCCTTAGTCTCCTTCTGAAGCTGGACTCTGCAGTGATTCTGTCTTGAGTTCTTTGAGCTAGCTTGTCAGCTTGTCTGGATTGGCCTTGGTTGACAAGTGGCATGCTGACAAGATCAAGACTTTCATAGAAGTTCAAGGTCTGAAAATTGAAGACTTCTTGCTGCCCTTGAACTCTTTAAATGATAAGGGCTCTTTTGTTTTCATCATACATCCACCCAATAATGTGATTTGAAGTTGGTGGATATGACATTGCCCTTGGTATCCCTTCCTCAAACAGACTCTGAATGTAGGAGTCTATGGAGTCCACATCAATGTGAACTTGAGGAAGTTCCTGAGTATGCACAATTGCAAGTGAGGATGGTGAGTTCTCAATGTCCATACTCCTTGAAGAAGTCCTAGGTTCTGTAAGTGTAATGACTTTCTCCCCCTTTTTAGTAGCATCATCCTCTTGCATAGGTGAGCTAGGAGTTAGGTCAATCACACTCACAGGTTCTTGTGTTCCTAATTGAGCTCTTATTAAAGGTCTCCCAGCTAGTTGTTCCCCGAGATAAAATATCTCAAGTTGCTGATCATTGACCCTGTTTTGCAAGGTAGTCACCTGAGATTCAAGGTGACTGACCCTAGAGACTAAATAAGTGCATGTTTGTGACAATTTTTGCACATTTAGTCTCAGATTCCCCTCATCTTCATCAGAAGAATCATTTGGGGATGAGATGATTGGACTAAAGTCTTCTCTCTCACCATCAGCTTCAGGTTCTTGGCTGCTGGATTTCCTCTGCTCACTAGCAGCCTCAGTTGAGGTGTCAATGGGTTGAGTTGCCATGGTTGAGGTCTTAATGATGTAATCACTTAAAGAAGTAAGAGCCTTTTCCATATGGATATCCTGAACAAGTTCAAAAGTATCCACCTCAGTTATGGGTGACTGATGTGGGCTAGGCAGAGGAGACTCAGGAGCACTCATCTCTCTTTGAGAAGTGGAAAAGAAGAGAGAGTCATGGTACTCACTGAAATCTAAGTCTTTATCAGTATAGAAGTCAAGGTTAGGAATGGGTTGGTTTAAGTCTAGAGGCTGGGGATGGTAGCTGTCCCATGAAGGTTGTTCACTTGAGTGTTGAGACTCAGAGTGAAGGCTTAAGGTAGTTGGGCTTATGAGCTCATCAGGCTAAGCATGAGGAACCTCAGCATTGATCTTTGTAGTAATGGGAGTGGTTTGCTCCTCAGGGGAAGTGGGAGCTCCAGTATCCACTTCCTCCTACATGGGTGAGTATATAGGGGCCTTCACAGATTGAATAGTTTGAGCAAGGGTTCATTTGGATATTCTTTGGTAGGTAAGGATGATTTGTGGCTGTTGTGGTGGTTGGGATGTAGAAGGTGTGGGTTCAACACTAGCTAGTGCTACTAGGTTGTCACCTTGTGCGATGAGCTCTAACATTTTTGGGACAAGGGTTGTTTCTACCCTTGAGAAGCCAACAGTTGGCTTCCTCAAGATTTTAAAGATGTCGGGCTTTATCTATCCCAGTTTAAGAATATTACCTATTCCTCTAAACTATGAGCCCAGTTCATAGTTAAGAATGTATTAAACATATCTATGGAACATGTATTATTTAAGGAGTCCAAGTTTGCAAGTAAATTAGTATAAACAAATTGAGAATACCTAAACTTGACCCCTTGAACTATCCCATGCACTATGAAGGAGAGATCCTCAGGAATCTGGTCCCACCCTTCATGCTTGTTAGACAAGCTGTGGATAACTACATGAAATAGGTATTTCCACTTGGATGAGACATTCCCTTTCCTGAAGGTCTTTATAGAGAAATCTCGCTCATAGCCCATTTGCTCAAAGGAGTGGTTAACATCTTCTTTCGGGAAGAACACCCCACCTTCTTCATCATCCAGCTAAAGATGATTGTTGATGATGGCTGGAGTGATGAAGATTGTTCTCCCCTGCACTGTAGCAGACAGTGCCTTCTCCCCATCCATATGACCTCTTGGCAGGTCTTCCAAAATTCGAGTAGATGATCCTCATACAGAATAGGATCAATGGTAAGGGAGGTGAAGTAGTTTGATAAAGCCAAGAAACGGCAAACCTGTAAGAAATGTGGATCTTTCTCAGAGTTAACAGAGTAACTTGGTTGTGTTGTCTGTGTAACTACATGGAGAAATCAGGTTCATTTCTATGGATAAGGTTGGCCACTGTGAGAAAGCTTAAGGATGAATGAAGGATGAACGAAGGCGGTTTTAGAGAAAAATATGGGAATTTAGGTTTGGAGGAAAGATGAAGATGATAGAAAGAGGGAGAACCGTTGGGTTTATATGTGAAAAGGATTTCAGACAAAGTTAATGAAAGAGGATAAACTTTGGAATCCAGAAGTCGGTCCCACCTCTGAAAAAAGTAGTTTACTTTTTGCTCAAAAAGTCATTTTCTTGGAAGTTAAAAAGCTTCCAAAGGTAAATTGTCTTCGTAAGTTTTAATGAAAAGGCTTCCGAAGCCAAAATGACTTCGGAAGAATTTCCTAAGAGTTTTGAAAGATCTTGCTTCGAAAGAGAATTAAAACATGGATGTTTTGTTCAAAAGAACAAAGCTTCCGAGAGTTAATTTGCTTCGGAAGAAAATTATCCTTGAAAACATATAAGAGAGTTTTTAAGCTTCGGAAGATGTTTCAGAAATTTCTTTTGAAGGAAAATTACTTAGGTAGTTATTTGTTTTTGTTGATACATATGTACCTAGTTTAGAAGCTTAATGTAAAATGTCTATCATGTCTTACATATATGTAATGAATGGGTATGAATGAAATACAATATGTGGTTGATGCTTATAATATTTAATGTTTCATTGTTTAATGTGTGATAAATTATAGTGAACTAACTATATAGGTTTGTGGTTGTTATACATAATTCTTAGTCAATAATGGTTGAGAAATGTGTTCAAACTTAATCATATGAAGTCCTCATGCGAATGGACAATGCTAATGGACCATATGCATGAATACTTCATGCTAATGGACCAGTCGCATGACTGAACCAAGAGATTGGATCAGTCGCACGATTGAGACATAAGATTGACTCAGTCGCACGATTGAACCTTCAGTCGTGCGGATGGATCAATCATGATTCAGTCGGACAACTGAACCATGCTAATGGTTCAGTCATACGATTGGAAGAACCTAACCTATAAATACCACCTAATTCATGGAAAAACATAACAATTCAAATACCTACGCACATAATCGTACCCTAGCCGTCCAAAGACTCAAGAAAACATGTTCCAAGTTCATAGATCACAGTTGATCTTGTTCGAATCGTTCTTAACGTTTCATTAATCGTTAGATTGATCTGAACTGTGTTCTCCCTGATTGGATCACCAATCAAATAGGATTCCGCACTATTTGATCTGGTATACATGCAGAATCAGTTAGTACTCCGTACGTACACGGTCTCCTAACAAGTGGTATCAGAGCTTTGGCTCTTGTTTTGCGTGTGATTCGATCGGTTTCGGTGTAAAAATCACGTTTTTCATTCAAAAACACCATCTTTTTGAGTAAAACAGTGTTTTCGACGTCTCCAAATCTAAAAGTTCACGTTTTTTGGCTTACGACAGATTAGGGTTCGTGAAAAATCGTATTTTTGTGTCAAATTACCAAAAACCTTCGAATTTTCAAAACCAACAGCCTTCAGTCGCACGATTGACTCAATCGCATAACTGAACTCAATCGCACCTCCCATACCGACAATTGAACTCAGTCGCCCATCCATTCGTACGACTGAACAATCTCATTCTCATTATCCATCCGCATTTGTCCAATCGCACGACTGTTCATCCGCACTTGTCTAATCGCACGATTGATTCATCCGCATTGTTTCAATCGCACGATTGACCCATTCGTACCTCTCCATTCGCACGAGGGAATAAGTTTTAGTTTGAAGTTCAAAGTTAATAGATATGGAAGATCAGTACTCAGCGTTTACTGCCGGTAGGGACTCACGGATCCAGAACCTTTTACTTTTGGAAAATGAAATTAGGAATCACAATAAGCCCCCTTAAACTTATAACGTTAGTTGATTACCCACAATGGAAGCAAAGGTTCGAGATATATCTAAATGGAGTTGATCCCAATTTATGGGAATCAATTGAGACAGGTTATAGCATGCCAGTTGGTGCTGATGGGGTTGAACTTACTTTGGAAGGCATGACTGATAGCCAAAAGGTGAAATACAATACTGAAAAGAAGGTGTATGCTTTGTTGACTCAGTCAATTCCTAAGGACATATTCCATCAGTTTTCTGAGAACAAACAAGTAAAGAAGCTATGGGAGGCTCTGGAAAAACGGTATGACACGAATGCAACATTGATGGCATTAAAGGCAAAGGCTCTGAAAAAGGAGTTTGATAACTTCTCTTCGATAGGAAAAGAGAGCCTGGATGACATCATCGACAGATTTTACCACTTGATGAGTGAGCTGCACACTCATGGGGTAACCACGTCCATGGAAGACAAGGTGTCAAGTTTTGCAGATGGCTTGCTAGAGAAGTGGATCTCGTTTATGTCAAATCTAAGACAGAATGGTATGCTTGTGAAGTTGGATATTAATGATTTCATTCTGAAGCTGAGAGAGGAAGAATTGAGGATGAAGTACAGGTCTCAGAAAGGATCATACGATCAGAACCCGTCACTTTATAACTCATCTCCCACTCAAACTAGTTCTAGAGCACCACTTCAAACGACATTTATGTCTAGTTCAGCAGCTCCTTCCCAAGCCACTACTTCAGGATCTGAAACATCAGGGTCATCTTGCACCCAATACATAGTACCTGAAGCAAATACTACGAAGTTGAAGACCGAGAATCTCGGTAATATTACTGTGGAGGTGGCAAAGGAGCGTATGGATCTCCTAGCAGCGGTAGTTCACTCCTATGATGGCCTGGTTGCGGGGAAGATTGGAAACTGCCATCTCGCAGATGAAGATTGGAAACTACCATCTCGAAGATGAAGATTATGAGCAGGTGATAGCCACAAAAGACACTACCTTTGGTTTTGATAAAACCAAAGTTACCTGTTTTAACTATAGAAAGAGGGCGCATTTCGAACGTGAATGTGTTAAACCCAAGAAGACAGGTAATGGTAATCCATTCTCAACCTTCAATCGTCAAGACAAACCCACAAGCGGTGCTACCTCGTCAAGCAAGGAAACTAAGGCCTTGACTGCAGAAGATGATGAAGGGCAAGATTGGACCTTTCGTTTTGTTTCTCCGGGAGAATCCAACATTGCTTGTCTTCAGGGTTTGGATGATGACTCTGCAAGCGAAGGTGAAATCGCAGTGGAACTAGTGATGTCAAATAATAAAGATACTATGAATGTGGTCAATAACCTGATTGAAGAAGATCTCAGAACAACATGTTCAGAATCACCAGAACAATCAAACTCTGCTATGATGGCTGATTCCACCGAATCTTCACAGGTAAGTACCAAAAACCAACTCTTTGAAAGTCATGCTTGTAATGAATGTAATAAATTTAGAGAAAGCATAAATTGAAAATTTTCTAGGTTATTAGGCCACAATGATAGCTTAGTTAATCTTGTTCTAATCATTCTTAACATTTCTTTAATCGTTAGATTGATCTGAACTGTGTTCTCCTTGATTGGATCGCCAATCAAATAGGATTCCGCACTATTTGATCTGGTATGCGCACAGAATAAGTTAGTACTCTGTATGTACACGGTCCCCTAATAGTTTTGAAGGCATAAGTTTCTTCCAAAGATAAAATAATATCTTTCGAAGGATCAAAATTTTTCAAAAATCTAAGGAAACTCTTCAAAAAGTTTTCATCCAGAGAAAACAAGAGCTTATGAAGGTGATAAACTAGACAACTTAGGACACACAGATTTTAAGAAATAATATGAATTAGTTTTAAGAGAAACTTACTCAAAGTTAATCATCCCAGTAGCTGATATAAATACTTAAATCTCTATTCATCAAATGCTTTTGTAAATAGATCAACATATTTTTCATTTGTGTTAACTTTGACTAGTTTAATTAATCCCTTTTCAAAATTATCTTTAATTAAATGATACATGATATTGATGTGTTTTGTCCTTGAGTGCTGCACATGATTCTCTGTGATAGAGATATCATTGTTGTTGTCTATATGAATGAGAGTCTCCTTGAAATTTAATCCATAGTTAAGCATTAGATTCTGAATCCAAAGAACTTGAGCACTACAGCTTGTAGCAACAATGTATTCAACTTTAACAGTTGATGCAGAGACACATGATTGTTTCTTGCATTTCCATGAGACAACCCTTCCACCAAAATCTGACATCCCTCAGATGTAGACTTTGTAGTCATGTTGCAACCACCATAATCACTATCTGCATATGCATACAGATTAAAGCCAGTGTTGGACCAAAAGAACCAATGAGCCAGATCAGAAAAACCTTTAAGTCCCACAGACATCAAAACAACTGAAGTGGTCTACAACAGCTGAAGACAAAGTCTGAAGACAACAGCTGAAGACAAAGTCTAAAGACAACAACTGAAGACAAAGTCTGAAGACAACAGCTGAAGACAACAGCTGAAGACAACAGCTGTAGACAAAGTCTGAAGACAAAGTCTGAAGACAAAGTCTGAAGACAAAGTCTGAAGACAAAGTCTGAAGACAACAGCTGAAGACAAAGTCTGAAGACAACTGCCGAAGACAAAGTCTGAAGACAACCGCCGAAGACAAAGTCTGAAGACCAAGTTCTCAGAAGTTGTCACAACAGCTGAAGTAGTTCTCTTTAGTCGTTGTGATGGTTTACATTTCAGTAGTTTGTAATCAGTAGTTTTATATTATGTAAAACATCTAAAGTTCTTACACTTCAGATGTTATAACTTCAGTAGTTGTAACGTTAGCTTATACTTAGCTTTTAGTGAAGGTGTCCTCAGTTGTTATGGACATCTTCAGTAGTTTAGTTTACTTTCAGTTGTTTGTATAAATCAGTTAACTGTCACTATCAAGTGACGTCAGCTGATGTCACATTCCTTTATAAAAGGAATGTTTACCTAATTTTCTTGTACGGGAAGCATGTGCGTGAATGAAAACATTATTTTTGCAGAAAAACTTTCTCTCACTATAACCGTTACTGTTTGATTGAATATTCACATTATTCTTGCTAACATTTCATCTAATTCGTGTGCTATTCCGCTGCAAATCTTAATCTAATTGATCAAACTAGATCTCGATCCCTTTCAAATGGTATCAGAGCAGGTTAATCATTGATCGATTTAACAATTGATCATTGAAACTGCTCTTTTGATATCTAAGTTTGATCGAATTAGCAAATTTGCAAGAATTGGTTATAGAGTTTGTTTTTCTGTTGCTTTTGGTGAAATTAGTTTGAGATTCTTCTTGTTTTAAACCGTGTTGTTGAGTTTTTGAGCTAGATCTGTTAAAATCTCATTGAACCTGTTTGAATTGGTGAAAATGGCTACATCAATCAATGATCCTCACAATACTGGCTCCTCAACAAAGCCTCCGATGCTTGTTAGGAGTGAGTATAACATATGGCAACGCCAAATGGTTCATCACTTGTCTGTCAACAGTTCAGGTTGTTGGAAATCTGTGTATCATGGACCATATAAGCCTATGGTGAGTAATCCGGAAACCAATGAGATGGTTCCGAAGAAGAAAGAGCAATACTCAGATGAAGATCTAAAACTGTTTGAAATTGATGCTAAAGCCCATGGAATTCTAGCCATGGCACTGCCTAATGAAATCTATTCTGGACTTATGCATCATGAAACTGCTCATGACCTTTGGGTTGCTCTGAAAGAACAATTTGGAGGAACTGATGAGGTCTTGGCAAACAATAGAGAGATCCTCACCCAACAATATGAGACATTCTCTCATAGAAAGGGTGAGTCACTGACTCAACAGTTTGAGCGATTCTCCTGTTTGATATCTGAACTGAAAATGGTTAAACATAAATATACAAACAGTCAGATGAACAACAGATTCCTCAGATCCCTGCTTGAGAGATGGGACACATATACTATTGTCCTACGCTCTAGTGCAAATCTGGACAATCTATCTCTCACCCAACTTCATGGGAAACTATTAACATTTGAAAGAGAGATAGAACAAAAAAGGAAACTGGCTTCATCTGGGAAGCTCACTGATGGTTTTGTACCAGGGAATACTGCTCTGGTTAGTCATGAGTTAGAATATGCTGCATCAGAAAGTTCTTATGATGAGCATATAGATTTCTCTTGAAACAGTGGAGATCATGCTTTTGTTGGTGTTGATAGTAACTCAGGGTGTAATAGTGATAATTTGTGCTTTTTAATGGATGATTTGAAAGGAATTGCTGATGATGATTTGGAAGAGATGGATATTTTGAGCCAAATGGCATTAGTCAATATCAGATCTCAAAAATTTTACAAAAGGACAGGTAGAAAATTTCCTGGTCTCTCTGGAAAAACCAAACTTGGTTTTGACAAGAGTAAGTTGAGGTGTCACAAGTGCCATAGACTTGGACATTTTGCAAGAGAGTGTAGATCATCTGGATCTAACTCTTCTGCACCCTTTGTGACCTTTCCAGGCAATAGTTCACAAAACAAAGGGCAACATTCTACCAGTTCTGGTCATTAATCACAAAGTCAATCATCTCCTGCATATTTTTTCCCTCAAGGTCAAATGCCATATCCTTACCCCTGTTTTTACATGCCTCAGTCAATCAGGTTCCAGTACCCATACCTTAACAACCACATGCCCTACCCGAGCCTCAACCATCTCATTCAGGTCAACAATCTCAATCTCAATCACATCAAAGCTTTTTCACTCCTGGAGTTGTTGATTGGAGTAGCTTACCAGATGATCTTTCTGGTTATTCTGAACAAATGTTTTCTGGTGCTGGTCAACATGGTGGTGAAAATCCTTTTGGAAATCTTGCTCTTATGGCCCTGGAGTCTACTGATGGTTCATGCTCAAATGCTTCATCATCATAGGCACCACAAGTATCTTCTGAGGCTAAGGCCAAGTTGTGTTCTAAGTCATGCATAGCTGCTTTTGCCTCAATTAGAGAAGCAAATGTAGCTTTAATTAATCAAAATCTTGACCTAGAGAAAGTGATTTCCAAAAGAAAAGCTGAGTTTGAGACTGTTTTAAAGGAAAAAGATGATGAGATTTACAAATTAAAATGCCAAATCACTGATGAAAAGGCAAAGGTAGAGGTCATTTTAGAAAATCATAAGAATCTTAAAGAAACACTTGCAGCTACTCAGGTTGAGTGTGAACGCTGGGTAACATCTTGCAAGGGGTTTGAAATGCTTCTCAGTAAGCAAACAGCTTCAAATGTGAAGTTTGGGATTGGATATAATCACACAGAACCTCCTACAGATTTTACTCCCAAGACAGAAGTAAAATCTAAAGGTGAAATCAATTCCCAAACCACATCATCATGTGTCTCATCCTCAAGTGATAATGCAAAATCAGAGGATGAAGTCAGTAATAGTACCTTAGCTAATCAATATGCTGATGGTCTTACTGCTGATGAACACATGATCAAAGAAAAGCTGAGTACTTCAGGTGTTGTCTCACAAAGTATTCAAAGTACTGAAGAGCAAGTAACAACACCTTAAGAACATTTCAAACCAAATGAAAACAAACATGGTTTGACAACTGCTGAAGAGTCTATCAGGAAATCCAAATGTACCGATAGAAAACTTCTGAAGAACAAGTCTTTAGTTGTTACAAATCCTTCAGTACTTCACATAAGTATTGAGAGGAAGAAAGTACTAAGAACACACCTTCAGTAGTTTCATCTTCTTCAGTAGTTGAACAATAGAAGATGAAGAAAAAACCATATGAAATATGTGGTCTATTCAATCATCTTAGTGATGAATGTTGGTACAGAAAGGGTTCCAAATTTAACAAAGATAAAATCAAAAGAAATTAATAAAATGAAAGATGAATTTGAAACCAAGTTTGTGCCACAAACATCTCAAACTGATAACCCAAAGCTTTCACAAAAATCTAAAAAGAAGGAAGGGGTTTATCATAAAACAGCTGAAAATATTCCTCAAGGAGTATCAAAACACCAGACTAAGTCTGTGTCTTTCAAAAAGGAGGACATGGTGAGTCACAGGAACCAATCAAAAACAAGTACTGATGTGTCTGCTGAACTGAAGGCTTTAACAACCAATCAGACACAACTTGTTATGATGGTTCAACATCTGTTGGGGAGAGTTAATCAAATAGATGTCCCTTTGATTAAACCACTGAAAAGGAAAACTAAGCCAAAATCAAAGGAATCCTTTTCAGTATCATCTCCACCTTCAAAGGCTGTTAATCATGACAAATCAGTTAGTATACAATCTGTTGATAAGAACAAACCCAAAACCAAAATGGTTTGGCTCTCAAAAGCTAACTAGTTTGTTGTGACAAATGCAGGGTTCTTCAGCATGCCATAGAAGCATTTGGTATGTGGACAGTGGAGGATCTATGCATATGTCAGGGAGCAGATCTCTTCTTCATGACTACTCTCAAGGAAAGAAGGGATTTGTATCTTTTGGTAATGATGCTAAGGGTTACATCATCAGCAAAGGCTTTGTGTCAAATGGTGAGATAAGGTTTGATGATGTTAACCATGTGGAGAATCTCAAGTACAATTTGTTGAGTGTCAGTCAATTGTGTGATAAAGGGCATGTTGCACTTTTCACCAGCCAGAACTGTCGGATTCTGTCTTCTAATGTTTTGAGAATGATTGACAAGATATTGGATGAATATACTCTCCTGAAGGCCAACAGGATTGGAAGAGTATATGCCTTAGACTTATCAAAGAAAATTGATCTAAAAGGCCATCCATGTCTATTCTCCAAGGCCTCTCCTTAGGAATCTAAACTATGGCACAAAAGGCTTGGTCATGTGAATCTTAAAAACATGAACCAGCTGATCCATCATGGTTTAGTGAGAGGTCTGCCATTAAAGGAGTTAAAATGTGATGACAACTGCTCTGCTTGTTTAAAAGGAAAGCAACATAAAGTATCATTATCTCCAATAGAAGAACCAAAGTCCACTGCCTGCTTGCAATTACAACATATGGATCTTTTTGGTCTAGTAAGAGTGATGAGCATGGCAAAGAAAAAATACTGTCTGGTAATTGTGGATGATTATTCCAGATTTGTATGGACTTTCTTCTTACATTCAAAAGACGAGGCTGGTCCAATCATCATCTACTTTGTGTTGCATGTTGAAAAGCAGTACTCTCTTTCTGTCAAGTGTGTGAGGAGTGATAATGGCACAGAATTTAGAAATCACACACTTGATGAATTCTATCTCTCTAAGGGAATCAAGAGGCAGTATAGCATTCCAAGAACTCCTGAACAAAATGGAATGGTGGAGAGAAAGAACAGGACCTTTATTGAAGCCGCATGATCAATGTTGGCTGATTCTGGTTTGCCACTAACCTTTTGGGTTGAAGCTGTCAACACAACTTGCTATGTACAAAATAGAGTGTTAGTAAATCAGAGGTTGATGAAGACTCCTTATGAAGTGTTACATCATTTGGCTCCTCTGATTTCCTTCTTTAGAGCATTTGGGTGTCCTTGTTATATTCTTAACACAAAGAATCCACTTCAGAAGTTTGAATCAAAGGTGGATGCAGGGTACTTTGTTGGATATTCATCTACTTGCAAGGCATACAGAGTTTTTAATTGCAGAACAAAGATAGTTGAAGAAACCTTGCATGTAAAGTTTAATGAATCTCCAAAGGAGAAAATCCCACAAAACCCTGTGGAGTTATTTGATTTGGACATACTGCAATATGTTCCTTATCAGTCTCTAGCTGTTGCAGATTCTATGAATTCATCATCTCCTGCCACTAGTTATCCATCTGTTGGTATAAATGCAAGTTTTAGTGATCAACTGCCTGAGTCTACTAAACTTGATGTTCCTGTAGCTTGAGCAGTTCCATCCATAACAAATGCTGATGAGATATCTGAATCCTCTACTTCATTTGAATTGCCATCTCATTCTAGGTTTCAAGAGTCTAGATCACCATCTGTTGCTACTGAATCACCTACAAACACTTGCACAGATCTTATTGAGTATCAAGAACTGAAGAATCACCCCATGTCTCAGATCATTGGTGACATCTGTTGGTCCATGTGATCGATGAACAGTACAATTGATAGGATAATTTGATCAATATCAAACACACAATCCAAATAACAACAATTGAGAAGTAAATATGATGAATCAAGACATAATTGGTACTCAAATGAACAAACTCAATCAATAACAACAAGCACAATTGTATTTCAATGAAGTAACTGCTTAGAAATGGTAGCTTGCAACAGAATTCCACGATTAGGGTTTTGCAAGCTTGCCGTACAAAGTGAAATGACAATAGTATATATAGCAGTCATAGATTCGCTGACAGTTTCGCTACCAGCGAAACTGTCATGCCGAAACTATAGTTTCGCTCGGTAGAACACAAGTTCGCCGGGTAAACCAAAACAGCAAACTGTGAGCAAATGTATAGATTCGCTCACAGTTTCGCTGGACTGCCAAAACTGCTAATTACAAACAAAATACAAAATGAAACTTACAAAAGTCCTATTACAATGTAAAGTAACATCTATACTAAAGTGAGTCCAACCTAACATGATCTTCAATACTCCCCCTAGGTGGACCTCACTATCTTCACTTCTCTTGATTTGACTCGTCGGCTCCAGTTTCCTCTGCTACTGTTGGTCTATCTTCATCACCTCCCGCAACAACATCTTTAGAAGCTTCAGCCACTGATCCTCCAAGGTTAGTTCCTACATCACCAGCTTCCTCAGAATGACCACTAGCTCTAGCAAACTGCCTGGTCATGTCTTGAACATCCATGGCAAAGTCATCTTGTGCTCTCACCTTTTCAGCCAAACTCTTTACCTCCGCCCATACTCCTCTTATTTTGTTTGCCACATTCATAAACAAGCTTGCCTCTTTTCGTGTTTCCTCTCCTGCCCCAGCCTTAATATGATTTTCACAAAGAGTCAAGAGATCTTCATCACTGAAGCTGAATAATTCCATCGGGTCAAACACCCTAAACTCTTTTCCGTGTTTGGCTCTAATCACCGCCTCACCAGTGTTATTATCATAAAATCACTTTTCAAAGTCCTGTAAACGTTGGGGAAGAGGATCAGCAATCTTACCCTGTTTACAGTCTTTGGTGGTTTGACTCTCAAAACAATCCTCCCTTTGCCAGTCTCCTAGTCTTTATCTTTCTTTGATCTTTTTCGTTCAGCCTTCATGTATCCAAATGACTCAAAATTATCATTAAGTCCATTTTTAATTTCCTTCTCAAGAAATACTGCCTTTTCACTTAAATGAGCATTAATCAAAGGCAAAGTGGCCAACCATCTCAGATCCTATTTGGGCAAGGTCTTAAAAGCCTTCCTCTTGAGCATGTAGCTGATATCACCTCCTCTTCTTTTAATCATAAACATCTTTAAACTAGGATTATAACACCAACTTATTATCTTCTTGTCTGCCTCTTTCCTGCTTAAACCTTCTATATTTTGAAACAAAGGAGCAAGTTCTTCAGCCTCCTTCTCCTTCACCAACGGTCACTCTTATCCATCTCAAACACATCAGCTTCATCATCTCCATTCTTAGCAACATACACCAGTGGTCTCTCATCTACTTCATAAAACTCTGGTTCAGAATCATAATCAACCAATTGCTCATCCTCCTCTTCTTCATCAATCAAACCTTTTCCTTTATCAGACATTCCCTCAGTGGTAGCAGTAACAACCACTTCTTCACCCACACTATCCTTATCAAAATCAAACTGTAGGTTAACAAACCCTGCTTCAATAATATCATCATCCTCATTTCTTCCAGCATCTTCTCTTGGGATCTCTTGTTCCCCTGCTTCAGTATTAGCTGCTCCAGAAGTGCCCTCTCCTACCTTGGATGAAGTACCCACATTCAAGAATGAGTACTTAGATATATCAGTCATATCATCTAACTCAGATCGAGTTAGTTGACTAGGTAGGCCAGCAGCAGCTTTCATCTAAGAAATTTCTTCAAACAATCTCTTAATCAAATTATTCTGGTCAACCAACATCTTTTTCATTCCTTCAATTACCTCATCCTTCTGTTGTTCCCTAATCTCCTGATTCGTCAGTTTAGTCTTTATCATACTCAACTCATTGGCCAATGAAGTATTTAGACTACGAATAACATCCTCATCAAGACCAGCACTAGCCTCTTTCCCTGCTGTGAAACCCTCGTGTCGATGTTTTGATCTCCGTTCAGGCTCAACAAAGTCAGTTTTCTTTTTAGATCTCCGTTCTTTCTCCACCCTTATCTCCTCTGCTTGTGCATCTATATCTTCTTCAAAATCATAATCTTTCTCTTTTGCATATCTCTTTCTCTTCTTAGCTGCATCAGCTTGTTGCACCCTTGTTTCCTCAGTCCTTTTGTTTTCAGACTCATCGACCCGTCTGATATAATTCCAGCGTTCTGGAGGGTACATATTTTCCCAGAGATGGGTGATTTTACCACTGAAATCATGGCGGATAGCATAGCAATCAGCAAATATCCGAGGGTTCATCTGCACTAATCTCTTGACTTCACCATGTTTAGGAACATCAGGAATAAGATCATCAATAATCATCTGAATAAAGCGAGGATATAACAACCATTTATCCTTCTTCACAGCCATCACATTCTCTGGCATACACGCAAAGATCAGTCTAGCAATGTTTGCTTTCTCCCCTTTACAACATATCACCATAGCTTTGGCCCAGTCAAGATTAAGTCCATCGGATCCACCCTTACGGTGATCTAAGCACATAATAAAAACATGAGCTATATATCTCCATTCCTTAGATAAAAAAGACTTTTTAATCTCCTTCCTCGAACCAAAAGCTGGTCCCTCATACCCCATTTGTCTGAAAGCTTGGAATACTTCAGACTCCATCATATCCACTTCATCACCAGTATCATCTTCTAGTCTAAGAATCCTCGACACGCTCTCAGCAGTAATAGTTATATCATGATCAATCACTCTAGTTGTGATTGTCTGTACATCTCCTCCAGTGTTGTATTCTGCTGATCTCCAAAAATCTCTAATATTAAGATCATAGATAGTGGGTGAGTGTGAGATAGCATATGCAATGGGTGATCTCTGAAGCCATCTAATGCAGTCACGAAATCCAGCCGCCTTTGGAAGAGTATCATCTAATATGGCAGTGATGTTATTCCTCTCATCAAACTTGAGATTCGCCATGATAACCTGAGAAGAACAACAAATAAATTTGAATAAGAAATACTGAAAATAAGAAAATAAAACAAAAACAAAAGAAACAATCAATTTCGGCAAGCGAAACAATAGTTTCGACAAGCTTAGAATGAATTAAAGTAGTTTCGCAATTAGTTTCACCAAATATTAATTAGTTTCGCTATTACAAATTAGTTTCGCTGACATAAGAAAATACAAGCGAAACTGTGTAAATTAAAGATCAGTCATTGCGAAATTAGAGAAGATATGGCGAAACTGTTAAGTTTGCTCGGACAGCATAACTTTACAGTTTCGCAGAAAAGATGTGAACTTTCGTTCAATTTCGCAGAGAAATTAGTAGTTTCGCTGATCGAACAGCGAAACCACCGAAGAGACACAATCTAGATAACTTAAGAATAGACTATTTAATCCAGATTAGAAAGTGAATCAGTGTTCGAAACTCACATACGAAGTGAATCTCACGAAAAATCAGTCCAAATCACAAACACAAGTCAAAATCGCCTTAAAAGTTATGGATAAACCCTAAAAGTGAAACTGAGCGATTGTGCGAAATTATGAGAGAAAATTCGCAAACATGACTTATATAGCAAATAGTTTCGCAGACAGCGAAACTATAAATTCGTCTGGCGAATTTACAGTTTCGCCCAGTGAAACTGTAATTTCGCTAGGAGGTAACTGATTAACAACTTATTAGCCAACCTAGCGAAATTGCAGTTTCGCTTTGCGAAATTATTAGCGAAAGAATACTTTCGCACCTTTTATTTTATTATTTATTATTAATTTTTATTTTATTATTTTTTAAATTATAATACTTAAAGGAAGCACATCTAATAATGAGATCTAAAATAATCAGAGATCACATTCTCTAAATATTTTAGAACATAAAGATGATCAAAAAATCATCTACCAGTCATGAGATCATACTGAATACAAGATCTGATCACAATCTGCATAGAAACAACTGAAATTAGAACAAATCAATAACGATTGCTGATATAATTGTCCACTTAAACTCATGCCTTATCCTTTTTCGAACAACAGCTTATGATTCATTTAAGGTTCGATTAGATGCTTTAAAATGCAAGACCCCACAATCATTTGGTAAAAAAACCCTCACCCAACCTCAGGATTTCTTGAATTATGAATCAATCTTCAAAGAAAAAGGTTTGTGAATTAGTGTGCAAATGATTATCAACAGAATATTTCATTCTGAGAGAAATTCATCGATAAGATGATTTGACATAATTATATCAAAATGGTGAGAGCTCCAGATCTATACTCACGTATAACAGAGGAGATAACCATTTGAACATGTGCTGATGAGAGTTCCAGGTCAGTACTATCGTACAGCAGAGGAGATCATCACTCCAGGTCAGTACTCACGTACAGCAGAGGAGATAAGCACAGACACAAGACATCTTGACACTAAATATACCAGTAGAGGATGATGACAAAACAAAGCAAAATGAACGAAAGATTCATTCTCAATCCAATTTTTGTCAGGACTCAGTTTTTGTGCAATCCAAAACGATTGAGTAAATCCAGACATTCTTAAGCATAAAGTTTAATTTAATCAAAAAGCTGCTGTCTACTTCATTCGTTAGGCAGAGTCTATCAAGCATATCATTAAAGAATCTGATCCATTTCCTTTTTTTTTAATGTGAAACTGAATCCAGTAACAGTTACTATCATTTCTCATAGAAGTACTGGTCATGTAAATAAAATTTTTTAGAGAATATACAATCATTTCTCATCATGTTAAATTCCAATCTCAGAATAATGATATTACTCCCCCAAATTTTATTTTCATACTTCTATTATTATCAATGAATTTTCATTTTAAGTAATTTTTTTATATGTTTGTTATAATTTTTTTTGGTTTTTTTAATAAAGAAATAGAAAATGAATTTTTTTTAAAAAGATATTAACCCAAGCATAGAAATCAATTCATAAAAACGAGGTTTATCAAATGTTTTTGTGAAAAGATCAGCTTTTTGATTTTTTGTATCGATGGGTATAATATTAATGAAACCCTTCTCTTGAGCATCACGAATAGCATGGATTCGTGTTTCAATATGCTTTGTGCGGGAATGATGAATGGGGTTTTTATCAATTCCAATGGCAGCCTCATTGTCACAGAATAAAGGTGTATGAAGGAAATTAATGCCATAATCAATCATTTGATGTTGGATCCAGAGAACTTGAGAGCAGCAGCTGGAGGCAGCAATATATTCAGCTTCCCCTGTAGAAAGAGAAACAGTAGTTTGTTTCTTGCTCTGCCAGGATACCAGACAATTTCTCAAATATTGACAACCTCCAGACACAAATTTTCTGTTTAACCTGCAACCATTGGAATCACTATCAGAGTAAGCATGTAAATCAAAATTTCCACCATACGGATACCACAACCCGAGACGAGACGATCCTTTGAGATAACGAAATATTCGTTTGACAGCTTTCTCATGAGATTCCTTTGGATCCGACTGATATCTAGCACAGTAACCAACAGCGAAAGTGATATCAGGACGACTTGCAGTAAGATACATGAGAGAGCCAATCATAGACCGAAAAAGATGAGGATCAACTGGTTTTCCATTTTCATCCGGAGTTAGACATGTCTGAGCAGTAAAAGGAGTCATCTCAGTAGACGCATCATCCATCTTAAATTTCTTCAGAATATCTTTAATGTACTTTTCTTGATGAATAAGAATTCCTTCTTTCTGTTGTTCAACTTGCAATCCAAGAAAGAAACACATTTCACCCATCATACTCATTTCAAACCTTTGGCTCATCACTTCTTTGAACTCTCTACACAATTGAGAGTTTGTAGATCCAAAAATAATATCATCGACATACACTTGAACAAAGATCATTTCACCATTCACCTCTCTTTTAAATAAGGTCATATCAATGGTACCACGAGAGTAACCATTGCTTAGAAGATATTGCGTAAGAGTCTCATACCAGATTCTGGGTGCTTGATGAAGACGATACAAAGATTTATCAAGTTATACACTTTATCAGGAAAATCAGGATCTTCAAAGCCTGGTGGTTGACACACATATATCTCCTCATCAATGTCTCCGTAGAGAAAAGCACATTTCACATCCATCGGGTAAACTTTGAATTGTTTATGAGCAGCATGAGCAAGAAATATTCTGATTGCTTCAAGACGAGCAACTGAGCAAAGAATTCTGTATAATCAATTCCTTCTTCTTGAGCAAAGCCTTGCACTACAAGTCTAGATTTGTTGCGCACCACCACACCCCGATCATCTGGTTTGTTCTTAAATACCCATTTTGTACCAATTGGATATTTGTTGGGAGGTAAATCAACTAAGGTCCAAATCTGAAGCTTTCTAAACTGTTGAAGTTCCAATTGCATAGATTCTACCCAACAAGGATCTTGTAGAGCAGCATGAACATTTTTTGGAACAATTTGAGAAATAAAGCATGAGAAAAGACAAACATTAATCAGACCAGATTGACTTCGCGTGCGAACACCATCAGAAACAGATCCAATCACATTATCGAGCGGATGATCTTTCAAAGTTTTGTAATCACTTGAAGAAGGAAAGATAGTTGAAGAAGTATCAGCCATGTCCGGAGAAAGATTGGATGAAGGTGTATCAATGACAGGTGTGGAATCAGGTAAGTTAGGAGATGTAGGAGATAAAGAATCAGATAATGGAGCTTGATCAGGCATTGGAGACGATGAACTGACATCAGTTGAAACAACATCATTTACTAGCGGGATGGATGGAACAGACGATGGAGATGATGGAATAATATTCGTTTGAGTACTTGGAATTGATGTATCATCATTGAAAACTGGCAAATTAAATGAATTGAACACAGTATTGGAGTCAAAGAACCATGCAGGTTCAGATTTCACTTCAGAAGGATTGGATTCTTGCCAATCAACATAGAATGACTCTTGAACAATACGTGTTCTCTTGTTATAAACTCGGTACGCCTTTTGTGAAGAAGAGTATCCAACAAAATAACACTCGTAAAAAACACACCAATTTTTGTCTTTTGAGATTGAGTATTCAGAAGAGTACAAGAACATCCAAATGGTCGAAAGAAATCAATTAGTGGCTTCCTCTTATGAAAAAGTTCATAAGGAGTCTTCACTTTATCTTTCACAATTAGCACCCTGTTTAGAACATAAGATGCACAATAACAGCTTCAGCCCAGAAAATAATGGGTAATGAGGATTCTATCAACATTGTACGAGCAGCTTCCACAAGAGTGCGATTCTTTCTTTCTGCAATACCGTTCTGCTGGGGTGTTCTTGCAGCACTAAATTGTCTCACAATCCCTTTTTGAGCACAAAATGAATCAAGAATCTGATTTTTAAATTCAGTGCCGTTGTCACTTCTTAATCCCATAACTCTTCTCTTACTGACTGATTCAATAGAAATGATTAATTTCTGCAATTCCTCTACAACTTCACTTTTGTGTGCAAGAAACCTCACCTATGAATAACGTGAGAAACCATCTGTAATAACAAGACAAAAAGATTTTTTAGCAATTGATTTAACACTAATTGGCCCAAATAAATTAGTATGTAACAACTCAAGAGGACTTGATATGCTATTTAAAAGTTTGGGCTTATGAGGTTTCTTATGTTGTTTCCCTTTGGCATATGCCATGCATTTTTCAGAAACGGAAAAATCTTTTAAAGGAAGTCCTCTAACAAGATTGTTCTTGAATAATTTATTAATTATCTTAAAATTGACATGGCCTAAGCGACGATGCCACAAGAGTGACTCAGAGGTTGATGCTTTTGAGAGAAGACAAGTTGCAGTAGCCTTTGACTCATTTGAATTCCTATCAAGAAGATATGTATCATGTTTCCTTGGAGCACGCATGAGAATTAAATCCTCCGAATAGCTATCGCTGATTTTAGAAATAAACATTCGTCAGATTTAAATAGAACAGGAATGTCTTTATCACAAATTTGAGAGACACTCAGAAGATTAAAAGCCAATTCAGGAACATGGTTGACTTTTTCTAGAGTAAGAGAACCATTGGTAACTTCTCTTTGTCCAATTATTTTTCCACCCTTCTTATTTCCAGCAAATGCCACATATCCTCCATCTATAATCCGATAATTGGTCAACAAATCCTTTAATCCCGTCATATGCTTGGAACATCCGCTATCAACATGCCACAGACTGTGTACAATCTTTGAAGAGGATCCCTGAAATGAATTAACAAATCATTTAGCCAGGAGCAATAGGGACCCAAGATTGAACAACTTTTGTTTTTAAAGAAGAAGATTTTTTACAAAAGAAATTATTAACCAATTTTGTCAATTTATTCCCAAAACAATTCCTATTAGAGGATCTTTGAATCAAAGGGCAATTTTTGATAAGATGATCCTCTTCACCACACCTGAAACAATGATGTTTGAATCTAGCTCGATGATGAACAGTACAATTGTCCAATTTTTGCTTTTATGCTCTCTTCATCAGTCAGCAAGAGCCAAAGAACTATCATATTGCATTAAGAGACAATGGATGGGTTGAAGCTATGCAACTTGAGCTTCTTCGGTTTCAAAAGCAACAAGTGTGGGAACTGGTTCCTCTATCCCAAGGTAAGTGTGCAATAGGCACTAAATTGGTGTTTAGGAAGAAAACTGATGAAAAAGGCCAAATTGTCAAGAACAAGGCCAGACTGGTTGTACATGGGTTTTCACAAGAAGAAGGTATTGATTATGATGAAACCTTTGCCCCTGTAGCCAGACTGGAGGCAATCAGACTGTTCTTAGCTTATGCTGCTTTCCATAATCTTAAAGTTTTTCAAATGGATGTCAAAAATGCATTCTTATATGGTAAAATAAAAGAAGAAGTTTATGTGTGTCACCACCAGGTTTTGAAGATCATAAACATCCAGATTAGGTGTATAAGCTTGATAGGCTTTTTATGGGCTAAAACAAGCTCCCAGAGCCTGGTATGAAACACTGTCTAACTTTCTTCTTCAAAATAATTTCATTAGAGGCTCCAAAGATAAAACTTTGTTCATTAAGAAAGTAGGAATGCATAAGCTTCTTGTTCAAATTTATGTAGATGATATCATTTTTGCATCCTCTGATCCACAGTTGTGTAATGCCTTTACTGAGTTGATGCAACAAAAGTTTGAAATGAGTGCCATGGGAGAATTACAGTTCTTTCTAGGGTTGAAAATCAAACAAATGGCTGATGGAACTTCATTCATCAATCAAAATATACAAAGGATTTATTGAAAAAGTTTGATTTACAAAACTGTAAGCTCTGTTCTACTCCCATGTGCAGCACCACATAACTGGATGCTGATAAAAAAGGTAAAGCAGTTGATGAAACTCTTTACAGATGTATGATTGGTTCCGTATGTACCTTACAGCTTCTAGACCAGACATTATGTTTGCAACGTGTGTCTGTGCTAGATTTCAGGCTGTACCTAAAGTATCCCATATGATTACAGTCAAACAGATCTTTAGATATTTGCAAGGAACTCAATCACTAGGACTTTGGTATTCCACTGGGCACTCTTGTAATTAGTTGCTTTCTCTGATAGTGACTATGCAGGGTGTAAATTAACCAGAAAATCAACCTCTGGTGGATGCCAATTCTAGGCAATTGTTTAGTTTCTTGGCAGAGTAAGAAACAAGTTTCTGTTGCTACATCCACTGCTGAAGCAGAGTACATTGCTGCTGCAAGTTGTACATCTCAGGTACTCTGGCTTCAGAATCAATTACTGGATTATGACATTACAGAGACTAAGACTCCTTTACTGATGGACAGTGCTTCAGCTCTTTGTATTGTTAAGAATCCTATCCAGCATTCTAGGACCAAACATATTGAGATCAGACATCATTTTATCAGGGATTGTTATGAAAAAGGTTTGATTGATCAAAGTTTGTTCCTAGTGCTGATGAGCTTGCAGATATATTTACTAAGCCTTTGGATAGTGCAACTTTCCAAAATCTAGTGCTAAGGCTTGGTATGCTACAGCTTGAATGATTTGACAACTACTGATGATCTTAGTTCACAAGTACTGATGAGCATTATTATACAACTATCAAAAATAAGTACTGATAAGTTATTTTATCTTCAGCAGTTTTCATAACTACTGAAGACTAAATTACTTAAAAGTACTGAAGTACTTCATTTGTTGCAAAGTACTGATGTGGTTACAACTACTGATGTCTATTCTAACAGATAAGTACTGATGACCAATGAAACATCTGAAAATTAGATAATCTGTTGAGTAAGTGTTAAGGTCAAATGGAACAACTGAGATATGTGAATTGATGACAACAACTGATGAGTAATTTTATTCTTCAATTGTTTCAAACAACTGCTGTTTCATTTCAAAACAACTGAAGCCAAAACCAAGTCTTCAGTAGTTTCCAACTACTGATGACAAACACTAAGTCTTTAGTTGTTTACAACATCTGAAAGTTAAAACCATGTCTTCAGTCGTTTTCTAAAAACTGATGACTAACACCAAAACTTTCAGTTGTTTTCTTTCAGCCGTTTAATAACCTATAAATACCTAACCCTAACTTCAAACTTTTCATAAATCGATTTCCGAACGTTCATCTTCCATTAATGGCGACCATGCAAATCAAACCACGACACAACTGTGTTGCCTACTTCACAAAATCGGCCTTTTGGACTAAGTTTGATGATGCCATTGATCTGATGGTTGATTCCCATATCGAACTGCTTTTCTTCTGAATCCAACCATCTATCCCGATACCCTTCACCGATTCTGGACAAATGTCACTATCCATACTGGTGAGAATGATGTCGCGATCACTCTCCAGTCATTTGTAAACCAGAAGAAGGTGGTAGTCACTCCTGCTATCATTCGCCAAACGCTAGATCTGAATGATGCCACCTTTGTCACAAATACCCGAAGGGCACCATGGATCTATCATTCATCAACCATGGATATGCAGGCGACCTAAGTGCTACAACCATTCTGAAGAAGCACTTCCATGATGCTGAACGCCTAATCTTCCACATGATCAATGTTTGCCTTGCCCCCAAATCCTCTTCATGGGATCAAATGTCATCAAGGTGGTAGCAGGTATTGTATTCTATCCTTGAACGCCAAAGCTTAAATTTTTTTGAAATTATATTTTTAGAATTAAAAGATCTGGCAATAAAACCTGTGGCTAACAGATGGCTATTATATCCAAGGTTTCTTATGGCCATAATCATAAATCAGTTAAAATTTGATGGCCCTGTTGGCCTTGGAGTCCCTGCTGTGGTAGTTTTGCCAGAGGTATACTCCAGGCACAACTCTGACCCACACCTCAAAGAGGCTGCCAAACTGCTAAAACCCAAGCAGAAGGAACCCATAGCCTCAACCTCTAGATCCAAAGTCCCCTCTAACCACACTCCAAACAAACCAAAAAGGCTACTCAGGGAGTTGAGTCCCCTGATGATGCCCCTGCAACACAAAGGCAGGCTGAAACTATGGGTAGTAATCCCCTTGTAGTTTCCAAGACTCTACCAGCTAAAATCACTCAGGTATCCTCTCAACAGGATCCTGATGCAACCAAAAATGGGGAAACCACTGTTAGGATTAGTGATTTAAGTTTGATTAATTAGAGTAGATTGCAGCGGAATTCGAACAATGAATTAGACAATTTAGCAAGAACTCAATTGATATTCAATGGAATAGTACACGGTTATAGAGAGAGAGAGAGAATTCTACAAAAGGAATATTTCATTCAAATGCTTTCGTGATGGCTGAAAGTCACACGTTACAATTAGGTCAATATTCCTTATATAAGGAATATGACGTCTGCTGATGTCACTTGATAGTGACATCTAACAGAATTATACAAACAACTGAAACTATGCAAACTACTGAGAATGTTCTCAACAACTGATCACATCTCATAGAATGCTAAGTACAAGAACATAAAACTACTGAACTAAAAACTACTGAAACTATAAACTACTGAAAGGTAAATTACAAGTACTGAAAAGGAAAACCATCACAACTACTGAAGTTAATAGCTTCAGCTGTTGTGACAACTAGTGATCACTCTGGTCTTCAGTCTTTGTCTTCAGTAGAAATCTTCAGGTCATGTCTTCAGACTTTGTCTTCAGACCTTGTAATCAGCTGATGTCTTCAGCTGTTGTGATCTTCTTGAGCAGTTGTAATGTTTGTGGGACTTGGAGGTTTTTCTGATCAGGCTCATTGGTTCTTTTGGTCCAACAAACTCCCCCTGAACCAATGCAGCCAAAACCTCTAAGTTTATTGATGATCCCACGTATTCTTTGGCAGAAACACCCTCTTGATCAGCTTTAGAGGTAATCATGTAAACACAGGCCGGGAAAGGTTTCTGATCTTTTGATTGGCTAAGTGTGGAAGGGAACTCTGTCTTGGGGAAACTGGACATAGAGTCTTGTCCCAACCATGAAACCTAATTCCCATTGATGAGTCTGTAAGACTCTCTTGCATAGGCCTCAAGGAGAACAACTTGTTCCTCCTTGGTGAGTTCTTCTGCTTCTCCCTCAAAGAAGAACTTAGGGCCATAATATTTAGACAGATACCTTACTGTCTTCCCATTCTTCAACTCAACAGTTGTGATCTCTCTGTATGCGAATTCATCTGGATGAGAGCCTTCTAGCAACAACTGGAGTTCACTCTTTTGAAGATCTTCAAGTCTCTTGTATAACAGCCCTTCTTGATCATTTTGTTCTCAAGTAGAGATTGAGGGGTTGTCTTTGAGTTGTGTGCTCTCTTGAATTCTTCTATAATCTCCCAGGGTGAGACTACCATAGCCAACATAATTGCAGCATTCAAAGTCTTTTCCACTTGGCCATGATATCTACTTGGTATGTTCTTCTTGTGTATTCTGGAACTTACCCTGGGGTCTGGCCAAATCCTCACTCTTTCTCTTTGATGTTGGAATGTATGCCTAAGAGTGTACAGCCTCAGAGCTTGTTTCTTCATTGCTTGAATGGATGAGGACTGAGGGAAGTCCTTGTCAACCATTTTGAGAAATTGCTTATCATGCTGCTTCTGCTATTCTACTTCTTCAATCTTCACTTTCACCATTTGCATTTGCAAGTCAGGTGTGATCATCTGTTGACTTCTAGGCTCAGGTGTTTTAAGTTTGAGAACATCAGAGATTGGCAGACTGTCTTCATCTCATCATCATCATCTTCTTCTTCTACCCTTAACACCCTTCTCCTCTTCTGGGTGTATCACTGGGTGTGGTTTGAGATGGTTTTTGGGGTAATGGAATTGGTTTTGTGGGTTGAGTTGTGGGTGGTTTTGGTTTAGGGATAGAATTGGCAGATTTTAGAGATGATTGCTTTGAGGGTGTTTTTGAGTGGGAGTATGAGAAGGCTGATCTAGCAATTTAGTGGTGAGTTTGGCTTTTGAGAGCTTGCCATCTCAGTTCTCTTCCCAGCACCTGCTTCATCCAGTGCTTCGATGATCACCCTTTGTTGTAGCTTCCACAGAACAGATTTTCTTGGTTATTTCCAAGATACTGTCTCTGGACCAAGACTTCATCTCTATCAATGATCTTCCTAGATTTGGCAATAAACCTGATCATAATCTCCAACCTTTCCTATCCATCACACTGTAACTAGCCATCTTGCTTGAATTTCATTTATCTCCAGCCTTCTGATCTCAACATCTAATGGTGTGTGTCATGACCCTGTCTGAAGAGCTGATCTATTATTTTGTCCATAGACCTGCTGTGAGCTTCATCAGCTTCTTTGACTAGATCTTCTAAGGACTTTTCTCCATCAGACTTTGACTCAGCACTTCTCTTCCATTTGTAAGTGATCAGCTGATCTTTCTGCTCTTTGTCTGTGCTCAGCTCTTGCACTGTGATCAACTGTTTCTCTGAGATCAGTTCTTGTTCTTTATCCAACTCCTTTTCTTTTTCTGGTTCTTTCTCATCTTCTACTCTCTTCCTTTTCTTTCTTTCACCGCCTTAGACTTAGTAGTCTCCCCTTTTTGGTGCATTGGGATCAGGGGCTTGAAAGGCAGAAAGTGACTTGTGAACAACATCATCAAGGAGTGTTTGGAGATTTGAGGAGATCCTCTCATCAATGGCTTTATATACTATCTCAGTGATGATGGGAGTCATGAGAGGTAAGGAGCTTTGAAAGGTTGCAACCATCTGCTCAGAGGGGTTCTGTCCCTGAGAGGTGGTGCCAAAGGCAGTGGCTGGTGGCTTAGTTAAGTGTATTGGCTGTGTGTTTTGGTGAACCTTCAATGAAGTGCCATCTGTGGGTTTATTGGGGCAGATGGACTTTTATCCCGAGACATTTTGGCTAGCAGTTCTTTGTGTCTGCTCACCTCAGTCTCTAGGATTGTGTTATGGGCTAAGACATCAAAGAAAAAGCCCAGGTCATCATCAGTCTTTGCTGAATCATCTGACCTCCTGATTAAATCAGGATGTACATGCCCTGAGTGTAGATCAGTATATGCATGTGCCCCTTGTTCTTGGTTCTAGGGACTTCTTGCCTCTGGACTTTTTCCTTCATTGGCAGTTGCCTCTGGTGAGGTCTTATATATGTTACCAACTTCATCCTGTTCATTTGCTGAATCAGTAGAAGTGGTAGCCTGACCAGATGTTCTAACATCCTCTTCTACACTTGGAGATTGAATATTATAACCCCTGTGCTGTGGGTTATCAGTAGCATTTTGGTCCTCCCCCTCAATCGTTGAGGTATTCCCAGTGTTAATTGGTTTCTCAGGAGGGGGTATGGAATGCAGTTGACTCAGCACTTTAGCAACTATAAGGGTTGGGCTTTGAGAGGCGGTTGTATTTGGAGATTGGTCAGAAGCAGATTGCACCCGGGGTGAGAGATGCTCTTCAATGGTAACCTTCTCAACTGAGATAGGTTCCAGTAATGTGGTATCCCCGAATTTGGTTGCAACAGGATCCTTTGGAGAGGATACCTGTGCGGTTTCAGCTGGTTGGGTCTCTAACATGACTAGGGGGTTAGAACCAGTATGTGTTTCCTGTATTGGTGGTACAGGGGCATCCTCAGGGGACTCATCTCCCTGAGTAGCCTTTTTGGGCTGTTGGGGTTTGGGTTTGGTGGGGACTTTGGATCTGGAGGTGGAGGCTGTGGGTTCCCTCTGCTTGGGTTTGAGTAGCCGGGCAGCCCCTTTGAGAGTAGGGTCAGAGTTATGCCTGGAGTATACCTCAGCTAAGATAGCTGGAGCAGGGACTCCAAGACCAACAAGGCCTTCAGATTTTAATTGATTTAAAATTATGGCCATCAGAAACCTGGGATATAATAGCTATCTGTTTGTCACAGGTTTCTGAGCCAGATCCTTAAGTTCCATAAACTCTATCTCTGAAAAATTAGAGTTTGTCGTTCAAAGATAGAGTACGATACCTGTTGCCATCTTGAGGACATCTGATCCCATGAAGATGTCTTTGAAGCAAGGCAGACATTCACCATGTGGAAGATAAGTCTTTCAGCATCATGGAAGTGCTTTTTGAGAATGGTTGTAGCACTTAAGTCTCCTTCATACCCGTTGTTCATGAAAGACATATCAATGGTGCCTTTCGGGTATTCTATAATACAGGTGGCATCATGCAAATTTAGGGTTTTGCGAATAATGTCAGGGGTGATTACCACCTGTTTCTGGTTGACCAACGACTGGAGAGTGATTTGGCTATCATTTTCACCAGTTGTTACAGAGACGTTGGTCCAGAATTGGTTTAAGGAATCGGGGTATATGGTAGGATTCAAAAGAAAGGCGGTTCTGTATTGGGAATCCACCATAAGATCGATGGCATTATCAAATTTGTTCCAAAAGGCCAATTTCGAGAGGTAGGTGACACAGTTGTGTCTGGGTTTGAGTTTCATGGTCACCATTGTTGAGAGAGAAAAGGATAGAAAACGGCTAATGAAACGTTCGGCTATAAGTGCAGGTATTTATAGGTTAAGAAAAGGCTGAAAAGAAAACGACTGAAATTGTTGGTGTTGTCATCAGTGTATGAAAACAACTGAAGACTTGGTTTTAACTATCAAACATTTGAAACAACTGAAGACTTGGTTTTGGTCATCAGTAGTTATGAAACTACTGAAAACCTTGGTTTTGGCTTCAGGTGTAGGAAACAACTAAGGACTTGGTGTTAGTCATCAGTAGTTGTGAAACTACTGAAGACATGGTTTTGTCATCAATTGTTTAAGGTGAAACAGCAGTTTGTGGAAACGATTGAAGAGAAAATTCTCATCAGTAGTTTTCGTCAATTCTTAGCTTTTCAGCTGTTTCATACTGTCTCAACACTTACTCATCAGACTTTTTAGCTGTTTTCAGTTGTTTCATAGGACATCAGTACTTATCTATTTTACTAACATCAGTAGTTATAACTACATCAGTAGTTGTAACTGCATCAGTTTCTTTTAACAGAAAGTACAGTACTTTTTAAGTAATTTAGTCTTTAGTAGTTATGAAACCAACTAAGAATAAAACTTATCAGTACTTATTTGTGACATGTTTACTAATGGTCATCAGTACTTGTTTACTGAGATCAGTAGTTGTCACTTATTCTAGCTGCAGCATACCAAGCCTTAACACAAGGTTTTGGAAAGTTGAACTGTCCAAAGGCTTAGTAAATATATCTGCAAGCTCATCAACACTTGGCACAAACTTTGGATCAATCAGACCTTTTTCAAAACAATCCCTAATAAAATGGTGTCTGATCTCTATATGTTTGGTCCTAGAATGCTGGACTGGATTCTTGACAATACATAGAGCTGAAGCATTATCCATTAACAATGGAGTCTTAGTCTCTGTAATGCCATAATCCAATAATTGGTTCTGAAGCCAGAGTACCTGAGATGTACAACTTGTAGCTGTAATGTACTCTGCTTCAGCAGTGGATGTAGCAATAGATGTTTGTTTCTTACTCTGCCAAGAAATCAAACAGTGCCTAGGAATTGACATCCACCAGAAGTTGACTTTCTGGTTAACTTACACCCTGCATAGTCACTATCAGAAAAAGCAACTAATTAGCAAGAGTGTCCAGTGGAATACCAAAGACCTAGAGATTGTGTACCTTGCAGATATCTAAAGATCCTCTTGACTGCAATCAAATGAGACTCTTTAGGAGCAGCCTGAAATCTAGCACAAACACAAGTTGCAAACATAATATCTGGTCTAGAAGCTGTTAAGTACATCAAGGACCCAATCATACATCTGTAAAGTGTTTCATCAACAGCTTTACCTTTTGATCTACATCCAGTTGTGTGGTGTGCACATGGGAGTAGAACAGGGCTTACAGTTTTGTAAATCAAACTTATTCAAAAGTTTTTGTATATTTTGACTGATGAATGAAGGTTCCATCAGCCTTTTGTTTGATTTGCAAGCCTAGAAAGAACTGTAATTCTCCCATTGCACTCATTTCAAACTTTTGTTTCATTAAACTTGTAAAATCATCACACAACTGGGGATCAGAGGATGCAAAAATTATCATCAACATAAATTTGAACAAGTAGCTTATGCTGATCCACTTTCTTAATAAACAAGTTTTATCTATGGAGCCTCTAGTGAAATTATTTTGAAGAAGAAAATTTGAAAGTGTTTCATACCAGGCTCTAGGAGCTTGCTTCAACCCATAAAGAGCCTTATCAAGTTTATACACACAATCAGGATGTTTATTGTCCTCAAAACTGGTGGTTGACACACATAAACTCTTCTTTTATTTTTCCATATAAAAAAGCACTTTTGACATCCATTTGAAAAACTTTAAGATTGTGGAATGCAACATAGGCTAAGAACAATCTAATTGCCTCCAGTCTGGCTACAGGGGCAAAGGTTTCATCATAATCAATACCTTCTTCTTGTGAAAACCCCTATACAACTAGTCTAGCCTTGTTCTTGAAAATAAGCCCATTTACATCAGTTTTATTCCTAAACACCCACTTAGTGCCTATTGCACACTTACCTGGGGGTAGAGGAACCAGTTCCCACAGTTGCTGCTTTTTGAACTGAAGTAGCTCAAGCTGCATGGCTTCAACCCATCCATTGTCTCTCAAAGCAACATGATAGTTCTTTGGCTCTAGCTGACTGATGAAGAGAGCATAGAAGCAGAAGTTGGACAATTGACTTCTGGTTGAGACACCAGCATTGATATCACCAATGATTTGAGACATGGGGTGATTCTTCAGCTTGGTACACTATAAGATCAGTGCAAGTGTTTGTAGCAGGTTCAGCAACAACAGATGTTGATCCAGACTCTTGAAACCAAGTATGAGATGGCAATTCAAATGATGTAGAGGAGTCAGAAATCTCATCAGCATTTGTTGTGGATGGAGCTGCTGAAGCTACAGGAACATCAAGTTTAGTGGACTCAGGTAGTTGATCACTAAACTTGAAAAGGTGAGTATGATATCATCATCATCTTCAGTACCACCAGGTGGAAACTTGCTGCAGAAGATGATTTATTCACATGATCTGCAACAGTTGGAGGTTGATAAGGAACATATTGCAGTATATCCAGATCAAACAACTCCACAGGGTTTTGTGGAATTTTATCCTTAGGAGATTCATTGAACTTCACATGCAAGGTTTCTTCAACTATCTTTGTTCTGCAGTTGAAGACTCTGTAAGCCTTGCATGTGGATGAATATCCTACAAAATACCTGCATCCACCTTAGGATCAAATTTGTGGAGTTATCCTTTGTGTTGAGAATGAAACAAGGACACCCAAGGCTTTGAAGAATGAAATTAGAAGAGCCAAATGGTAGAACTTCATATGGAGTTTCATCAACCTCTGGTTACTAAAACTCTATTCTGCACATAGCAAGCTGTGTTGACAGCTTCAGCCCAAAAGATCAATGGCAAACCAGAGTCAGCCAACATGGACCTTGCAGCTTCAATTAGGGTCCTGTTCTTTCTCTCCACTACTCCATTTTGTTCTGGAGTCCTTGGATGCTAAACTGCCTCTTGATTCCCTTTGAGAGATAAAAATCATCAAGTGTATGTTCTGAATTCTGTTCCATTATCACTCCTTATACACTTGACTGATAGGGAATAGTGCTTCTCAACATACAACACAAAGTTTATAATCGTTTGAGCAACCTCATCCTTTGAATGCAAGCAGAAAGTCCATACAAATCTGGAGTAATCATCCACAATTACCAGACAGTATTTCTTCTTTGCCATGCTCATCACTCTCACAGGACCAAATAGATCCATGTGCAGTAACTAGAAGCAGGCAGTGGACTTAGGTTCTTCAATAGTAGGGAATGAGACTTTGTGTGTTTTCCTTTCAAACAAGCAGTGCAGGTTTCATCACAGTGGAACTCCTTTATTGGTAGACCTCGCACTAAACTATTGTGGATCAGTTGATTCATGTTTTTGAGATTTACATAACCCAGCCTTCTGTGCCACAGTTTAGATTCCTGAGGAGAGGCTTTGGAGAATAGGTAAGGATGACCCTTCAAATCAATCTTCTTTGACAAATCCAGGGCATATACTCTTCCAATCCTGTTGGCCTTCAGGAGAGTATGTTCATCCAATACTTTGTCAATCAGCCTCAGAACTGTGGAAGACAGAATCCTGTAGTTCTGGCTTGTGAAAAGTGCAATATGCCCTTTATCACACATCTGACTGACACTCAGTAGATTATACTTGAGATTCTCCACATGGTTGACATCATCAAAATTATTTCTCCATTGAAACAAATCCTTTTCCAATGATGTAACCCTTAGCATCATTCCAAATGAAACAAATCCCTTCTTTCCTTAAGAGTAGTCATTAAGAATAGAACTGCTCCCTGTCAATGCATAGATCCTCCACTGTCTACATACCAGATGCTTCTTTGGCATGCTGAAGAACCCTGCATTCATCACAAGGAACTAGTTAGGTTTTGAGACCTAAACCTTTTTGGTTTTGGGTCTGTTTTCATCAACAGATTTAACCATAACTTGTTTCTCATGATTAAAGCTGATGAAGGTGGAGATGGTGCTGAAATGGATTCCTGGATTTGGGCTTGGAGTACATTTTCAGTGGTTTGATCACAGGTGCATCTAGTGGTTAACTCTCCCCAACAAATGCTGAACCATCATAACAAGTTGTGTCTGATTGTAGCTAAAGCTTTCAGCTCTTGTGACACATCAGTACTTGTTTTTGATGAGTTCTTGTGGCCCACCATTTCCTCCTTGAAATTCACATACTTAGTCTGATTTTTATCATGAGGAACACTATCAGTTGTTTTATGATAAACCTATCCTTCTTTTTGGATTTAGGTGAAGCCTTGGGTTTATCACTTTGGGATGACTGTGGTACAAACTTGGTCTCAAATCTTTTCATTTCATCCATCTGCATTTTAATGAGCTTATCTCTGTTGAGTTTGGAAGCCTTTTTGTACCAACATTCATCAGAAAGATGATTGAACTTACCACATATGTCACATGGCTTATTCTTCATCTTGGATTGATCAACTGCTGAAGTGGAAACTACTGAAGGTGTGATCTTCAGTACTTTCCTCCTTTCAGTACTTGTGTTAAGTACAGAAGGATCTGTAACAAGTGAAGACTTGTTCTTCAGCTGTTCTCTATCCGTCCTGAAAGACCGTATGATAGATTCCTCAGCAGTTGTTAATCCTTTTATTTCAGTTGATTTGAAATGCTTTTCAGATGTTGTGACTTTCCCTTTAGTACTTGAGGTACTTTGAGGGACAACATCTGAAGTACTCAACTTCATGTGCTTATCAGTAGTTAACCCATCAGGCAATTGATTTGCTGAGGTATCAACACTGATTCATCTTCTGATTTTGGGTGATCTCTTGAGGATGATACACATGATGATGTGGTTTGGAAATTACTTTCACTTTCAGGTTTTACTATTTATTTTGGAGTAAAATATATAGGTGGTGAAATGTGATTGTAACCTATTCCAAACTTCACATTCGAAGCTGTTTGCTTGCTGAGAAGCATTTCAAATCCCTTGCAGGATGATACCCAGCGGTCACACTCAACTTGGGTAGCTGGAAGTGTTTCTTTGAGATCTCTGGGTTCTCAAGAATGACCTCAACCTTAGCCTTTTCATCACTTAATTGGAATTTAAGCTTATAAATCTCATCATCTTTATCTTTAAGGACAGACTCATACTCAGCTTTTATTTTGGAAAGGGTTTGCTCAAGCTCAAGATTTTGATTTATTAAAGTAGGATGTTGCCCTCTGTTTTGTGAACTATTGCTTGGAAAGTCATAAAGGATGCAGAGGAGTTAGATCCAGTTGATATAACTCTCTTGCAAAGTGCCCAAGCCTGTGGCATTGTGACACCTCAACTTACTCTTGTCAAAACCAACTTTGGTTTTGCCAGAGAGTCCTGGAAATTTCCTACCAGTTCTCTTGTAGAACTTTTGAGATCTGATATTAATCAAGGCCATTTGGCTCAGAATATCCATCTCTTCTAAGTCATCATCAGCAATACCTTTCAAATCATCCATAATGAAGCACAAATTGTCACTATTACAGCCTGACTGACTATCAACACTAACAAATGCATGATCAAAACTGTTTGAAGAGAAATATATATGCTCATCATAATGGCTTTCTGATGCAGCATATTCTGACTCATGACCACCAAGGCAATGTTCCCTGGTACAAAGTCATCAGTGAGCTTTCTTGATGATGTCAGTTTCCTTTTATGCTCTATCTCTCTTTCAAATGTAAGCAGTTTCCCATGGAGTTGGGTGAGAGATAGGCTCTCTAGATTTGCACTGGAGCGTAGGACAATGGTATATGTGTCCCATCTCTCAGGCAGTGATCTGAGGAATCTGTTGTTCATCTGGCTATTAGTGTATTCATGTTTGACCATTTTCAGCTCAGAGATTAAAAAGGAAAAACGCTCAAACTGTTGAGTCATTGTCTCACCTTCCTATGAGAGAATGTCTCATATTGTTGGGCAAGGATTTCTCTGTTGTTTGCTAAGACCTCATCTGTTTCACCAAATTGTTCTTTCAATGCATTCCAGAGGTCATGAGCAGTTTCATGATGCATAAGCCCAGAATAGATTTCATTCGGCAGTGCCATGGACAGAATTCCATGGGCTTTAGCATCAATCTCAAACAATTTTCGATCCTCATCTGAGTATTGTTCCTTCTTCTTCGGAACCATTTGGTTGGTTTCTGGATTGTTCACCATAGGCTTGTGTGGACCATGTACCACAGATGTCCAACAACCTGAACTGTTAACAGACTGGTGATGGAGCATTCTTCGTTGCCATTTGTTATACTCAGTCCTAACCAGCATCGGAGGCTGGTTGAGGAGCCAGTATTGTGAGGGTCATTAGGAGGAGTAGTCATTCTTAGATTCAATCAAATTCAATTATGTGTTAACCGATTTAGCGCAAAACACAACAAACTCAATACGAACCAAGAGGAATCTCAAAGCAAATAACCGAAAGCAGCAGAAATTCAATCTCTATAACCAATTCTTGCAAATATGCTAATTCGATCAACTTAGATATCGAAATAGCAGTTTCAATGATCAATTGTTAGATCGATCAATGATTAACCTGCTCTGATACCATTTGTTAGGATCAGTGATTTAAGTTTGATTAATTAGAGTAGATTGCAGTGGAATTCGAACAATGAATTAGACAATTTAGCAAGAACTCAATTGATATTCAATGGAATAGTACACGGTTATAGAGAGAGAGAGAATTTTGCAAAAGGATTATTTCATTCAAATGCTTCGTGGTGGCTGAAAGTCACACGTTACAATTAGGTCAACATTCCTTATATAAGGAATGTGACGTCTGCTGATGTCACTTGATAGTGACATCTAACAGAATTATACAAACAACTGAAACTATGCAAACTACTGAGAATGTTCTCAAAACTGATCACATCTCATAGAATGCTAAGTACAAGAACATAAAACTACTGAACTAAAAACTACTGAAACTATAAACTACTGAAAGGTAAATTACAAGTACTGAAAAGGAAAACCATCATAACTATTGAAGTTAATAACTTCAGCTGTTGTGACAACTACTGATCACTCTGGTCTTTAGTCTTTTTCTTCAGTAGAAATCTTCAGATCTTGTCTTCAGACTTTGTCTTCAGACCTTGTAATCAGATGATGTCTTCAGCTGTTGTGATCTTCTTCAGCAGTTGTAATGTCTATGGGACTTGGAGGTTTTTCTGATCAGGTTCATTGGTTCTTTTGGTCCAACAACCACATTACTGGATTCTCTCTCACTTGAGAAGATTGCCATTGAAGAGCACCATTCACCCCAGGTGCAATCCTCTTCACACCTATCTCCCGCTGAAGCCACCCCTACAAGCCCAACTGTGGTTATTGCACAAGTGCTGACTCAACTACATTCCTCTACCCCTCCCCAGAAACCTATTACCACTGGGAAAATATCAACAGTTGAGGGAGAGGATTATAATGTGGCTGATGACCCACAACACAAGGATTACAGATTTCAATCTCCCTGTGTAGAGGAGGAGATTCGAACATCTGGTGAGGCTGCCTCTTCTCCTGTTTCAGCACATGACCAGGATGAAGATGGTATCATTTCTAAGTCCTCACCAGAGGCAACTGCCAATGAAGGACATAATCCTGAGGTAGCAAGTCCCTAGTTCCAAGAAATAGGGGCACATGTGAATACTAATCTACACACAACACATGTTCATCCTGATTTCATCAGGAGGTCAGATGATTTATCAAAGACTGATGATGACCTGGGTTTTTTCTTTGATGTTCTAGCCCACAACACCATTCTTGAGACTGAGGTATGCAGACTACAGGAACTGCTTGCTAAAATGACACAAGAATCAAGTTCATCTGCCCACATTCACCCACAGATGGCAGTTTCTCTTGAAACTCTCCCAACACTGAGCCACTCTCAACAACTTTGCCACCAGCCTCTGATTCAGGCACCATTTCTTAGGACAGAACCCCTTTGAGCTAATGGTTGCTGCCTTTCAATCATCCTTACCTCTCATCACTTCCATAATCACAAACATTATGCATCAAGCCATTGATGAGAGGCTTTCCTCAAATCTTCAATCCTTAGTTGATGCTGCTGTTTCTAAGAGACTTTCTGACATTCACACCCCTGAACCCAATGCAACCAAAAAGGGGGAGTCTAAGTCAGTGAAAGTAGACAAAAGAAGAGAGTTGAAGAGGAAGAAGAAAAAGAGAAGAAAGAAAAAGAAATGATCACCTACAAGAGAAAGAAAAGCTCTGAATAGACTGAAGGTGAGAAAAAGTTAGAAGAACTGATCAAAGAAGCTGATGAGCAACATAGCATATCTATGGATAAGATTATTGATCAACTCTTCAGACAAGGATTTGACACAGCCAAACTTGACTCTGAAATCAGAAGGCTAGAGATTCAAGAGATTGAACAAAGATGGGCAAGTTGGAGTGAGAAAGAAAGGGAAAGGCTGGAAGCTATGGCAAGATTTATATCAAAACATCTAGGAAGATCAATCATTGAAGTGAAGTCATGGTCTAGGGACAGTATTTTGGAGATAACCACCATAATCTGTTCTTCTGAAGTATTTAACAAAGGATTGATCATAGAAGCTCTTGGTGAAGCTGGTGCTGGGAAAAGGACTGATATGGCAAAATTATCCAAAGCTTCACTCACAACCAAGATGCTAGAGCAGCCTGCACAATCACCCAAACCAAAACAACCAACTTCATAACCCTCAAAACCAACTCCTTTACCCAAGAAACCTACTCAACCCACTACCAATGATGCACCCAAGAGGAAGAGAAGGGTGTTGAGGATTGAAGAAGAAGAAGAAGATGATAAGGATGATAGTCTGCCAATCTCTACTGTTCTTAAGATAAAGATGCCTGAGCCCAGGAGTCAACCAACAACAATCACACCTGACTTCCAAAGGAAAATGGTAAAAGTCAAACTTGAAGAAGAAGAATAGCACAAACAACATGATGAGCAGCTGTTAAGGATGATTGATAAAGAGTTTCCCAAGTCTTCATCCATACAAGCTATGAAGAAACATGCTCAGAGGTTGTATGCTTTCATATTTACATTTCAATATCAGAAAGAGAGAGTGAGAATTTGGCCTGACCCCAGAGTAAGTGACAGAATTCATAGAAAGAAAATTCCAAGTAGATACAATGGCCAAGTAAAGAAGATTGTAGATGCTGTGATAATGCTGGCCATTGTAGTGTCACCCTGGGAAATCCTTGATGACTTCAAGAGAGCTTACAAGTCTAAGATGACTCCATAAACTTTACTAGAAAACAAAATGGTAAAGAAGGGGTTGATCTACAAGAAGCTTGAAGAAATAAGAAGAAATGAGCTCCAGTTGTTGCTTGAAGGCACTCATCCTAATGAGTTTTCATACAGAGAAATAACTACTGTGGAGCTGAAGAATGGAAAGCATATTAAGTACTTATTAGAGTACTATGGGCCTGAGTTCTTCTTTGAAAGTGAATCTGAAGAACTCACAATGGAAGAACAAGTTGTTTTCCTTGAGGCCTATGTCAGAGAGTCTTACAGACTTATTATTGGGAAGTAGGTTTCATGGATGGGGTAACAGCTCTGTGTCCAATTCCCCAAGACAGAGTTCCCATTCATCCTTTGCCAATCAAACCTTCTGAAATTTCTTCCCTCGCTTGAGCTTAATTTGAAGATTTCTGAGCTGATCCAGATAATGTTTCTGCCAATAAGTGGGACTTCAATAATCTTAAAGGTTTTGCTGCATTGGTTCAGGGGGAGTTTGTTGGACCAAAAGAACCAATGAGCCAAATCAAAAAAACCTTTAAGTCCCACAGACATCAAAACAACTAAAGTGGTCTACAAAGTCTGAAGACAAAGTCTGAAGACAAAGTCTGAAGACAAAGTCTGAAGACAAGTCTGAAGAAAAAGTCTGAAGACAACAGCTGAAGACAAAAGCTGAAGACAAAGTCTGAAGACAAAGTCTGAAGACAACAGCTGAAGACAACAGCTGAAGACAACAGCTGAAGACAACAGCTGAAGACAACAGCTGAAGACAACAGCTGAAGATAAAGTCTGAAGACAACTGCTGAAGACAAAGTCTGAAGACCAAGTTCTTAGAAGTTGTCACAACTGCTGAAGTAGTTCTCTTCAGTAGTTGTGATGGTTTACATTTCAGTAGTTTGTAATCAGTAGCTTTATATTATGTAAAACATCTGAAGTTCTTACACTTCAGATGTTATAACTTCAGTAGTTGTAATATTAGCTTATACTTAGCTTTTAGTGAAGGTGTCCTCAGTTGTTATGGACATCTTCAGTAGTTTAGTTTACTTTCAGTTGTTTGTATAAATCAGTTTGCTGTCACTATCAAGTGACGTCAGCTGATGTCACATTCCTTTATAAAAGGAATGTTGACCTAATTTCCTTGTACGGGAAGCATGTGCGTGAATGAAAACATTCTTTTTGCAGAAAAACTTTCTCTCTCTATAACCGTTACTGTTTGATTGAATATTCACATTATTTTTGCTAAAATTTCATCTAATTTGTGTGCTATTCCGTTGAAAATCTTAATCTAATTGATCAAACTAGATCTCGATCCCTTTCAGTCAGAATTCTTAGGACACCAAAGACCAAGTGTTGAGGCATCTTTGAGATATCTTAGAATCCTCTTGACAGTGATGAGGTGAGACATCTTGGGGTTGGCTTGATATCTTACACAAATACATGTGGCAAACATGATATTAGCCTGTTAGCTGTGAGATACATAGAAGACCCAATTATAGCCCTGTAAAGGTGTTCATCCACACACACTCCCTCAAGATCAGGTCCAGGGAGTGGTTTCTTGCTATGGGTGTCTTAGAAATCTTACAATCAGTCATGTTGAATCTTTTGAGTATGTCTTGAACATACTTTGATTGACTAATAAAGATGCCATATTCAACTTGCTTCACTTGAATTCCTAGAGAGAAATTGAGTTCCCCCATGGCACTCATTTCAAATATGGCCTTCATCAGCTTCTCAAAGTCTTTGTAGAGCTTTTGATTAGTTGAACCAAAGATGATGTCATCAACATACACTTGAACTAGCATTAAGTCATTTCCTTATCCTTTGATGAAGAGAGTTCCATCTATAGTACCCCTTTTATATCCATGCTTACATAGGTACTGAGATAGAGTCTCATACCATTTCCTTGGTGCTTGGTGCCGCCCATAATGTGACATCCGTCACCACAAGGTCCGTCAACTAACGTGATTCTCCGTTAACTTTTCCTTGATCGTTCATCCCTTATCTTTATTAACTTCCTGTGTGGATATTCTACATGCTTTATTATCTTTGTGCTTGTGTTTCCATCATGAACGTGTGCTATGCTTAAAACTTTTACAAATTTCATTGTTATTATCACTAAATACATCGTTTTTATATAATATATTGTCATTAATAAAACCATTTTTTTCTGCCAATTATCATTAAATACATTTTTAACATTAATATAACAAACACCTTTAAAATCGTTTTCAACCGAAACAAACTTTGGAACTCGAGGGCTAAGTGCAGGGACTAAAATTGTCATTTTGCAAACTTGGGATGGGTATAAAAACCCCCATTTCCCAACCATTCTTCTTCACCTTCTTCACTTCTTCTTCATTCTTCTTCACTTCACAACATCTTCTTCATCTTTGCACTAAAACCGCCCTGTTTCGTCTCGTTTTCGTCATCTAGACTTCATCTACAACCTAGTTTACTCCATCCTTGCAGGTAGATGACCTTGGTTGTCCCTTTCTTGCTTGTTTTACTGCTGTCCATTTCTAGAGTTTCGGGTGTTCGGGTTCAACCCAAACACAGGAGGTCGTGTGGGTGCGTGTGATATCTTTCTGCGTGTGGTTCTTGTTTGTGTGTGTTTGTAGTGTGTTTCTAGAGGTTCTTCTAATGTAAAACTTGTGCTCGGAGCAGGCGAAGGCTGCTCTGCACTTCAACAGTCGCGAAACTGTAGTTCAGGCGACTGGGTCTGTCATGCGACTGAGTCGTGCGACTGGGTGAGTCGTGCGACTGAGTCATACGACTGTGTCATTCGGGTGACTGAGTTATGCGACTGGGTATGTCATGCGACTGAGTCGTGCGATCGAATGAATGCATGCGATTTAGTCAATGCGGATGAATGTTGTGTGCGATTGAGTCAATGCGGATGAATATTGTGTGCAATTGAGTCAATGCGAATGAATGTATGCGATTGTGCATGTATCGCACGACTGAAAGCCAATCGTGCGAATGAAGGTTCAGTCGTACGAATGAAGCTGATTCGTATGAATGAAGGTTGATTCGTGCGTATGGAGGTTAAGTCGCGAGATTGGGTGTTGTGTGGTACGACTAAATGCCAGTCCTGCGAATGAAGGTTCAATCGTATGAATGAAGCTGATTCGTATGATTGAAGGTTGATTCGTACGAATGGAGTGTTGAGTTGAGCGTCTCGTCCTGTTGTGTGACTGATCATGCTATGTGTGTGAATTTCCTTCTTGAATGTCATGTGATGATAAGGTAACATCAATACAAATGTCATTGCTCGACCACAAAGATTAAAGTCAACGCTATCAAGGCTACAAATACTATTACAATCAAATCAACCTAACATTTTACAATTATGAATAACTCATTTATGATTACTAATATTTAACACTTACTCTCTCTTATAGCCATGAATCTTTTACATAATATCACTAGCAATGGCAACGGTTTCTAGTACTTGGATCTACATAAGATCTAATACGTGTGTCAGCTTATGTGTGTTAACCGCGACCGAACCGATACAACCCAAACTGACCGAACATTACTATTTGCTTCATACATATCATTAATTCTAAACAATAACTGTCAATAGGTGTTTGACCATTCTTTGCATATAACTGTTGGGAACCCTGATCATTCATACTTACCACTTGACAAGTGAGTTTCATGGCCCCTTTTTATGCTTATACAACTTTTCAATCATTTACAAACATGGGGGAAAAGTATGCTCACCCGTTTTCTATGTTGTACAATACATACAAATTACATACTTGGAATCAACGTGCTACTATTTTGTGAGTACTTATCTTATACATGCTTGAGTCTGTTATGTGGTTCTTTCTTACAACCATTTAATTCTAGTGTGGGAACCAAGGATAGGTATTGGTAGTACTACTGGGTTGACACCCCCACCCTCGTGGTTGGTATACTAGTTAGTACCAACAGTCGCGAGGAACGGGCCTTGGGTGAATATTTCCGACAAGATTCTTTGTGTACGTCGTTAGTTTTGGTTGTAAAGCTCATGTCATGTGATTTTGCTTACTTATAACTGTATTCACAGTATTCCGCAACAACATTTATACAGCATCAATTACTTATTTACATTTAAATCTGCGAGCTCACCAACAATTTTGTTGACCATTTTGAGCATATCTTTTGAGGTGATCATGCTAGTTGAAGATCTAGGTGTGCTGCCTTAGTGGAGACCCTAGGTTGCATTTTGGACTAAACTTTGTCTTTTGTAAAACATCGTTGTAGTTTGTCTTGAACAACATATGCATTTGTAACTTGTTCCCGGGTGTGGGAATTGCATACAATGTTATCATCTTTTTTATGTGATCTTTTATCATGTTATGCTTGTCGTGAATATTGACTAAACACGACACAAGTCCCCTTGTTGTCAGGTGTTGTCATGACACGCTTGTCATCATTTATTATATTGCATCTCTATCGTTTACCATGTGTTATGACGATCCCGTCTCGTTACATCCCCGTGTTTCCGCTCTTAGTAGGGTGTGACAGACTGGTATCAGAGCCATTGGTTATAGAGAATTATGCAATTCACTTGACCTAGACTATAACCTAGGAACCTTCATGTAGATTTGCATGCCAAGGTGGTGTGCATTTTATATCTCATACGTTTCCTCAGTACTTGTTCGTTTATCTATCTGTTTCGTGATATTTTCACCCTATGAGAGATCCCTTGTGCTCACTCTTTTTAGGATGCTTCTATTGGATCTTCCGTTCCCTCTGCGCCCTTAGTTTGGTTAATGAACCCGGGTATTAACCCGAAGAGATCTCCATAGATCATGCTATTGTGCTTGACCTGTGACATTGAGATTTACCATGGGGAGGTTATGTCTGAAACCTCGAAAGAGGAGGAAATAGACAACCTTCACTAGACTAACGTGATTATATGCATGGGTTTGCAATTATTGTGATGGATTACTGTTGGAACATTATTGATTCATGGTGTGAGAATACATGACTTGTATGTGATGTGTGGTAACCACAAGTGTGATATAACTTAGAATGTTGACTTTGATGAGAAGTATGGTTAATATGCTTTTGAATGGTTAAAGCTTATGTGTTTACTAATTTTATGATAGAAAATGCCGCCTCGAAGAGTTACCCGCAACAATAGGGCGGAAGTGAAGCCCCGAGGGGCAAAGGCAGAGGCAGAGGTAAGCACCAAGAACAAATGATGGCCCTACCAGCAACAATCAGGGGACAGGAAACACTGACGTGGCAGCTCTGATCACTTAATAGCTGGCCGCACTGATCCCGACTATTGTGGCCCAAGTGAGCGATGCTCTTTAAAATCCTCACCCCCACGGGGTTGGTGGCAATGATAATGAGGATAATGGGAACCCGACTGGGAACGAGAGTAACCAGAGACTAGGAATGGTGGTACAGCCGGTAATGAACTGGGGTTGTTAATGTTAGAAGGGGGTGTTCGTACAAGGAGTTGTGGCCTGCAAACTGAAAGAGTTTGATGGAAAGGTGGGCGATAGCCCTGACTAGATGGCTTGAGAAAATGGAGGCAGTGATTGACATCACGAGTGCCTCGACAGCCAAAAATCAAGTATGCCACGTGCTCACTACAGGGCAAGGCACTAACTTGGTGGAACACTCAGATACAGGCAAGGGGAAGAGAATTGGCGATGCAGATGTCATAGGATGAGTTAAAGCCTTATCACTAAGGAATACTGCCCCCTCAATGAGATGCAGAAACTGGAGCATGAATTCTGGAATCATGCTATGGTGGGGGCTGGGCACGCCGCCTACACTGATGTTTTCATGAGTTGGCAAGATTGGTTCCACATCTGGTCACTCCGGAATCAAAGAGGATCAGAGGTACATTTGGGGACTTGCGCCTCAAATTCGAGCGACGGTAACAACAACTGCTCTCCTACAATTCAGAGCGCAATTTTGAAGGCTGGCGCTTTAAACGATGAGATGGTGAGAACAGGGTATTGGGTAGAGGAGCCAGAAAGGAAAGATGTTGGGGAAACGAGCCAGTCGAGTGCCGGGAAGTTTGATAAAAGGGCCAAGGCAACCGAAATTTTGTGGCCGTGACTCAAGGCAGAGAGAGTATGTTGGGCCCACCCCAAATGTGATAGGTGCAACTTCCATCATCCCCCAGCAATGCCGTGCCGGGTGTGCGTGAACTATAGACGCCCGGGGCATCTAGCGAAAGACTGCAGAACAACCCCAAATCTGGTGGCACCAGTCAATGCGGTTAACCCCGCCGGGAATGCCAGGGGCTGTTATGAGTGGAAGCCCGGATCACTACAGAAACATGTTCCCCCACCTGAATCAAGCGCCGGGTCAACAAGGGAACAATCAGCAACCGGTGATGGCCATAGCTGGAAATCAAGGCCTGGGAAATCAAGGGAATACAGCTCGGGGATGTGCATTCGTCATTGGAGCCAATGATGCCTGTGAGGACCCAAACGTTGTCACGGGTACGCACTTACTCAATAATCACTTCGCATCTATATGTTTGATACTGGAGCAGACAATAGTTTTATATCTTCGAGTTTGTGCAATTGCTTGATTTGAGTCCTATTAGGCTGGAAACTAGCTACTCTGTAGAAATGGCCAATGGTAGGATTGTTCAGCTAATGAAATCATTAGAAAGTGCTCGATGATATTGGAGGACCATGCCTTCGATATAGAATTGATACCCTTTGAGTTAGGAAGTTTTGATGTGATGTGGGAATGGACAGGTTTATTAAGCACGGAGCTAAGATTGTCTGTTGGGACAAAGTAGTATGAATCCCCATGCAAACAGGGAATACTCGAATTCAAGGAGAACGACTAGAGAAACCTAAAGCTTATCTCCTGCATGAAAGCACGCCGAAGCTTACGAAAACAGTGCTACGCTTTTCTGGCTCATGTGGTAGAAAAGAAGGAAGAAGAGAGGAAATTGGTAGATATTCCAGTAGTCCGGGACTACCCAGATGTATTCCTGATGACTTGCCTGGTTTGCCTCCTCACGACAGGTGGAATTTCGTATAGAGTTGGTTCTGGGAGCGACACCGGTAGCAAAGACACCATACCGTTAGCACCGTCGGAAATGCAGGAATTATCTAGTCAGTTACAGGAACTACTGGAGAAGGGTTTCATTCGGCCGTCACTCACCATGGGGAGCACCAGTATTATTGTCAAAAAGAAGTATGGGTCGTTCCGCATGTTTATCGATTACCGTGAGTTGAACAAGCTAACTGTGAAGAATCGGTATCCTCTCCCTAGGTCGACGATCTGTTTGACCAGCTACAAGGAGCTTCGTTTTTCTAAGATCGACCTTCGTTCTGGATATCATCAGCTAAGGTTTTTCAAGGAGGACATACCGAAAACAGCATTTAGAACTCGTTATGGGCACTATGAGTTCTTGGTCATGCCATTTGGGTTGACTAACGCACCAGCGGTTTTATGGACCTAGTGAATCGGGTGTGTAAACCTTACTTGGATAAGTTTGTGATTGTATTCATAGACGATATACTTATCTACTCCCGATCGAAAGAGAATCACGAAGAACACCTTCGGGCAATTCTGGAACTGTTATGGGAAGAGAAACTTTTCACCAAGTTCTCGAAGTGTGAATTCTGGTTGCGGGAAGTGAAGTTTTTGGGTCATGTGGTTAACGGGATGGGATTCATGTAGATCCCGAAAAGACCGAAGCGGTGAAGAAAGGGATGCACCCCAGACAGCATCAGAAATACGATAATCCTAGGATTGGCTGGGTACTATCGTCGCTTAATCGCGAATTTTTCAAAGATCACTCAATCGTTAATGCTGATGACGCAGAAAGACAAGAAGTTTGATTGGGGACATGCACAAGAACAAGCGTTCCAACGTTGAAAGAAAAGTTATGCAATGCACCAATATTGTCCCTCCCAGACGGAACTAACGATTTTGTGGTATACTGCTGCGATGCTTCATCAATCTTGGGATGTGTACTAATGGATTGTAATGGATAGCAGAGGATAAGTGATTGCCTACGCTTTGCGACAACTTAAGGTGCACGAAAAGAACTAAACAACCCATGATTTAGAGTTGGGCATTGTAGTATTTGCACTTAAGATTTGGAGGCATTACCTGTATGGAACCAAATGCTCATCTACATAGATCATAAGAGCCTCCAACATATCCTGGATCAGAAAGAGCTTAATATGCATCAAAGAAGTTGGGTAGAGCTTCTTAGTGACTACGATTGTGAAATCCGGTATCATCCGGGGAAAGCCAATGTGGTGGCTAATGCTTTAAGCCGCAAAGAACGTGTGAAACCACTACCTGCTCGAGCGTTGGGATTGACTATTCAACGAGTATGAAAGCTCATATCACAATAGTGCACAAGTGAGGTGTTGAAAGAAGAAAACCTTGCGGGAGAAGAGTTCCGAGGGTTGGATAAACAATGATTTGCAAGGATGATGGTGTACAGTACTTCATAGATCGTATGGGTACCCAGATGGAGGTGTTGTACCTTGGTCATGATGAAGCACAAGATGTGATATTCTATTCGCCTGGTGTAGACAAGATGTACCACAATCTCAAGGATCTGTACTGTGGTCAGGCATGAAGAAAGACATTGCAATGTACGTAAGCAGGTGCTTGCATGCTCGAAAGTTAAAGCTGAACATCAGAAACCATCAGATTATTACAGCAACCTAAATCCCGAGTGGAAATGGAAGAACATAGCTATGGATTTTATTACCAACTCCCTAGAACGAGCAGCGGGCATGATTCGATATGGGTCCTAGTGGATCGGATGACGAAGTCAGCTCATTTCTTGTCGATCCGAGAAGACTTACAAAATGGAAAATTGGTGAGATTGTACACAAAAGAGGTCGTGACAAGACACGGAGTATCGGTGTCGATCATATCCGACCGTGACAGCCGATTTACTTCACGATTTTGGCAGACACTGCAGAAAGCGATGGGCACTCGATTAGATATGAGCACATCCTATCACCCTCAGACAGACGGCCAAAGTGAACGAACTATACAACATTGGAAGACATGTTGAGGGCGTGTGTAATCGACTTTGGTGGTAGTTGGGACACTCATTTACCGTTGATTGAGTTCTCTTACACAACAGCTACCATACGAGCATTGGATGTGCTCCGTTCGAAGCATTGTATGGAGAAAATGCAGATCTCCCGTTTGTTGGGCCGGGATTGGTGAAAGTCAGTTAACAGGCCCAGAGATCATTCAAGAAACAACCAACAAGATTTTCCAAATCAAAGACAAACTAAAAGTTGCTAGAGATCGCCAAAAGAGCTATGCCGACAACCGTTGGAAGCCTTTAGAATTTAACGTTGGGGATCAAGTTTTACTCAAGGTCTCTCCTTGGAAAGGAATGTTCGTTTGGAAAGAAAGGAAAGTTAGCCCCAAGATACGTCGGACCATTCGAGATTACAGAAAGGATTGGTCCAGTGGCTTACCGATTAAGGTTACCACAAGAACTCAGCGGCGTACATGATACTTTCCACGTGTCGAACCTCAAGAAGTGTTTGGCTGATGAATCTCTTCACGTGCCATTGAGGAAATCAAGATAGACGAAAAGCTTCATTTTGTTGAGGAACCCTTGAGATCATGGATCGAAAGGTCAACAATTGAGCGCAGTAGAATACCAAATGTTCGCGTGAGATGGAATTCAAAACGGGGCCAGAGTTTACATGGGAACGGGAAGATAAGATGAAACTAGATATCCACATCTATTCGAGGATGACATTCTTGGACCTAACTCCAGTTGATTTCAGGACGAAATTTTCTCAACTGGGGGATGCTATGACATCCGTCACCACAAGGTCCGTCAACTACGTGATTCTCCATTAACTTTTCCTTGATCGTTCATCCCTCATCTTTATTAACTTCCTGTATGGATATTCTACCTGCTTTATTATCTTTGTGCTTGTGTTTCCATCGTGAACGTGTGCTATGCTTAAAACTTTTACAATTTCATCGTTATTATCACTAAATACATCGTTTTTATATAATATTATTTTCATTATAAAATCATTTTTTTGTGCCAATTATCATTAAATATACATTTTTAACATTAATATAACAACACCTTTAAAATCGTTTTCAACCGAAACAAACTTTAGGAAATCGGGGGCTAGTGTAGGGACTAAAATTGACATTTTTCAAACTTGGATGGGTATAAAAATCCCCATTCCCAGCCATTCTTCTTCACCTTATTCACTTCTTCTTCCTTCTTCTTCACTTCATAACATCTTCTTATCTTTGCACTAAAACTGCCCCGTTTCGTTTCGTTTTCGTCGTCTAGACTTCATCTACAACCTAGTCTACTCTATCCTTGCAGGTAGAGACCTTGGTTGTCCCTTTCTTGCTCATTTTACTGATGTCCATTTCTAGGTTTTCGGTGTTCGAGTTCAACCCAAACACATGAGGTCGGTGTGTGCCGTGTGATGTCTTTCTGCGTGTGCTTCTTGTTTGTGTGTGTTTGTAGTGTGTTTCTGGAGGTTCTTGTAGTGTAAAACTCGTGCTCGGAGCAGCCGAAGGCTGCTCTACACTTCACAGTCGCGAACCTGTAGTTCAGGCGACTGGGTCTGTCATGCGACTGAGCGTGCGACTAGGTGAGTCATGCGACTGAGTCATACGACTGTGTCATTCGGGCGACTGAGTTGTGCGATAGGGTATGTTGTGTCACTGAGTCGTGAGATTGAATGAATGCATGCGATTGAGTAAATGCGGATGAATGTTGTGTGCGATTGAGTCAATGTGGATGAATGTTGTGTGCGATTGAGTCAATGCGAATGAATGTATGCGATTGTGTGTGTATCGCACGACTGAAGGCCAATCGTGCGAATGAAGGTTTATTCGTACGAATGAAGCTAATTCGTATGAATGAAGGTTGATTCGTGCATATGGAGGTTAAGTCGTGCGATTGGGTGTTGTGTGGTATGACTGAATGCTAGTCGTGCGAATGAAGGTTCAATCGTACGAATGAAGCTGATTCATACGATTGAAGGTTGATTCGTACGAATGGAGTGTTGAGTCGAGCGTCTGGTCATGTTGTGTGACTGATGATGCTGTGTGTGTGAATTTCCTTCTTGAATGTCATGTGATGATAAGGTAACATCAATACAAATGTCATTGCTCGACCACAAAGATTAAAGTCAAAGCTATCAAGGCCACAAATACTATTACAAATCAAATGAACCTAACATTTTACAAATTATCAATAACTCATTTATGATTACTAATATTTAACAAGGACTTTCTCTTATAACATGAATCTTTTACACAAATATCACCAGCAATGGAAACGGTTTCTAGTACTTGGATCTACATAAGATCTAATATGTGTGTCAACTTGTGTGTGTTACCCGCGACCGAACCGATACAAACGAACTGACCGAACATTACTATTGCTTTATACATATCATTATGCTTAACAATAATTGTCAAGGGGTTTGACCATTCTTTGCATACAACGTTGGAACCCTGATCATTCATACTTACCATTTAACAAGTGAGTTTCATGGCCCCTTTTTATGCTTATACAACTTTTCAATCATTTACAAACATGGGGGAAAAGTATGCTCACCTGTTTTCTATGCTGTACAACTTACATACAAGTTACATACTTAGAATCAACATGTTACTGTTTTGTGAGTACTTATCTGATACATGCTTGAGTCTGCTGTGTGGTTCTTTCTTACAACCATTTAATTCCAATGTGGGAACCGACGGATAGGTGTTGGTAGTACTACTGGGTTGACACCCCCACCCTCGTTGTTGGTATACTGTTAGTACCAACAGTCGCCAGGAACAGGCCTTGGTGAATATATTCCAACAAGATTCTTTGTGTACGTCATTAGGTTTGGTTGTAAAGCTCATGTCATGTGATTTTGCTTACTTATAATTGTATTCACGGTATTCCGCAACAACATTTATACAACATCAATTACTTATTTACATTTAACCTGCGAGCTCACCAACAATTTTGTTGACCATTTTGAGCATATCTTTTGAGGTGATCATGCTAGTTGAAGATCTAGGTGTGCCGCCTTAGTGGAGACCCTAGGTTGCATTTTGGGACTAAACTTTGTCTTTTGTAAAACATCGTTGTAGTTGTCTTGAACAACATTATGCATTTGTAACTTGTTCCCGGGTTGTGGGAATTGCATACAATGTTATCATCTTTGTTTATGTGAATCTTTTATCATGTATGCTTGTCGTGAATATTGACTAAACACGACACAAGTCCCCTTGTTGTCAGGTGTTGTCATGACACGCTTGTCATCATTTATTATATTGCATCTCTATCGTTTACCATGTGTTATGACGATCCCGTCTCGTTACATCCCCGTGTTTCCGCTCTTAGTAGGGGGTGACAGACTGGTATCAGAGCCATTGGTTATAGAGAATTATGCAATTCACTTGACTAGACTATAACCTAGGAACCTTCATGTAGATTTGCATGCCAAGGTGTGTGCATTTTATATCTCATACGTGTCCTCAGTACTTGTTCGTTTATCTATCTGTTTCGTGATATTTTCACCCTATGAGAGATCCCTTGTGCTCACTCTTTTTAGGATGCTTCTATTGGATCTTCCGTTCCCTCTGCGCCCTGAGTTGGTTTATGAAAACCGGGTATTAAACCGAAGAGATCTCCATAGATCATGCTATTGTGCTTGACCTTTGACATTGAGATTTACCATGGGGAGGTTATGTCTGAAACTCGAAAGAGGAGGAAATAGACAACCTTCACTAGACTAACGTGATTATATGCATGGGTTTGCAATTATTGTGATGGATTACTGTTGGAACATTATTGATTCATGGTGTGAGAATTACATGACTTGTATGTGATGTGTGGTAACCACAAGTGTGATATTAACTTAGAATGTGGACTTTGATGAGAAGTATGGTTAATATGCTTTTGAATGGTTAAAGCTTATGTGTTTACTAATTTTATGATTAGAAAATGCCGCTCGAAGAGTTACCCGCAACAATAGTGGCGGAAGTGAAGCCCGAGGGGCAAAGGCAGAGGCAGAGGTAGAGCACCAAGAACAAATGATGGCCCTACCAGCAACAATCAGGGGACAGGAAAACACTGACGTGGCAGCTCTGATCACTTAATAGCTGGCCGCACTGATCCCGACTATTGTGGCCCAAGTGAGCGATGCTCTTTAAAATCCTCACCCCCACGGGGTTGGTGGCAATGATAATGAGGATAATGGGAACCCGACTGGGAACGAGAGTAACCAGGAGACTAGGAATGGTGGTACAGCCGGTAATGAAACTGGGGTTGTTAATGTTAGAAGGGGGTGTTCGTACAAGGAGTTTGTGGCCTGCAAACTGAAAGAGTTTGATGGCAAAGGTGGGGCGATAGCCCTGACTAGATGGCTTGAGAAAATGGAGGCAGTGATTGACATCAACGAGTGCCTCGACAGCCAGAAAATCAAGTATGCCACGTGCTCACTACAGGGCAAGGCACTAACTTGGTGGAACACTCAGATACAGGCAAGGGGAAGAGAATTGGCGATGCAGATGTCATAGGATGAGTTTAAAGCCTTAATCACTAAGGAATACTGCCCCCTCAATGAGATGCAGAAACTGGAGCATGAATTCTGGAATCATGCTATGGTGGGGGCTGGGCACGCCGCCTACACTGATTGTTTTCATGAGTTGGCAAGATTGGTTCCACATCTGGTCACTCCGGAATCAAAGAGGATCAAGAGGTACATTTGGGGACTTGCGCCTCAAATTCGAGCGACGGTAACAACAACTGCTCCTCCTACAATTCAGAGCGCAATTTTGAAGGCTGGCGCTTTAACTGATGAGATGGTGAGAACAGGGGTATTGGGTAGAGGAGCCAAGAAAAGGAAAGATGTTGGGGAAACGAGCCAGTCGAGTGCCGGGAAGTTTGATAAAAGGGCCAAGGCAACCGAAATTTTGTGGCCGTGACTCAAGGCAGGAGAGAGTATGTGGGGCCGCACCCCAAATGTGATAGGTGCACTTCCATCATCCCCCAGCAATGCCGTGCGGGTGTGCGTGAACTATAGACGCCGGGGCATCTAGCGAAAGACTGCAGAACAACCCCAAATCTGGTGGCACCAGTCAATGCGGTTAACCGCCGGGAATGCCAGGGGCTTTTGAGTGTGGAAGCCCGGATCACTACAGAAACATGTTCCCCAGACTGAATCAAGCGCCGGGTCAACAAGGGAACAATCAGCAACGGTGATGGCCATAGCTGGAAATCAAGGCCTGGGAAATCAAGGGAATACAGCTCGGGGATGTGCATTCGTCATTGGAGCCAATGATGCCGTGAGGACCCAAACGTTGTCACGGGTACGCACTTACTCAATAATCACTTCGCATCTATATTGTTTGATACTGGAGCAGACAATAGTTTTATATCTTCTGAGTTTGTGCAATTGCTTGATTTGAGTCCTATTAGGCTGGAAACTAGCTACTCTGTAGAAATGGCCAATGGTAGGATTGTTCAGGCTAATGAAATCATTAGAAAGTGCTCGATGATATTGGAGGACCATGCCTTCGATATAGAATTGATACCCTTTGAGTTAGGAAGTTTTGATGTGATTGTGGGATGGATGGTTATTGAAGCACGGAGCTAAGATTGTCTGTTGGGACAAAGTAGTATGAATCCCCATGCCAAACAGGGAGATACTCAGAATTCAAGGAGAACGACTAGGAGAAGAAACTAAAGCTTATCTCCTGCATGAAAGCACGCCGAAGCTTACGAAAACAGTGCTACGCTTTTCTGGCTCATGTGGTAGAAAAGAAGGAAGAAGAGAGGAAATTGGTAGATATTCCAGTAGTCCGGGACTACCCAGATGTATTTCCTGATGACTTGCCTGGGTTGCCTCCTCCACGACAGGTGGAATTTCGTATAGAGTTGGTTCTGGGAGCGACACGGTAGCAAAGACACCATACCGTTAGCACCGTCGGAAATGCAGGAATTATCTAGTCAGTTACAGGAACTACTGGAGAAGGGTTTCATTCGGCCGAGTCACTCACCATGGGGAGCACCAGTATTATTTGTCAAAAAGAAGTATGGGTCGTTCCGCATGTGTATCGATTACCGTGAGTTGAACAAGCTAACTGTGAAGAATCGGTATCCTCTCCCTAGGATCGACGATCTGTTTGACCAGCTACAAGGAGCTTCGTTTTTATCTAAGATCGACCTTCGTTCTGGATATCATCAGCTAAGGGTTTTCAAGGAGGACATACCGAAAACAGCATTTAGAACTCGTTATGGGCACTATGAGTTCTTGGTCATGCCATTTGGGTTGACTAACGCACCAGCGGTGTTTATGGACCTAGTGAATCGGGTGTGTAAACCTTACTTGGATAAGTTTGTGATTGTATTCATAGACGATATACTTATCTACTCCCGATCGAAAGAGAATCACGAAGAACACCTTCGGGCAATTCTGGAACTGTTATGGGAAGAGAAACTTTTCACCAAGTTCTCGAAGTGTGAATTCTGGTTGCGGGAAGTGAAGTTTTTGGGTCATGTGGTTAACGAGGATGGGATTCATGTAGATCCCGAAAAGACCGAAGCGGTGAAGAAATGGGATGCACCCCAGACAGCATCAGAAATACGATAATTCTAGGATTGGCTGGGTACTATCGTCGCTTAATCGCGAATTTTTCAAAGATCACTCAATCGTTAATGCTGATGACGCAGAAAGACAAGAAGTTTGATTGGGGACATGCACAAGAACAAGCGTTCCAAACGTTGAAAGAAAAGTTATGCAATGCACCAATATTGTCCCTCCCAGACGGAACTAACGATTTTGTGGTATACTGCGATGCTTCACATCAAGGATTGGGATGTGTACTAATGCAGAAGGATAAGGTGATTGCCTACGCTTTGCGACAACTTAAGGTGCACGAAAAGAACTAAACAACCCATGATTTAGAGTTGGGCATTGTAGTATTTGCACTTAAGATTTGGAGGCATTACCTGTATGGAACCAAATGCATCATCTACATAGATCATAAGAGCCTCCAACATATCCTGGATCAGAAAGAGCTTAATATGCATCAAAGAAGTTGGGTAGAGCTTCTTAGTGACTACGATTGTGAAATCGGTATCATCCGGGGGAAAGCCAATGTGGTGGCTAATGCTTTAAGCCGCAAAGAACGTGTGAAACCACTACCTGCTCGAGCGTTGGGATGACTATTCAAACGAGTATGAAAGCTCAGATCCAAATTGCACAAAGTGAGGTGTTGAAAGAAGAAAACCTTGCGGGAGAAGAGTTCCGAGGGTTGGATAAACAAATGATTTGCAAGGATGATGGTGTACAGTACTTCATAGATCGTATAGGGTACCCAGATGGGGAGGGTGTATGTACCTGGTCATGGATGAAGCACACAAGATGTGATATTCTATTCATCCTGGTGTAGACAAGATGTACCACAATCTCAAGGATCTGTACTGGTGGTCAGGCATGAAGAAAGACATTGCAATGTACGTAAGCAGGTGCTTGACATGCTCGAAAGTTAAAGCTGAACATCAGAAACCATCAGGATTATTACAGCAACCTGAAATTCCCGAGTGGAAATGGAAGAACATAGCTATGGATTTTATTACCAAACTCCCTAGAACGAGCAGCGGGCATGATTCGATATGGGTCCTAGTGGATCGGATGACGAAGTCAGCTCATTTTTGTCGATCCGAGAAGACTACAAAATGGAAAAAATTGGTGAGATTGTACACAAAAGAGGTCGTGACAAGACACGGAGTATCGGTGTCGATCATATCCGACCGTGACAGCCGATTTACTTCACGATTTTGGCAGACACTGCAGAAAGCGATGGGCACTCGATTAGATATGAGCACAGCCTATCACCCTCAGACAGACGGCCAAAGTGAACGAACTATACAAACATTGGAAGACATGTTGAGGGCGTGTGTAATCGACTTTGGTGGTAGTTGGGACACTCATTTACCGTTGATTGAGTTCTCTTACAACAACAGCTACCATACGAGCATTGGATGTGCTCCGTTCGAAGCATTGTATGGAAGAAAATGCAGATCTCCCGTTTGTTGGGCCGGGATTGGTGAAAGTCAGTTAACAGGCCCAGAGATCATTCAAGAAACAACCAACAAGATTTTCCAAATCAAAGACAAACTAAAAGTTGCTAGAGATCGCCAAAAGAGCTATGCCGACAACCGTTGGAAGCCTTTAGAATTTAACGTTGGGGATCAAGTTTTACTCAAGGTCTCTCCTTGGAAAGGAATTGTTCGGTTTGGAAAGAAAGGAAAGTTAGCCCCAAGATACGTCGGACCATTCGAGATTACAGAAAGGATGGTCCAGTGGCTTACCGATTAAGGTTACCACAAGAACTCAGCGGCGTACATGATACTTTCCACGTGTCGAACCTCAAGAAGTGTTTGGCTGATGAATCTCTTCACGTGCCAATTGAGGAAATCAAGATAGACGAAAAGCTTCATTTTGTTGAGGAACCCATTGAGATCATGGATCGAAAGGTCAACAATTGAAGCGCAGTAGAATACAAATGTTCGCGTGAGATGGAATTCAAAACGAGGGCCAGAGTTACATGGGAACGGGAAGATAAGATGAAACATAGATATCCACATCTATTCGAGGATGACATTCTTGGACCTAACTCCAGTTGAATTTCAGGACGAAATTTTCTCAACTGGGGGATGCTATATGACATCCACAAGGTCCGTCAACTAACGTGATTCTCCATTAACTTTTCCTTGATCGTTCATCCCTCATCTTTATTAACTTCCTGTATGGATATTCTACCTGCTTTATTATCTTTGTGCTTGTGTTTCCATCGTGAACGTGTGCTATGCTTAAAACTTTTACAAATTTCATCGTTATTATCACTAAATACATCGTTTTTATATAATATTATTTTCATTAATAAAATCATTTTTTTGTGCCAATTATCATTAAATACATTTTTAACATTAATATAACAAACACCTTTAAAATCGTTTTCAACCGAAACAAACTTTAGGAACGGGGGCTAAGTGTAGGGACTAAAATTGACATTTTTCAAACTTGGGATGGTATAAAAATCCCCATTCCCAGCCATTCTTCTTCACCTTATTCACTTCTTCTTCCTTCTTCTTCACTTCATAACATCTTCTTTATCTTTGCACTAAAACTGCCCCGTTTCGTTCGTTTTCGTCGTCTAGACTTCATCTACAACCTAGTCTACTCTATCCTTGCAGGTAGAGACCTTGGTTGTCCCTTTCTTGCTCATTTTACTGATGTCCATTTCTAGGTTTCGGGTGTTCGAGTTCAACCCAACACATGAGGTCGTGTGGGTGGTGTGATGTCTTTCTGCGTGTGCTTCTTGTTGTGTGTGTTTGTAGTGTGTTTCTGGAGGTTCTTGTAGTGTAAAACTCGTGCTCGGAGCAGCCGAAGGCTGCTCTACACTTCAGCAGTCGCGAACTGTAGTTCAGGCGACTGGGTCTGTCATGCGACTGAGCCGTGCGACTAGGTGAGTCATGCGACTGAGTCATACGACTGTGTCATTCGGGCGACTGAGTTGTGCGATAGGGTATGTTGTGTCACTGAGTCGTGAGATTGAATGAATGCATGCGATTGAGTAAATGCGGATGAATGTTGTGTGCGATTGAGTCAATGTGGATGAATGTTGTGTGCGATTGAGTCAATGCGAATGATGATGTATGCGATTGTGTGTGTATCGCACGACTGAAGGCCAATCGTGCGAATGAAGGTTTATTCGTACGAATGAAGCTAATTCGTATGAATGAAGGTTGATTCGTGCATATGGAGGTTAAGTCGTGCGATTGGGTGTTGTGTGGTATGACTGAATGCTAGTCGTGCGAATGAAGGTTCAATCGTACGAATGAAGCTGATACGATTGAAGTGTGTTGATTCGTACGAATGGAGTGTTGAGTCGAGCGTCTGGTCATGTTGTGTGACTGATGATGCTGTGTGTGTGAATTTCCTTCTTGAATGTCATGTGATGATAAGGTAACATCAATACAAATGTCATTGCTCGACCACAAAGATTAAAGTCAAAGCTATCAAGGCCACAAATACTATTACAAATCAAATGAACCTAACATTTTACAAATTATCAATAACTCATTTATGATTACTAATATTTAACAAGGACTTTCTCTTATAACCATGAATCTTTTACACAAATATCACCAGCAATGGAAACGGTTTCTAGTACTTGGATCTACATAAGATCTAATATGTGGTCAATTGTGTGTGTTACCCGCGACCGAACCGATACAAACCGAACTGACCGAACATTACTATTTGCTTTATACATATCATTAATGCTTAACAATAATTGTCAATAGGGGTTTGACCATTCTTTGCATACAACTGTTGGGAACCCTGATCATTCATACTTACCATTTAACAAGTGAGTTTCATGCCCCTTTTTATGCTTATACAACTTTTCAATCATTTACAAACATGGGGGAAAAGTATGCTCACCTGTTTTCTATGCTGTACAACTTACATACAAGTTACATACTTAGAATCAACATGTTACTGTTTTGTGAGTACTTATCTGATACATGCTTGAGTCTGCTGTGTGGTTCTTTCTTACAACCATTTAATTCCAATGTGGGAACCGACGGATAGGTGTTGGTAGTACTACTGGGTTGACACCCCCACCCTCGTTGTTGGTATACTAGTTAGTACCAACAGTCGCCAGGAACAGGCCTTGGGTGAATATATTCCAACAAGATTCTTTGTGTACGTCATTAGGTTTGGTTGTAAAGCTCATGTCATGTGATTTTGCTTACTTATAATTGTATTCACGGTATTCCGCAACAACATTTATACAACATCAATTACTTATTTACATTTAAACCTGCGAGCTCACCAACAATTTTGTTGACCATTTTGAGCATATCTTTTGAGGTGATCATGCTAGTTGAAGATCTAGGTGTGCCGCCTTAGTGGAGACCCTAGGTTGCATTTTGGGACTAAACTTTGTCTTTTGTAAAACGTCGTTGTAGTTTGTCTTGAACAACATTATACATTTGTAACTTGTTCCCGGGTTGTGGTAATTGCATACAATGTTATCATCTTTGTTTATGTGAATCTTTTATCATGTTATGCTTATGGCTATGTTGTCGTGAATATTGACTAAACACGACACAAGTCCCCTTGTTGTCAGGTGTCGTCATGACACGCTTGTCATCATTTATTATATTGCATCTCTATCGTTTACCATGTGTTATGACGATCCCGTCTCGTTACATCCCCGTGTTTCTGCTCTTAGCGGGGGTGTGACACATAAAGAGCTTTTTCAAGCTTGCAGACATAATCAGAATAATCAGGTTCTACAAAACCAGGTGGTTGTTTAACATACACCTCTCATAATCACCCCATATAGAAAAGCACATTGACATCAAGTTAATAGACCTTGAAGTTCTGGATGCAGCAAATGCTAAGAATATCCTAACAACTTCTAGTCTTGCTACAGGAGCAAAGACATCAGTGTAGTCAATTCCTTCTTCTTGTGTGTACTCTTGAACAACTAGTCTAGCTTTGTTTTTTATGACAATGCATCTATTATCTTTCTTGTTCCTAAACACCCATTTGGTTCATATAGTAGTCTTCCCATGAGGAAGAGGACAAAGGTTCTAAACTTTCTACCTTTTGAATTGAAGCAGCTCCTCTTGCATGGGTTCAACCCAACTTCTATCTTTCAGAGCCTCATCAATTTTCTTTGGCTCTATCCTGGACAAGAAACAGAATGAAGACAAACATGTGCTTCATGGGTTGTCCTCTTATTCTTACTCCTGTGTCAACATCTCCAATGATGTTTGTGGTGGGGTGAGACTTGTGAAACCTTAGTTGAGGGATCACAGCAAGTTGCTGAGATAGATCTAAACTAGAAAATTTTAGATCTGGCATTGATGCTTCTCCCACCATATCAACACACTTATCAAGAGAAACTTGATCCAATGAGTGTGTGACATCATTGATATTTTCATCTATGGAGTGGTTATTAGCATCAAGAAAATCTTGATCATTATCATCACCCCCATTGCCTTTTGCATTTGAAGCTTTTTTATCTGGTTGTTAAGCATCTGAGCTGGAATTTGAAGGCATCTCAAAAGTATCAACTGAATTTGTCATTGTTGTGTTGATAGAAACCTCATTTGCAGAAGTAGTTACAACTATACTTGAAGATGTGTAGCTTGAAGATCTTCCAAGTTCAAATCTTAAATCAGGGTCATCCGGTAATATGATATCTGTAGATCCTGAAACATTCTCACAAGTTTGTTAAAACAGTTAGTAACTAAACCAAGATCAAATAGCCAATTAGGACCAGAACCAATCACACGGGTGTGTGTTCATTGAAAGTCATATTGGGTGACTCCTCAATAATTCTAGTTTTGAGATTGTATACTCTATAAGCCTTAGCTTGAAAAGAGTATCCAATGAAGTGCATCATCTGATTTCTCAGCAAATTTGGCAATTTGATCTTTGGTACTCAAGATGGTGTAAGAACATCCAAATGACCTGAGAAAAACCAATGAAAGGTTTCCTCTTGTGTCAAAGTTCATAGGGACTCTTGCCATGAGCCTTAACCACTAAAACTCTGTTTTGCAAATAGCAGGCAGTGTTGACTGGCTCTGCCCAGAAGGTGATAGACAACTTAGAGTCAGACAATATGGTTCTTGCAACTTCAATCAGTCTCCTGTTTCTTCTCTCAGCAACAACATTTTGCTGAGGAGTCCTGGGAGCACTGTATTATCTTGTAATACCCTTTTATCACAAAATGAATCAAGGATTTGGTTCTTAAATTCAGTTCCCTGATCACATCTTATGGTTTTGACCTTGTGATCACATTGATTCTCAATCTTTAAGGTGAAATTCTTCAAAATCTCAAAGGTCTCATCCTTAGTTTTAAGGAAGAAAACCCAAGTGAATCTTGTGAAGTCATCTGTGATCACCAAACAATAAGTGGTCCTTCCTAGACTCATTACATTGGTGGGGCCAAAAAAATCCATATGTAACAAGTGTAGGGGTGTAGTGATGGAGTTTCTTTCCTTAGGCTTATGAGATACCTTATGTTGCTTCCTTTTCAGGCATGCAACACAATGATCATCACTTGTAAACTCTTTCTTTGGCATTCCAGTTCCCAAATCATTCTTAATCAGTTTGTTCATGTTCTTAAAGTTTACATGGCACATTGTTTTATGCCATAGGAAAGACTTATCACTATTAGCTTTAGATAGAAAGCATGAGACTTATTTAGAGGGAGATGTCTCTTGCAAATCTATGTTGTACATGTTCCTTTTCCTGGGGGCTCTAAGCAAGATATGCCAATGAGGAATGACCACCCCGGGCTTGAGAACAATGCACTCATTCTCAGTAATAGCATGTTATGACTCTGATCACAAAATTGGGATACACTTGGAAGATTATACCCAAGCTCCTTAACAAAGTTTACCTTTTCAATGCTGAGGTTACCATTTGTGACCTTGCCCCTTCCAGAAATGTAACCACCTTCATCTCCTCCAAAAGCAACTGGCCCTCCATCAATTCTATCAATGTTCTGGAGTAGTGACCTATTTCCTGTCATGTGCCTGGAATAACCACTATCTATGATCCATACATTCTTGTTTGTCTTGAGCTATCCCTACATAAAGAAAATGATTAGTTACATTTGGAAACACAAGCCTTAGTGGTCTTGGGCTTATCAAAAGAAAAAGAAGGTAATGTAACAGTGATAGATCCTAGTGTTATGCTTTGAGGATCTTGTACTGTTGTTGATGGAGAACTTTCAGTCACTTGGGTTTTCTTGGCCTTCCACACCACCTATGGAAGTTTGGACTTGACCTTCAACACTTTGGAAGTTTTGATGACTGGACCTTCGGAAGATTTTGCAAACTCTGTAGCAGACTTTAGTGTTTCGGAAGAATTCCTTTCTTTTGATACCAAATTTTCTTCCAAAGGCAATTTTCCACTTGCCTTCTTTTTCATTTTGGAGCTTTCGAAGGAAACATATTTTCCTTCCGAAGCTAAAATCTTCTTCGATCTCTTAGAAGTCTCTTTCTTGGTCATGTGAAGAGTACCTCTTAGATTGTATGGTCAATCCTTAGCAAGATGAGAAGTACTTTCACACATAACACATTCTATCTTTTTCTTCCTAAGAGCCATCTTCTGAGAACAAGGCTGACTTTAGTCACATCCCTTCTCCATCTTCACCTTTGCAGATGCTAAGACAGTGCTTTTGGGCTGAGAACTATTCTTGGAGATGGATGGTCAAGGTTGTGTAGCAGTGGTACCTAGCAGATCAGCCTTCTTCTTGGTGCTAAGATGATTTGAACATGAACCATAACTCTTTGTAGAGGAGTTTAGGTTGATGTTTTCAGTCTTAACCACTTCAAACCCTGCAGAGATAAAAACCTATTTCTGCTTAGAGTCAAAAGTGGTCTTGATCTCTTTAGCCTTCCTAGCTTTTCTCTTGCTCTTTCTAATCAAGTTCTTCCTCATAGACTTGGTCATCACAGTCTTGTTCTCCTCAGAAGGACAGTGACCCTTCTTAGAATCATCCTCTTCACTCTTCTCAAAGGAATTCTTTACTATCACTTCTTCATCCTCTTCACTTAAGAGGTCTATTAGAGGAAGCTCATTTTCACAAGTTTCACACCTAGGTGACCTTATAGAAAAGATTGTGTGTGGAGGAGCTATCTCACTAGATCCTAGTCCTTGCTTATTTTGATAACACACCTTGGCATGCAGGGATGAGGATATCATGTTCTTGAAGGTCTCTTCTTCAAGAAAACATTTTCTGCCTTGGCTTTCCTGATCACAAGCTCAGTCTGGCATTCAATCAACTTAGTTATGAGATCCTTGATCCGAGTCCTATAGTTGGTGTGCTCATATTTTAGAACTAAAATGGTTTTCTCTAAGTCCTCTATCTTTAGTTTATAGTCATTTTTAGCCTTTCTAAAATCAACTTTTAAGATGTTTAAGGACTCAAGATCAGATCTTATTGCTAAGTTGTAGGAACTATATCTGTTGACTTTAGCAATACATTCAGGAGTATAGAGATTTTCCAATACCTTGGCTTCATCATGGTCAGACATCAATGCTTGGTTTGGAGATGCATCCTCCACCTGAAAGCTCCAGTCAAAGCATCCTTCTTCAACAGCAACTACAACTTGCTGTTTTGGCTTCTCATTCTGCGTGGCTTTGTCAGTGTAGGTTGGTCTGGATTGTGCTTGGCCACCATTTGTTATTGGTGCCTTGCACTCCCTGGCAAAGTGGCCCATCAAGTTACAGTTGTAACACTTGACTTTGCTTTTATCCAGTCCAAACTTTCCACTGGTTGTATCGTTAGGGAACTTTCTTCCAGTCTGCTTATAGAACTTCTTGGCTCTATGAGTGAGAAGAGTCATCTGCTGGACTATCTACATATACTCCAGATCATTTAGATGGATACAGTCCAGGTCTTCAAGGGTGAAGAGAAAGCTGGCACAACTTTCATTAGATGACACAAAGGCTTGAGAAGAACTTGTCTCTTAGAATAGGCTTTCTTGAGTATAGTTCTCCCTTGGTGTCTCAGGGAAGGTGATGAAAGGACCCTTTTGTGAGTTGTTAGGGTAACATATGAGATGATGTTGGGGTTTTATGCTATCTCTTTCAACCACGTGAAGGGCTGAACCTATTTGATTGCTGGAGTTGCCAGATGAACCTTGCATGTTCATCTCCATCTGGTATCCATTGAGAATCCCATACAACTCTGTCAAGGTGAGAGTCTTCAGGTTCTCAGTTCTCTTGATAACCACACAGTAGTGTGTCCATTGCCTAGGAAGAGAGGATATGAACTTCCTTACAATATCTCTGTTTTCAAGAGCAACTCCACCATCCACTAGGGTATCCACAATCTCAATATACATGAAGTATTGTTGAGTCATGGTTTCACTTGTTTTAATGGTGAAATTTTCAAACTGCTACTTCGGGAGATCCTTCTTGTTCTCCTTGGCTTCAGAGGAACCCTCATACATCAGTTTCAATGCATCCCACAACTGCTTGGCTGTTTTGCATTTCTTGAATTCTCTGTATATAGAGTTTGGAAGAGCAGTCATGGCCTTTTGATCAATCTTTACTCTCTTTCTATCTTCATCTGAGTAATCAGCTACAACCTTGGGGATCATACCAACTCCAGTTGCAGAAGAGGTGCTTGGTATGTAAGGTCCATTTTCAACAGACTCCCACATTCTTAAGTCTAAAGACTTGATAAAGCCTTCTATTCTTTGGCACCAAGTGTCAAAGTCATCAAGAGTGATCAGTGGAGACTTTTTCTTGGTTCCGGTTTCCATATCAGATTTGAAAATAGGTGCCATTTGAGAGTTAAGTATTTTGTGTGTGTGAGGAATCTTAAGATGGTGAGATCTTATATCAAAGTCTGGAATGCTCTGATACCAATTGCAAGACCGGTGAAGGGTATGCACTACAACACAACAACACAATGAGGAGAGTTGCTTAAGAACACTTAACATATCAAATAAGGAATTGGTCAACATTTGAGTAAAGATACTAAGAACATAAGTAAGTAAGAGACAGAACAAGATATAAAAAAACAAGTGATTGGTTTTCAAGAATGTTGTATATTGCTTCTCAAGTTCTATTACAAATGTTACAAAAGCATATAAGAAAGTTACAAGTACTTGAGATACATATACTACAACCTACAGCCGGCCATACTTTAAAGGCCAGTTGGATACAGTTGACTAGACAACTACAAAATCAAATATAGAGTCAAAAGGTAGATTGCCTTTTGACCAGTGACTATGACATGCCATAACTCACATCCTAATATATTACAAAAAAAGAAAGTACATAAAGTAGAAAGTTAAAGACTCAAGACCTCAATATACAGTTACTAAAAGCATGGACCCTTCACCAACTTATGTAAAGTCGGGTCTTATTAGAGTTGCAATGGAAAAGGGTCCAGCTTTATGGTAAAAGGTACATCATATAAAGCATGTGTTCAAAAAGTATTCGGAAGAAATCTGTCTTCTAGTGTTGGCTTTGGAAGACTTTGTCTCTGAAGCTCGGAAGACTTTGTCTGTGAAGCTTCGGAAGACTTTGTCTCTAAAACTTAGAAAGAATTCATCTTAGGTTTCAAAAGATATTGGTCTTGGCTTCGGAAGATTTCACGCTTAGAATATTTTTTGTTGTTGGTGTGAAACTTCCAAAGCATTCTACTTTAGTACACTTGTGCATGCATGCAGGAGAGACTTTGCGTGTTTGGGTTGCATCAGCCTCATGTTAAACCTTACACATTTCAACTATTATTATAATATGGATGTGTTCTTGTAAGTTATAGTCATCTAGAAAGTTAAATTATGTTAAAAGTTGGGTTATAACAAGTTGATTAAGACCACTGATAATAAAAAATTTAGATATGGGACTTTAAATATAAAATGATAGACTATATAATTTCAAGTTTATGTTAGTTTGAATGATGAGTTAAAATAATTGGTAATGACCATATGACTGAATGTACATTTATGAAATTAAATATAATATTAAAATATTATAGACACAATAAAAATAAAAAATAATAATATTACAAGAGTTGTAATTATAGTTTTAGAAAATACATAAAAATGAATAATATGTTTTTGCTTATGAAATAAGTATCTATCCATATAAATGGATGTTTTCATATATATATATATATATATATATATATATATATATATATATATATATATATATATATATTATATATATATATATTATATATATATTATGTGGTCAGATTCATTAGTTCTCTTTATTTTCACGTAACATTGTGGTTTTCTAAGGATCTCTTCTCTCTCTCTCTCTCTCTTATATATATATATAATATATATATATATATATATATATATATATATATTAGCAAGAGATACGAATATGTGAAAACTATTTTTTATTGAAAGTTGGTATTTAAAAGGTAATCATGAGATATGAGAAATATTATGAGTATTGATAACTATTACTTAAAATATGAGAGAATTTCAAAACTCTAATTTCCATAAATTTACATGTATAAACTATACTTAAGTATTTAACACTAGAGTCACAACTCGGCTCGAATAGAAATAATAGTTGATTACTTGAACAATATATATTGACTTTAAATTACAAGGGATCATGTGCATACTTAAATGAAATGTAATTTATTAATACCTTTTTTAGTAATATATATTTCATGATAATCAATCGTACATCATTAACGGGTCTTTGAGTCACACTTTTACCAAGTTATGTGGATGAAATAGTTACATGCATACTACACATAAAAGAAATTACTTAGACATACATTGCCTTGATTGTTTTAGGGCAAACTTAGGTTGGATTTTTCCAAGCACTTTGGATACTTTGAGATTTTCATACCTGATCACTCACTTGAGAGATGATTTTCACGACCCCATTTTTACTTGTTTTATTACGAGGGAGATTACATGTAAAATTATTATTTTCTTGGATATAAATAATTGTCAATAGTTTTACATGTTACATAAATGGTTTACATACTGTGACAATTAGTAAATTTTAGGTCAATACCAGGCCCGACTTAGTTATAAGTATACATATTTTACATGATTTTCAATTGAGTTATAATTATTTGAAATCATTTCATGCGATTGCAAAATTTCATGCATCGGTGATTTAACGTAATTACCATTCTACACGCGGTACATCCGGCGCAAACAAACGTGATGATAATTAATATATGCATATTAATAAATACTTTAAAGTGTTTCAAAGTATTTTAGATTCCAAAATAAATACATTAAAAAGGTTTAAATTTATAAATAAACCTAATCGCGTAAGTTGATATTTTACCCGGAATGAATTTTTTAATACGAATAATAGATACACAATGCATCATAACATTCTATCAATATTTAAATATATGATATTATACAAGTTCTTAGAATATTTTTAAATGTATTTTAAAAAATAAAAATAAAAAACATAAAAATATGTAAAAATACCAATAGTGCAACAAATACCACCCTTATACCTAATAGTACACAAAAATTCAAAAACCTAGCCCCTACCCCCTTTTTGGTCATCCCCCTTACCCACCCCCTTTTTGGTCATCCCCCTTACCCTCCCCCTCTTTATTTCTCTTTCTTTTCTTGTCAATATATACAAGATTACTTTGTATTTTATAGACATTGAACTTACCTTTTTAGTGATAAAGAAAATGTTATGAACAAGTAGCATGCCTCCCTACCCCCTTTTGGAATGTTTGCCTCCAAGATATTGACCAACACTCCCATATGAGTTGATTTGCCAATTCATGTATGGTTATATATGAAAGCAACCAACACAAATCTCTAACACCGCCCAACACACTCTCTTCCCTCTTTCTTCTTTAAAAAATTTAACCGAAGTATCATAACCACCACTTTATTTGATTTTCAACTCATTTTCTACAAATCTCAAGTGATTCAAATGCCATTGTTGAAGACCAAATGATTTTTAAAGTTTCCAGGTATCCTACATCAACCCTTTCATATTTTCTTGATTATTTTAAGTGAGAACACTCTCTTTTGTTTATATATCTTTCATTTCATTATATCACTCATTTACTAGGTTACATGTAACAACATTCATCTACAAAAGTCTTTCTTGTTAAAATTGATGTTTTTTCCCGATAAGGAATTTCAAGAATAATAGTTTATATAAGACATTTTAACATGAATTAAATAATGATTGTTTTTCTTAGAAATTAAATATTCATAGATCCAGGTTTGACCAAATTACTAGTTAATGATTTTATAAAAAATCATAAGGGTTTGTTAAAACCCAAGAAAAGTCATAAAAGGGTTACATTATGTTTATAGAATTTTAGATGTTTCACTAGTATTATTATGAACACTTATATCAATTCTAGAAGTTATATTTAGTTAGTGAGTTGTAATACTAAAGTGGGTTATGACTAGATGGTAGGTTGACAAAGTTTACAAGTGTGGTTATATATACTGTCGCACCGTGACCGACGGCGGAATCATCGGGGGGACGAATGTGAAAAGATTGTTCATAGATAATGGATAAATAAGTTGAAATAATATTAAATGCTACTTTCATGAATAATACTAAACATATAAATCATTACATACAATAAAGAATTCGAACAACGTAATAAAGACTTTTATTAAACTAGGTCTAAGTCCCATATGAGCATGAATAAGTCCTCAAAATAGCATCCTAAAACATGTTAAAAATATGATCAACATATGATGTTGGTGAGTTCCTATGAATTTGTACATACATATAAATAATTTTTAAAATGAAATTCATGTCATAGGTTAAGAAATAATGCAAGAATATAGATAGCATAATGATACAATCAAACTTAACAAAGACGGGCACAATAAGTTATAACGATTAGCTAAGTGTACTTGATACCCATGATGAACAATAATACATCATTAGGAGCCGTCAATAATATTGGCTTTAGCACCAAATAGGCTTGTCAAGCCCATAGATGTATGACATCGCTAGGCTAGCAATAGTTAATGATTGTTTTTACAAGATGACTATCATATAAGGCTCCCAAGTATATCAAATAACATTGACAAGTTTATAAACGAGTTTCTAGCGCATTAAATGTTCCAAGATGGTTTACAAGTGTATGTTTATAAGACTAACATGTTCCACCCCTAAAAGGTGTGAAATAAAGTAAAAAGGGGTATGAAAACTCACATGGAAAACTCACAATGTATAATGATGATTATAGAGTACATAAAAAAGTTAGGATGTTCAAGAGTCAAAGATGATATCCTAAATGATAAAAAAATAATAAATTAATATCGAAATTCATTACAAGAAGTTAGGACATTTAATGAATGCTGAAAAGCGAAATATAGATTAAAAAATGATTATTGCACCAATTTTAGATTCTGGACAAAATGTTTGGTATGTGTTTGAACATGTTTTAAAAATAATACACACTTTCATAAAATTATAAAAATTTAGAGTTGACTATTTCAGCGTCTCCCAAACAACTTTTGCTAGTGCTATTTTAGTGTCTCCCATAGATCTATGACATCGCTAGGCTAGCAATAGTTAATGATTGTTTTTACAAGATGACTATCATATAAGGCTCCCAAGTATATCAAATAACCTTGACAAGTTTATAAACGAGTTGCTAGTGCATTAAAAGTTCCAAGATGGTTTACAAGTGTATGTTATAAGATTAACATGTTTCACCCCTAAAAGGTGTGAAATAAAGTAAAAAGGGGTATGAAAACTCACATGGAAAACTCACAATGTATAATGATGGTTATAGAGTACATAAAAAAGTTAGGATGTTCAAGAGTCAAAGATGATATCCTAAATGATAAAAAACAATAAATTAATATCAAAATTCATTACAAGAAGTTAGGACGTTTAATGAATGTCGAAAAGCGAAATATAGATTAAAAAATGATTATTGCACCAATTTTAGATTCTGGACAAAATGTTTGGTATGTGTTTGAACAGGTTTTAAAAATAATACACACTTTCATAAAATTATAAAAAATTAGAGTTGACTATTTCAGCGTCTCCCAAACAACTTTTGCTAGTGCTATTTTAGTGTCTCCCATAGATCTATGACATCGCTAGGCTAGCAATAGTTAATGATTGTTTTTACAAGATGACTATCATATAAGGCTCCCAAGTATATCAAATAACCTTGACAAGTTTATAAACGAGTTGCTAGTGCATTAAAAGTTCCAAGATGGTTTACAAGTGTATGTTTATAAGATTAACATGTTTCACCCCTAAAAGGTGTGAAATAAAGTAAAAAGGGGTATGAAAACTCACATGGAAAACTCACAATGTATAATGATGGTTATAGAGTACATAAAAAAGTTAGGATGTTCAAGAGTCAAAGATGATATCCTAAATGATAAAAAACAATAAATTAATATCAAAATTCATTACAAGAAGTTAGGACGTTTAATGAATGTCGAAAAGCGAAATATAGATTAAAAAATGATTATTGCACCAATTTTAGATTCTGGACAAAATGTTTGGTATGTGTTTGAACAGGTTTTAAAAATAATACACACTTTCATAAAATTATAAAATTTAGAGTTGACTATTTTAGCGTCTCCCAGACAACTTTTGTTCAGAAACATTTTTAACATAAATAGGTCAAAACAGCAGCACAAGACAGAAGGTTTTGAAATGCACACTAATCTTGTGAAGGCTATTATTAAGTCGTATGATTGAGTTTGAAGATGTATAAATGATTGTTAAAAAGGTAATTTAATGAACTCAAATTTAGTTTTTTATGACCAATTTATGGTTAGTTGAAGTCAGACTATATTCTGTCAAATATATAGTGAGACACTTATGTGCACTTTTAAAATTGCTAAAGCATGAAACGGGTTAGAACATATATATTATGTTGATATATGGTATATTAAACTTCATATGAGTTATAAAAAAAGTTCCAAGACTTTTACATAGCAATCATTTAGAGAAATAATCTTGTGGAATAACCGAATGTGGCGGCATAACCGTCCATATGCAAACATGATCCTTTGTTTACGTTAGCGTGTGCTTAGCTTGATTTAGGAATGTTAGTGATTGTTATAAGGTTAAAGAAAGGTAGAAGGTTAATGATCAAATGATAATGATTAAAATTAAAAGAGATTTAGTTGAAGAAAGAATAAAAGTAAGAACATAAAGTTATGAGAACAATTGGATGTTAGGATGATTGAAACAATATAGAAATGTATAATAAGAAATATAAGATTACCTTAGTATTAGAAATTTCTTGAAATTTTTGGTAAAAGAAAAGTCTTGAAATTTATCAAAACCAATGGATGAAATAAAGGTATGTAAGTGATATTTTTGGAGAATAAGCAAATGAAAAGTGACGTCTAAAGCTTGCTTTTATAGTTGAGATTAGTAGGGGGTTATGAATGATGTTAATGGTGAGTTACAAGTCTTTTATGTAAGACTCCGTTTCCGAGACGCTTACAGGTGGTAAATCATTGCTCATAAAACATATATTTTCATCATATTACATAAAAATGTTGCAGCGAAAACATTTAAACAAAACATTCCATTTCATAATAAGGGCTTTTGCAAAATAATACATCGTTATCAAGTTACAATATACATGTTGCATTATATCACAAAAGCATTATAAAAATGGATGTCATCCAAAAGAGTTGAGTAGTCGCCCCGTGCCATCCTCAGCAATCATTACCTGCCAACTGGAAACACATAAAAGTCAGCGTTGCTGAGTGAGTTCTAGTTTTATAGTAAAACAATACTTTTCTTTCATTAAAACCGTTCTTTACTTTCATGCGATCATACATCATGCGTACACATAGACAATATCATTATTATCTTCATCATTCATTCTTTAACTTTTGTTCATTCATCGTACGTCATTATCATTCACATTCATACATACTTCTTACTTTCATTTGTACGTTCATTTCTTTCGATGACATGTACATTACCCCAACATTGTGCACGAAGCTGGTAACTGTGCCTTAGGTCTTTTATAGACCGCGAACATTGTGCATGAAGCTTACTCCAGCACCTAGGGTAGGTACATTCACCACTTATATATTCTCTTTCATTTCGGATCAATGTCATATGCTATACCCCGAACATTATGCACGAAGCTGGTAATTGGGCCTGAGGTCTTTCATAGACCTCGAACATTATGCACGAAGCTGACTCTAGCACCTAGGGCAAGCGGCAAGGATCCCATACATATGGTCAATCACAAAGATTGTACCCCAGTTTGCATCCTTTTGGGGTAGCTAACCCGCACACCATTGAGCTAACACCCTTCATTGGGTGTGCACCTTCATACATTTGCTTGCAAGCCTTTCTTACATTCATTCATTCATTAATGCATGCATTCATTCTTCATGTTCCTCTTTTCATTATCTTTCACTTTACGTTACATAATACTTTCATTTCATTCATTAACATTCAACATAAATCCACGGGAAAGATAAACATACCATAAGGAACAAAACATACCAGTAAGGAACATAACATACACAGTCAATAACATCATCATACAGGGCATCATCATACATACATAGCATACACCATGCATAAACATACAACCTCATATATCATCATGCCCAACATAACCTCTAAGGCCTCAAAAGTCATCTTACAGGAACCTCCCAAGTCAAAACTTACATTTGCACTTTCCCCCGAAAGTCAATAAATAAACTACGTTTTCCTCGGGTACACCAGACCTACTTGGGTGTATGGAACCTTTCAATTGCATGACCTCTCAAGCGACTGAACACCATGCGAATGGATAATATGCGATTGAACACCTATGCGAATGAACCAATGCGGATAAAACAAGGTGTATGGACCTCAGTCGCATGACTCCCCATGCAAATGACCCTTAGTCGCACGACTGCCAGGCGTATGGGCCTCATGCGTACGTCTCACATGCGATTGAACCTCAATCACATGAATGGAATGCGTGTGGACTTTAGTCGCACGACTGGCATGCCATTCGGTCGCATAGCCCTAACTGTGTAGAATACAGCTCACTCCCGAACCCAATCTGCCATTTTCGACCTCCAAGCTCTTCCAAACCTCTTCTAAGCCCAAATCAACCATTCTAAACATTAGGAAAAAAATACCACAACACCATACAAGCACACCCAAGCCCGAAATCATACATCACTCGCATCATACACAAACATATACACACGGGTCAAACACACACACACTTCAAAAATGATTTTCAAATGTGTTCCAGCCCTAAAATCATTCAAAAACATGTAAAAGAGGGGTCCTAGAACTCACACAAATGATCACAACGAGAAGAGCTTCGATTAGACCCATTACAGTTCAACTTTCATGCCCGAAATCACGAAAACGAGCTTGAAAACCCTTTTCTTCTTCTCCTCTCCCTTTGGCTGATTTTTCACAAGTATGGGGAGAGGCTGAGGGCTGCCCTGTCCCTTTATATACCTCCACTCATCCAACTTTCTCTTGTTGGCGAGTTTGGTCCCTCGACTTTGGACTTTATTTCTTTTTCTCCTTCCGTCGGCTTCAAAAAACTAAATAACCGGGTGTTACAAGTCCACCCCCCTTAATTAGTTTCGTCCCCGAAACTGGTTATTCCTTGAATAAACGTGGGTAATGCTGCCTCATTTCTTCTTCAGTCTCCTACGTTGACTCGGATCCCTTCCTGTGCTTCCACTGTACACACACAAGAGTAACTGCTTTATTTCTCAGCCTTTTCTCTTTTCGATCAATAACTGCCACTGGTTGCTCCACATAATTAAGTCGTTCATCTACTTTGATATCCTCCAGCAGAACAATCATATCTTCATCTGCCAAGCACTTTCTCAGATGAGATACATGGAATGTCGGGTGAATTCCACTTAACTCATCCGGTAACTCCAGTCTATAGGCCACCTCTCCTACTCGAGCAATGATTCGGAAAGGCCCTATATACCTTGGGCTCAACTTTACCCGCTTCCTGAATCGGATGATCCCCTTCCAAGGTGAGACCTTCAATATAACCCGGTGACCCACCTGGAACTCAATCGGTCTGCGTCATTTATCAGCATACAACTTCTGTCTATCTTTAGCTGCCTTCATGAAGGCCTTGATCTTTTCAAGCTTCTCAATCGTAGCCTTAATTACCTCGATGCTCCCTAGTTCTTTTTGACCAATATCACCCCAACAGACGGGTGTTCTGCATCTCCTACCGTATAGCATCTCATAAGGTGGCATACCAATGCTAGCATGATAACTGTTGTTGTATGAGAATTCAGCTAACGGTAAGTGGTCATCCCAACTTCCCCTAAAATCAATAACATATGCCCGAAGCATGTCCTCCAATGTCTGAATGGTCCTCTTGGACTGGCCATCAGTCTGGGGATGATAAGTCGTGCTAATATGTAACCTCGTCCCCATAGCATCATGGGATTTCTTCCAAAATTTGGATGTAAACTGAGTGTCGCGATCAGACACAATAGACACCGGCATACCGTGACGAGTTACAATCTCTTTGATGAAAAGATCCACTAACCTCTAAGATGAATATGTCTCGCGGATCGGTATGAAGTGAGCACTCTTCATCAAACGGTCAACAATCACCCATATAACTTCATACCCTTTCGAAGTACGTGGCAGCTTTGTAATAAAATCCATGGTGATGTGCTCCCACTTCTATTCTGGTATATCCAAAGGTTGGATCTTCCCATATGGCTTCTGATGCTCGGCCTTCACCTGTAGACAAGTAAGGCATTTACTCACATACTCCATCCCGTCATGTTTCATACCCGGCCACCAATAATCCTTTTTCATGTCTTGATACATCTTTGTGGCACCGGGATGAATGGAGTATCGAATCTTGTGAGCTTCATCCAAAATCTTCACCCGTAGATCCCCAAAACGAGGAATCCACACTCATCCAAATCGGGTTTTAACACCAAGTGTGTTTTCACCTAGTTCCGTAACAAGACCTCTCATTCTTTCCGAGTTAAGATGATCTTCCTTCAATGCCTCATCTTGAAACTCTTTAACTTGCTTCATCACGTCAAATGTCATGATTAGCTGATACGCTTTCACCCGAATTGGCTCGGGTCTCTCTTTACTACTAAGGGTGTTTGCCACCACGTTGGCTTTGCCCAGATGGTAATGGATCTTGTAGTCATAATCTTTTATGAGCTCCAACCATCATCTCTGTCTCATGTTCATGTCCTTTTGCTCAAAGAAGTACTTCAAGCTCTTGTGGTCAGTGAATATGGTGCATATCGTCCCGTAAAAATAGTGCCTCCAAATCTTTAGTGCAAAGACCACGATTGCTAGCTCCAAGTCATGAGTAGGGTAATTGACCTCATAAACCTTCAATTGTCGGGATGCATAGGCTATAACCCTTCCTCTGCATTAACACACACCCCAACCCCGAGTAGGAAGCATCATAATAAACCACCAGATCTTCACTTCCATCAGGTAATGACAGAACAGGAGCTTGAGTCAACCTCGCCTTTAATTCCTCGAACGCTTTCTCTTGAGCCTGGCCCCATACAAACTTCACATCCTTCCAGGTCAGTTTAGTTAGTGGAGAGGCAATCTTAGAGAAGTCTTGGATAAACCTTCGGTAATAGCCCGCCAAACCCAAGAAACTATGGATCTTGGATGGCGTCTTTGGAGACTTCCATTGCATCACTGCCTCCACCTTTGCCGGGTCTACCATAATCCCCTCGAGATTCACCACATGACCCAAGAATTGAACCTCGCGCAACCTGAATGTGCACTTGGAGAATTTAGCATACAACTTCTCCTTTCTTAACGTCTCTATCACCTCTCGAATGTGACTGGCATGCTCCTCTTCATTCTTTGAATAAATCAGGATATCATGAATAAACATGATCACAGATTTATCCAACATTGGCCCACACACTCGATTCATCAAATCCATAAAAGCAGCTGGTGCATTGGTTAAACCAAAGGACATAATGAGAAACTCGTAGTGTCTATAGCGCGTACAAAAAGCTGTTTTAGGAATGTCTTGCTCTTTCACCTTCAGTTGATGATAGCCAGATCGAAGATCTATCCTTGAGAACCAACTGGCACCTTGAAGCTGATCAAGCAAATCATCGATTCTCGGTAAGGGATATCGGTTCTTCACCGTCAACTTGTTCAGCTCACGGTAGTCAATACACATTCTCATACTACCGTCTTCTTCTTCACAAACAGGACCGGAGCACCCCAAGGAGAGATACTCGGTCTAATGAACCCCTTATCAAGCAGCTCTTGCAACTGTTCCATCAACTCTTTCATCTCCGTTGGAGCCAACCGATACGGTGCCTTGGCAACAGGTTGGGCACCTGGTATCAAATCATCTGGAACTCGATCTCTCGGTTAGGTGGCACTCCTGGTAAGTCTTCTGGGAAGACGTCTGGAAAGTCACACACAACCGGTACATCAGACAGTTGTGGTGTTGGTGTTTCTACATCCTTTACATAGGTCAAGTAGACGCTACATCCACGCCTTATACACTTTCCCGCCACTGCCATCGAAATCACTTTCAGAATTGTAGTGACTCAATCACCATAAACCGTATCGAACTGCCGTTAGGAGCTGTCAAACGAATCATCTTCTTGCGACACACAATGTTCGCCTTCAAGTCCGCCAGCCAATCATCCCAAGAACCACATCGAAACCATCGAAGGTCATCATGAAGGGTCTAACTGGGAATTTGTGACCTTCTACTTCCATGTCACAACCCTCATCATCTCAGAAATCCTGGTAGACTTACCTATGACAGTTTTTACATCAAGGGCGCATCAACATGTCTACTACTAATAGACAGCTTAGCACAAAAAGTAGCAGAAATAAAACTTTTACTGGCACCCGAATCAAATAACACAGAAGCTAAAGTTTGGTTCACTAGAAACGTACCGGACACAACGTCAGGGTCCATCCTAGCTTCCTCCTATGTCATAATGAATGCCCTGGCACTCGCCCTTAGTCCTTCACTCCCCGTCTTCTTCACCCTAGAATCCTTAGCCCTCAACTTCTTACAGTCTTTACTCATATGACCACTTTCCCCACAGTTGAAACACCTTGTACCCCTATAATTTCTAGCCATATGACCAAGCTTCCCACACTTGAAACAAACGTTTAACCCTCATCTACACTCGCCACTGTGCTCCTTCCCGTATTTGCCACACTTCTTTGATCTCGTACCCGTGTGACTACACGATGATCGTACATCCGTGCCTTCTTGTTACCCGTCGAGATATCTCTCTGACCAAACCTCTTCCCATTCCAGTTTCGATCACCACCGCCCTTCTTGCTACCTTCAGCCATCACCACTACCGCCCTCTCATCATACAATCTCCCTACTAAGTCAACCGCTGACCTAAACGTGTTCGGTCGGGCAACGATCATGTGCCTACGAATATCCGCTGGCAACCCTGAATGTATCTTTTGATCTTTTATGACAAGGGTGTCACTTGATCTGGAACCAAACATGCCATTTTGTTAAAGTTGGTGGTGTACTGCTGATGTGTCATCGTCCCCGCCTCCAACTGCAGGAACTCCTTCTCAACCTTATCCATCTCCCTATGAGGAGTCCTCAATCACCAACTTCTTCAGCTCCGACCATCTCATCCTCCCAATTGCCCGACTACCCTAGGCTTGGACTATATTGTCACACCAGCACAGAGCCGAGTCCACAAAAGAATGGGCAACAAACTTTACCTTCTGATCCTCTCGGCACTCGCTGATGTTCAAGACAACCTCCATTTCTCTCACCCACCAGTGAGTAGCAGCAGCAGTGCCATTACCATCAAAAGTAGGGGGCTTGCATCGTTGAAACGCCCCATAATTACAGCCTTGTACTGCCTCTGGCATTAGCTCCCCTTCTTCCTCTTCATCATCAGAGAGAACCGTTTTAGGTTCCGGTTGCTCCCGTCCTCCCGAGGACCTATTCCTCTCTTGTCTCTCCCCTTCTCGTATTGCCTTAATCACTTCAGTCACTACAGACGGTAAGATTGTTTGCATGACCTTATGCACCTCTTCAACCACCATCTCTTTCACCGAGGCCCTCAGATTGGCGCTCTCATTGCCACCCTTCGGATGAGGGGTCTCTGGTTCTTCGTGAACCACATTTTCCATTCTGGGTCTTCCCCTCTTGGGTCGCGGCTCAGCACCAAGCCCATCACGACCACCACCACGAGAGGCTTTCGAAGATCTACCACTGGCCATTCACACGCACACTAAAAGATTCAAACACCAACATGGTCATTCAAGGGAATAACTCAGTTTATGTCAAGTATAGTAAGTCCCTAATTATAGTGGCCAGTTATGATTAGCCACTTACTTTACTCTTCACACCCCGAGCATTACCTATCCAGACTACATCAGCATTTAAATCTACAAACAACACATAGCCAATAACATGCGCATGTAATACCGGTTAACATTACAAATATACTTGATGGCACGCAGCAACTCAGACTGGCATCCTTTCTCTTTCCGTCCCATTCTCAGTTTAAGTTAAGGTTTATTTTGAAAATTTACCCATTTCACTTAAATGGCTCTGATACCAACTTGTAAGGCCCTGTTCTCGAGACGCTTACAGCTGGTAATTCATTGCACATAAAACATATTTTCATCATATTACATAAAACGTTGCAGCGGAAACATTTAAACAAAACATTCCATTTCATAATAAGGGCTTTTGCAAAATAATACATCATTATCAAGTTACAAAATACATGTTGCATTACATCACAAAAGCATTATAAAAATGGATACCATCCAAAAGAGTTGAGTAGCCGCCCCGCACCATCCTCAGCAATCATTACCTGCCAACTGGAAACACATAAAAGTCAACATTGCTGAGTGAGTTCTAGTTTTATAGTAAAACAATACTTTTCTTTCATTAAAACCGTTCTTTACTTTCATGTGATCATACATCATGCGTACACATAGACAATATCATTATTATCTTCATCATTCATTCTTTAACTTTGTTCATTCATCATACGTCATTATCATTCACATTCATACATACTTCTTACTTTCGTTCGTACGCTCATTTCTTTCGATGACATGTACATTACCCCAAACATTATGCACAAAGCAGGTAACTGTGCCTTAGGTCTTTTATAGACCGCGAACATTATGCACGAAGCTGACTCTAGCACCTAGGGTAGGTACATTCACTACTTATGTTTTCTCTTTCATTCCAGATCAATGCCATATGCTATACCCCGAACATAATGCATGAAGCCGATAACTGGGCCTGAGGTCTTTCATAGACCTCGAACATTATGCACGAAGTTGACTCTAGCACCCAGGGCAAGAGGCAAGGATCCCATACATATGGTCAGTCACAAAGATTAGACCCCAGTGTGCGTCCTTCCGGGGTAGCTAACCCGCACACCATTAAGCTAACACCCTTCATTGGGTGTGCACCTCTATACATTTGCTTGCAAGCCTTTCCTACATTCATTCATTCATTAATACGTGCATTCATTCTTCATGTTCCTCTTTTCATTATTTTTCACTTTACGTTACATAATACTTTCATTTCATTCATTAGTCGCACGACTGGCAGGCGTATGGGCCTCCGTCATACGTCTCACATGCGATTGAACCTCAATCTCATGACTGGCATGTCTGTGGACTTCGGTCGCATGACTGGCATGCCATTCGATCGCATAGCCCTAACTGTGCAGAATACAGCTCACTCCCGAACCCAATCTGCAATTTTCGACCTCCAAGTTCTTCCAAACCTCTTCTAAGCCCAAATCAACCATCCTAAACCTTAGGAAAACATACCACAACACCATACAAGCACACACAAGCCTGAAATCATACATCACTTGTAACACCTGGCTATTTATTATTTTGAAGCTGATGAAAGGAAGAAAAGAAATAAAGTCCAAAGTCGAGGGACCAAACTCGCCAACGAGAGAAAGTTGGGTGAATTGAAGTATTTGAAAGGAGAGGGCAGCCCTTACCCTCTGCTCACACCCAAAATTCAGCAAAAAAAAGAGGAGAAGAAGAAAAGGAGAAAAGAGAGAAAAAGTTGGTTCGGGTGGATTCAAGTGAGCAAAATCGTCGTGTAGCGGGTACAATCGAAGCTCTATTTCTCGGTGTTGTTTGTGTGAGTTCTAGAACCCCTCTTTTAAATATTTTTGGTCAATTTTGGTGCTGGAACACATCTGAAAATCCGTTTTGTATGTGCGTGTGTTTGACCCATTTGTATGTGTTTGCGTGTGATGCGTTTGGAGTTTGTTTCCAGGCTTGTGCATGCTTGAATGGTGTTGTGGTATGCATTCCTAAGGTTTAGGATTGTTGATTTGGGCTAAGAATGGGTTTGGATGAGCTTGGAGGTCGAAAATGATAGATTGGGTTCGGGATGAACTGCATTTTACATCAGCTAGGGCTAGGCGACTGAATGGAGGCCATACGGCTGAGTGGGGTGTGATTGAGGTTCATTCGCACGATTAAGGGTTCATTCGCACGATTGAGATCCATTCGCACGATTGGGTGTTCATCCGCATAGGTGTTCATCCGCATGAGGTCCATTCGCACGATTGGGTGTTCATTCGCATAGGCGTTCATCCGCATTGGTCCATTCGCATGATGTTCAGTCGCCTGAAGGCCATGCGACTGAAGGGTGCCCATACGCCCAAGTAGGGCTAGTGTACCCGAGGAAAACATAGTTTATTTACTGACTTTCGGGGAAGGTGCAGATGTAAGTTTTGACGTGGAAGGGTCCCGTTAGTTCTTGTAGGTTGACTTTTGAGGTCATAGATGCTATGATTGGGCATGTTGATGATGATGTATGATGTTGCATGTTTATGCATGATATATGTTATGTATGTATGATGTTTCCCTGTATGACGATGATGACTGTGCATGATATGTTCCTTGTTATGACGTATGCTTATCTTTCCTGTGGCTTTACGTTAAATGTTAATAAATGAAATGAAAGTATTATGTAACGTAAAGTGAAAGATATTGAAAAGAGGAACGGGATGAATGAATGCATGTATTAATGAATGAATGAACGTAAGAAAGGATTGCAAGCAAATGTATGGAGGTGCACACCCAATGAAGGTGTTAGCTCAACGGTGTGCGGGTTAGCTAACCCGAAGGATGCACACTGGGGTCCAATCTTCGTGATTGACCATATGTATGGGATGCTTGCCGCTTGCCCTAGGTGCTGGAGTCAGCTTCGTGCATAATGTTCGAGGTCTATGAAAGACCTCAGGCCAAGTTACCAGCTTCGTGCACAATGTTTGGGGTATAGCATAAGGCATTAATCAGGAATGTAAGAGAAAAGATAAGTGGTGAATGTACTTACCCTAGGTACTGGAGTCAGCTCCGTGCCCAATGTTCGAGGTCTATGAAAGACCTCAGGCCCAGTTACCCGCTTCGTGCACAATGTTCGGGGTAATGTACATGTCATCGAAAGTAATGAACGTACGAATGAAAGAATGAAGTATGAATGATTAATGAAGATAATAATGATATTATCTTTGTGTACGTATGATGCATGATCACATGAAAGTAAAGAACGGTTTTAATAAAAGAAAAATATGTTTTATTATAAAACTAGAACTGACTCAGCAACACTGACTTTTATGTGTTTCCAGTTGGCAGGTAATGATTACGGAGGATGGCACGAGGTGGCTACTTAGCTCTTTTGGATGGTATTATTTTGTTTAATGATTTTGCATTGTAATGCGAATGAATGATGTTTTGAAATGAACGCTTGTATTAACTTGCAAAAGCATTTGTAATGATATGAAAAATTATTTTTTTATGTTTCCGCTGCAATGTTTTACCAATGTTTAATATAAAGTTATATGTTTTATATGCAATGATCGACCATCTGTAAGCGTCCTAGGAACGGGGCCTTACAAGTTGGTATCAGAGCCCAAGTTTAAGTGAAATGGGTAACTTTTCAAAATAAACCTTATCTTAAACTGAGAATGGGACGGAAAGGGAAGGGATGCCAGTCTGAGTAGCTGCGTGCCATCAAGTATTTTCGTCTGTAGTGACCAAAGTTATCAAGGTAGTACGGGAAGGGGAGAGACAATAGAGGAATAGGTCCTTAGGAGGACGGAGCAACCGAACCTGAAATGGTTCTCTTTGATGATGTAGAAGAAGAAGAAGAAGAAGAAGAGCCTGTGCTAGAGGCGACACGAAGCTGTAATTATGGGGCGTTTATGAGATGCAAGCCCCCTACTTTTGATGGTAACGGCACTACTGCTGCTGCTCACCAGTGGGTGAGAGAAATAGAGGCTATTCTTGATATCAGCAAGTGCCGGGAGGACCAAAAAGTGAAGTTTGCTACCCACTCGTTTGTAGACTCGGCTCGGTGTTGGTGGGACCATATAGTCAAGCCGAGGGTAGCAGTGTCATTAGGAGAATGAAATGGTCTGAGCTAAATAAGTTGGTGATCGAGGAGTTCTGTCCTCATAGAGAAATGGATAAAGTTGAGAGAGAGTTCCTACAACTAGAGGCGGAACCATGACACATCAGCAGTACACCACGAAGTTCAATGAGATGGCACGTCTGGTGCCGTATCAGGTGACGCCTCTGTCGCGAAAGATTACAAGGTACATTCAGGGTTTGCTAGCGGATATTCGCAGGCACATGATCGCTGCCTGGCCGAGCACGTTCAGGTTGGCGGTAGATTTGGCAGGGAGGTTGTATGATGAGAGAGCCGTGGTGGTGGTGGCTGAAGGTAGCAAAAAGGGTGGTGGTGATCGAAACTAGAATGGGAAGAGGTTTGGTCGGGGTGATGCCTCGACGGGTAACAAGAAGGCACGGGTGGATGATCGCCGTGTAGTCACACCGGGTATGGGATTGAGGAAGTGTGGCAAATGTGGGAAAGAGCACAGTGGCGAGTGTAGATGGGGGTTAAACATCTATTTCAAATGCGGGAAGCCTGGTCATATGGCTAGGGATTGCAAGAGTGCGAGGTGTTTAAACTGTGGGGAAAGTGGTCATATGAGTGAAGACTGTAAGAAGCCAAGGGCTGAGGGTTCGGGGACGAAGAAGACGGGGAGTGAAGGACTGAGGGCGAGCGCCAGGGCATTCACTATGACACATGAAGAAGCTAGGACGGACCCTAATGTTATGTCCGGTACGTTTCTAGTGAACCAAACTTTAGCTTCTGTGTTATTTGATTGGGTGCCAGTAAAAGGTTTATTTCTGCTACTTTTTGTGCTAATCTGCCTGTTAGTAATAGATGTGTTGATGCACCCTTTGATGTAGAAACTGCCATAGGTAAGTCTACCAAGATTTTTGAGGTGATAGAAGGATGTGATGTGGATTAGAAGGTCATAAGTTTCCTGTAAGACCATTCGTGATGACCCTAGGTGGTTCGATTTGGTTCTTGGGATAGATTGGTTAGCGGATTTCGAGGCGAACATTATGTGTCGCAAGAAGATGATTTGTTTGACAGCGCCTGACGGTAGTTCGGTGATGGTTTATGGTGATCGGGTTACTACGATTTCGAAGGTGATTTCAATGGCGGTAGTGGGAAAGTGCATGAGGCGTGGATGTAACGCCTATCTGGCATATGTGAAGGATGTGGATAGGCCAACACCATAACTGTCCGATGTACCGGTTGTGTGTGACTTTCCAGACGTATTTCCCGAAGACTTACCAGGAGTGCCAGCTGACCGTGAGATTGAGTTTCGATCGGGTGCCCAACCTGTTGCTAAGGCAACATATCGTTTGGCTCCAACTAAGATGAAAGAGTTGATGGAGCAATTGCAAGAGCTACTTGATAAGGGGTTTATCAAACCGAGCATCTCTCCTTGGGGTGCTCCGGTCCTGTTTATGAAGAAGAAAGATGGTAGTATGAGGATGTGTATCGACTACTATGAGTGAACAAGTTGACAGTGAAGAACCGATACCCCTTACCGAGAATCGATGATTTGTTCGATCAGCTTCAAGGTTCCAGTTGGTTCTCAAGGATAGATCTTCAATCTGGCTATCATCAACTGAAGGTGAAGAGCAAGACATTCCTAAAACAGCTTTCTGTACGCACTATGGACACTACGAGTTTCTTGACATGTCCTTTGGTTTAACCAATGCGCCAGCTGCTTTTATGGATTTGATGAATCGAGTGTGTCAACCGATGTTGGATAAATCAGTGATTGTGTTTATTGATGATATTCTGATTTATTCAAAGAGAGAGATTGAGCATGCCGGCCACATTCGAGTGGTTTTGGAGACGCTGAGAAGGGAGAAGTTGTACGCCAAGTTCTCTAAGTGCACGTTCTGGTTGCACGAAGTTTAGTTCTTGGGTCACGTGGTAAATCCCGACAGGATTATGGTGGACCTGGCAAAGGTGGAGGTGGTGATGCATGGAAGTCTCCGAAGACGCCGTCCGAGATTCGCAGTTTCTTGGGTTTGGCGGGCTATTACCGCAGGTTTATCCAAGACTTTTCTAAAAATGCTTCTCCACTAACCAAATTGACCTGGAAGGATGTCAAGTTTGTATGGGGTCATGCTCAGGAGGAGGCATTCGAAGAATTGAAGGCGAGATTGACTCAAGATCCTGTTCTGTAATTACCCGATGGAAGTGAAGATCTAGTGGTTTATTCTGATGCTTCCTACTCGGGGTTGGGGGTGTGTGTTAATGTAGAGAGGAAAGGTTTTAGCCTATGCATCTCGAGAGTTGAAGGTCATTGAGGTCAATTATCCTACTCATGACTTGGAGCTAGCAGTCGTGGTCTTTGCACTAAAGATTTGGAGGCACTATCTCTACGGGATGAAGTGCGCCATATTCACTGACCACAAGAGCTTGAAGTACTTCTTTAAGCAGAAGGACCTGAACATGAGACAGAGACGATGGTTGGAGCTCATAAAAGATTATGACTGCGAGATTCATTACCATCCGGGAAAAGCCAACGTGGTGGCGGATGCCCTTAGTCGGAAAGAGAGGCCCAATCTGATTCGGGTGAAAGCGTATCATCTAATCATGACCTCTGACGTGATGAAACAAGTTAAAGAGCTTCAAGATGAGGCACTAAAGGAAGATCATCTTAACTCTGAAAGGATGAGAGGTCTAGTTGCGAAACTAGGAGAAAACACACTTGGTGTTAAAACCCGATTGGATGAGTGTGGATTCCTCGTTTTGGGGATCTACAAGTGAAAATTATGGATGAAGCTCACAAGACTCGATACTCCATTCATCCAGGTCCACAAAGATGTATCTGGACATGAAGAAAGATTATTGGTGGCCAGGTATGAAACGTGACATGGTGGAGTATGTGAGTAAATGCCTTAGTTGTCTACAGGTGAAGGCCGAGAATCAGAAGCCGTATGGGAAGATCCAACCTTTAGATATACCGGAATGGAAGTGGGAGCACATCATCACGAAGTTACCGCATACCCCGAAAGGGTATGATGCCATATGGGTGATAGTTGACCGCTTGACGAAGAGTGCTCACTTCCTACCGATCCACGAGACATATTCATCTGAGAGGTTAGCGGATCTTTTCATCAAAGAGATTTTAACTTGTCATGGTGTGCCGATGTCAATTGTGTCTGATCATGACACTCGGTTTACATCCAAATTTTAGAAGAAATTCCATGATGCTATGGGGACGAGGTTACATATTAGCACGACTTACCATCCCCAGACTTATGGTCAGTCAGAAAGGACCATTCAGACATTGGAGGACATGCTTCAGGCATGTGTTATTGATTTTGGGGGAAGTTGAGATGACCACTTACCATTAGCTGAGTTCTCATAGAACAACAGTTATCATGCCAGCATGGTATGCCACCTTATGAGATGCTATACGGTAGGAGATGCAGAACACCCATCTGTTGGGGTGATATTGGTCAAAAAGAACTAGGTAGCATCAAGGTAATCGAGGCTATGATTGAGAAGCTTGAAAAGATCAAGGCCTTTATGAAGGAAGCTAAAGATAGACAGAAGTCATATGTTAATGAACGACACAGACCGATTGAGTTCCAGGTGGGTGACCGGGTTATGTTGAAGGTCTCACCTTGGAAGGGGATCATCTGATTCAGGAAGCGGGGAAAGTTGAGCCCAAGGTATATAGGGCCTTTCTGAATCATCGCTCGAGTAGGAGAGGTGGCCTATACACTGGAGTTACTGGATGAGTTAAGTGGAATTCACCTGACATTCCATGTATCTCATCTGAGAAAGTGCTTGGCAGATGAAGATATGATTGTTCCGCTGGAGGATATCGAAGTAGACGAACGACTAAATTATGTGGAGCAACCAGTGTCAATCACTGATCGAAATGAGAAAAGGCTAAGAAATAAAGCGGTTCCTCTTGTGCGTGTACAGTGGAAGCACAGAAAGCGATCCGAGTCAACGTGGAGACTGAAGAAGAAATGAGGCAGCATTACCCACGTTTGTTCCTGAATAACAGGTTTTGAGGACGAAAACTATTTAAGGGGGTGGACTTGTAACACTCGGTTATTTATATTTTGAAGCCGACGAAAGGAAGAACAGAATAAAGTCAAAAGTCGAGGGACCAAACTCGCTAACGAGAGAAGTTGGGTGAATTGAAGTATTTGAAGGGAGAGGGCAGCCCTTACCATCTCCATACACCCAAAATTCAGCAAAGAAAAAAGAGGAGAAGGAAAGGGAGAAAAGAGAGAAAAAGTTGGTTCGGGTGGATTCAAGTGAGCAAAATCATCGTGTAGCGGGTCCAATTGAAGCTCTACTTCTCGGTGTTGTTTGTGTGGGTTCTAGGATCCATCTTTTAAACGTTTTTGGTCAATTTTAGGGCTAGAACACATCTAAAAACCGTTTTTGTATTGCGTGTGTTTGACCCATTTGTATGTGTTCGTGTGTGATGCGTTTGGAGTTTGTTTCTGGCTTGTGCATGCTTGAATGGTGTTGTGGTATGCATTCCTAAGGTTTAGGATGGTTGATTTGGGATTACAATGGGTTTGGATGAGCTTGGAGGTCGAAAATGGCAGATTGGGTTCGGGATGAACTACATTCTGCATCAGCTAGGGCTAGGCGATCGAATGGAGGCCATACGTCGAGTGGGGAGCGATTGAGGTTCATTCACATGATTTAGGGTTCATTCGCACGATTGAGGGTTCATTCGCACGATTGAGGGTTCATTCGCACGATTGAGGCCAATTCGCACGATTGGGTTGTTCATCCGCATAGGTGTTCATCCACATGAGGTCCATTCGCACGATTGGGTGTTCATTCGCATAGGCGTTCATCCGCATTGGTCCATTCGTATGATGTTTAGTCCCTGAAAGCCATACGACCGAAGGGTGCCCATACGCCCAAGTAGGGCTAGTGTACCCGAGGAAAACGTAGTTTATTTACTGACTTTCAGGGGAAAGTGTAGATGCAAGTTTTGACGTGGAAGGTTCCCGTAAGTTCTTGTAGTTGACTTTTGAGGTCATAGACGCTATGATTGGGCAAGTTGATGATGATGTATGATGTTGCATGTTTATGCATGATGTATGTTATGTATGTATGATGTTGCCTTGTATGACGATGATGACTATGCATGATATGTTCCTTATTATGATGTATGCTTATCTTTCCTGTGGCTTTAAGTTAAATGTTAACTAATGAAATGAAAGTATTATGTAACTTAAAGTGAAAGATAATGAAAAGAGGAACACGATGAATGAATGTATGCATTAATGAACCAATGAACGTAAGAAAGGCTTGCAAGCAAATGTATGGAGGTGCACAACCAATGAAGGTGTTAGCTCAACGGTGGTGTGGGTTAGCTACCCTGAAGGATGCACATTGGGGTCCAATATTGTGATTGACCATATGTATGGGATCCTTGCCACTTACCCTAGGTGCTGGAGTCAGCTTCATGCACAATGTTTGAGGTCTATGAAAGACCTCAGGCCCAGTTACCAGCTTCCTGCACAATGTTCGGGGTATAGCATAAGGCATTGATCCGGAATGTAAGAGAAAAGATAAGTGGTGAATGTACTTACCCTAGGTACTGGAGTCAGCTCCGTGCCTAATGTTCGAGGTCTATGAAAGACCTCAGGCCCAGTTACCCGCTTCGTGCACAATGTTCGAGGTAATGTACATGTCATTGGAAGTAATGAACGTACGAACGAAAGAATGAAGTATGAATGATTAATGAAGATAATTATGATATTATCTATGTGTACGTATGATGCATGATTGCATGAAAGTAAAGAACGGTTTTAATAAAAGAAAAGTATGTTTTATTATAAAACTAGAACTGACTCAGCAACGCTGACTTTTATGTGTTTCTAGTTGGCAGGTAATGATTGCTGAGGATGGCATGAGGTGGCTACTCAACTCTTTTGGACAACATTCTTTTGTTTAATGATTTTGCATTGTAATGCGAACGAACGATGTTGTTGAAATGAACGTTTGTATTAACTTGCAAAAGCATTTGTAATGATATGAAAAGTTGTTTTTTTGAGTTTCTGCTACGATGTTTTACCAATGTTAAATATAAAGTTATATGTTTTATGTGCAATGATCGATCAGCTGTAAGCGTCCCGGGAATAGGGCCTTACATCACTTGCATCATACATAAACATATACACACGGGTCAAACACACACACACACTTCAAAAATTATTTTCATATGTGTTCCAGCCCCAAAATCATTCAAAAACATGTAAAAGAGGGGTCCTACAACTCACACAAACGACTACAATAAGAAGAGCTTCGATTAGACCCGCTACACTTCAACTTTCACGCCCTAAATCACAAACGTGCTCAAAACCCCTTTTCTTCTTCTTCTCTCCCTTTGGCTGATTTTTCACAAGTGTGGGGAGTGGTGAGGGCTGCCCTCTCCCTTTAAATACCTCCACTCACCCAACTTTCTCTCGTTGGCGAGTTTGGTCCCTCGACTTTGGACTTTATTTCTTTTTCTCCTTCGGCCGGCTTCAAAAAAATAAATAACCGGTGTTATATTTTAAAAGAGGGTTATGATTGGAATTTGAAATAAATATAAGATTAAATAAATAAATAGTTAGAAGAATAATTAAAAATTTTAATTTATTAAAATCTTAATTGTAATTTAAATTAACTTATTTTCTTATAAAATCTTTATAGACTTTATAAATCTCATAAAAACTTTGCAATTTGATGGAATATTTAAATCTTATAAATATAATAAGCTTTCAAAATGTATAAAATTTATTTTACAAATTATGAGATTAAATTAAATTGATTAAGTGATACATTTATTATATTTGGAACATAAATATAAAATGTCTAGTTAATAAATTTGATTTACAAGATTGACTCAAACGGGTTCGGGTTTGGGTTTTTAGTTTAAAAATGGGTCGGATATTATATATATAAACATGAGACTTTAAATAAAAAAGTGTGAACTTCTACTAAATATTATGATAGTTTAATGGGTGTTTTAAAATGGCTAGTAGATGACTTTTGACGAAGATGGCACATGATTAATTATTTTGGAATGAGACTTAAAATATAATTTATGGATCATATAATACTGGTTACTAGGTCACTTAAAAACATGGGTTAAAACAATTATTAAATTAACTGAAATGACTAAGTATATTATTAAAGGGATTTTACTTTCTAATATAATAAGAATTACATAATAATTTGATGAACCCTAATTTAATATATGATATGGTTCATAAGAACTACGTAAAATAAAAGAATTATTCTACTAAGAAAATAATTTAATAATTATTTTATGAGTCAATATATATAAATTTATACTTGGATTGTAAAACTATAGAAACTAGTGATTTTCCTTAGATGTTCATATTTCAAATTGTGTTCCAATTAATATAATACAAATATTATTTTAGCTAAGAAAATAAGATTATTTCAAAACTCTAATTCTTATAATTTCACATGTAAATTACATAATTAATTTTTAAACACTCGAGTCATGTCTAGGGTCAAGTCAAAACAATATTTAATTACCCAAATAATATGCCAACTTTAAGATACAAAGGTTTTTTGAACACTTTCAAGTAATATTTTCTAGGTAATATATTTTTTCACAAATATCCATCTTGTGTCACCAATGGGTTGGTCCAACACATTGTTACCAAATGTATGGATGTAATAGTTACATGCTCACATTACATGTAGAGCATTTACTTAGACATAAGTTGTCTCGATTGTTCTAGGGTGAACTTAGTTTGAATTTTCATGAGCACTTTGGATACTTACACATTTTCACACCCGACTCACTTCATAGGTGAGTTTTACAACCACATTTTTATTTATTTTCCTTTGTAGGGGAGATTACATGCAAATCTCTATTTTCTTTGACACGTTAACTTGTCAATGATTTCAAATGTTATATAAGTTGTTTACTTACCATATGAAGTCCCTGTTATTAGAACGTTAGTTTATTTCCCAAAGTGAGTTAATCATGGATAATATTATTGGATTTGACTACCCCCACTTGGGTTAACATATGACACCTAGTATTTTCAAGTCACTTTCTAATTACACCAACATGGTTTCTGATCATCTTCATGCATTTAATGTTGTTTACTTAAATATGTATTTATTGCATGTTAGGACCTCGTATTCAACTGAAATACCTAGAGATCACGTGTATACCGGATCAAATAGTGCGGAATCCTATTTGATTGGCGATCCAATCAGTGAGAACACACGAAGAATCAATCAAGGATTGAAACTAACGTTAGAAATCGATAAGGAATCGATCTAATGTGTTCTATGAACTTGGAGAACGATTTGGAAGGTTTCTGGACGGCTAGGGTTCGTATGGAATTGAACTTGATCGAATCTCACGTTTTTCACGAATTGAGTTGTATTTATTGGTTGGCACTATTCAATCGTGCGACTGAACCATTAGTTTGGTTCAGTCGTGCGATTGAACCATGCGGTTGGTTCATCGGGCGACCGAGTGTTCAGTCGTGCGACTGTGCCAATCTTATGTTACAGTCGTACGACTGATCCAGTCTCCTGGTTCAGTCGTGCGACTGAGTCAATCGTATGAGGTTTCATGCTTATGGTTCATTCGCATGAGCCATTCGCATGGGAACTTCATTAAGTTAAGTTTGAATGTTTTAGTTAATGAATATATTATATGTAATCATTCAAGTAATCATACACTCAATCAATTCAGTTACGACTCATTAATGAACTATTAAACATTATAACCAACAGACTATCAACATCAGTTCATTAATCATACCAAACAAGATCTATTACATCACATATCACGATCTAGGGACATACATGTATCAACAAACTCCCCCTTGGACCTAGATCTCTCTAATGTCTTGTTTTCTTCATTACCTTCTCATATTTCTTGTACTTGTCCTCTTGTGTGACTCCCACGTGAATATAACGCAAAGCAAAGTCGTATAACATTTGGAACCGGAGGGCTTGTACAATGTCTTGTGTGTCATAGAACAGTGGCCACTTGTATAATGTATAGACATCATTAGCAGACAAGTTGGTTAGCCACATTGGGTCGAATACCCTGACAGTATCCATTGATCCCCTTTGTTCAGAACTATGACAGCTTCAACAGTTCTCCAATCATAGTACCACCATTTGAAGTGTGGAGTGAAGTCCTGTGGCATTTCCCTGAGAGGGATTCTCGACATAGTGCGAGGAGGACTCCACTTCAACACAATCTTAGGTTTTCCAGTAATGGCATCCATCTCAGACCTTCTAATATACCTTGTAGGTTGTTGAGGTCTGAAGTTAACCATCTGGTGTGGTACTCTTTCTTGAGGGCAGCCTCAAACCAGCCTGACATTTTTCTCGTGTCAGCATACAACAGCTTCAACTTGGCCAGCTGGTTGAGCTCAAATCCAGGTAGAGTCTTTAGATCATGTGGAAATCTAAAGTACTCTATGCCCTTTTCCCTCTTAACGGCATAAACGTTAAGATCATCAAAATAGGCCCATGCTATAATCCTGCCTGACACCATAAGATGTTTCTTGACGCTGTAGAACTTGGTGTAGGCATCCTCTTCGGTGCATCACGTTGGGCTCTGACTTCCTTAAAAACATTCAGCCCATTCAGCCTTTCGAATGTATACGTCAGTTTGAGGCTTGGGCTGTTCCTTCGGTCTTTCTGCTTCCTGCTCCATCTTGTCAGTACCTCAAATATATCACTGACTAGGGACTCACCCAGATTGGGGACCACATTGCCCACGTTGTCAGCGTATTGAGGGTACTCTTCAGCAGCAATATCTTCAACCTCAAGTCATCAACGTCGTGTACGTCGTCACTGGTTGAATCAACTGTTGGGGCATCCTTGACAATATCATCAGGATTGAGTCTGAACATTTCTGCCAGTTGCTCGTTAGATAGGTCGTGAATTATTTTCACCTTCTTCAGGTGTATAACTCACTGACTTCTGACAATCCCTTGCAGATCAAGAATCATTGTGAGTTGAGACTTGACCTGTTGAAGGGGAGCAATATCAAACTCATCTCTGTGGTACTTTGGATCTGTTGATTTACACATTTCACATTCAAATCATTAGTAATATATCAAACAAAGTGCATTAATTAATATAAACATTCAGTACATCGTTTTTCAATACAGAATACAAAAGTAATTAAATAATAAAACATCCACTATTTCTTTTATCCTGTATGCGGTCTCTTCGTGTGAAGGTGCAGAAGTAGAAGCTGACTGATCCTGTCGGTTCTTTGTTCTCTGCTCTTGACCGGGAGCTGAGACAGATTCAGCTGCTTCTCCTTCTTCAGTCTCTTCATCTGCACACCACTCTTCTGTTTTCTCTTCATCAGAATCACTGTCATCATCATCATCATCATCTCCACTATCTCTTCTCCATCCTTTATCTTTAGAGGTTCCTCCTTTGATCCTTTTAAATTAAGCAAAATGGACCTCTTGCCTTTTCCAAAACTTTCTATCTGCTTACCTGATGTGACGCTTTGTGCTCGGAGTTGGTCCAACTCAGTGTTCTGAGCAGCCAATTTCTGGGCCTGCTCCTCAATAGCTCGATCCTGCTCTGCGATTTTCTGCGATTGTGCAGCAGTCAGGTCGGTGAGCTGGCGGATCTGAGAGGTCTTTTCCTCATCAGCCGCCAGCAGTCGTAACACCATTCTGTTTAAGGTGCCGCTGTTCCTCTACCCCGATTGGAGGTAGAGGAGATCTAGAGGTGTGTGAGGGGTAGGCTGAGGGCTCGGTTTGGTGGCTAGTGGTGGTGTGGTGAGTGGTGAATATCGGGTAAGGTCTGGTGATGGTGGTGGTGAGTGTGGGGTGAATGTAGTAGTGGTAGCAGGGGTCTGGCTTGTGGTGATCGGTATGGTGGTGGTTGTGGTTGCTGTGGGAGAGGTATGGTGGTGGAAGGTGTGTCTGCAGAGGTGGTAATGGTGGAAGGTATGGGGGATGTGGTGGTGATGAAGGTTACCTTACGCTTTTTCTTTTTTGGCCATGGGGTTGAGCCATCCGTTTTCTCCTCGTTCCTCGAGGTGGATGCTCCCCCTTCAACCCCGCCTGAGGACTCCGGAGCATATGATGGATCAGTCTCTGTATCTCCGGATCCTCTCGGTTGTTCACGACAACCCTCAACCGTGCTCTGTGGGAACCACTTCCTTCCCACAGTCCGGGTCAATGGCTCCTCATCAGATTCATCTTCATCTTCCTCGGAAGCACAAAATCTTGATGGAATCCTGCTGACTCGGTTACCTCAGCAGGTGAGCCAGACACCAAGGAACAGAGGCAGACACGGTGCCTCGGATGGAACAGCCTCATCCTCAATGTCATCCTCCTCAGAGTCATCAGTAGGGAGGACAATCGGCTCCACGTCGGAGTCACTGTCCTCGTGACGCCATTGGCGCTCCCCGGTGCCACATAGCTTTCATCTGCTAAGTGGCCATCATCTCTTCACTTGGGGCTTAATCTGCTTTCCCCTGTAGACTCTCTCTGCAGAGTAGTATCATCCATTATTTCCAGGAGCACTGCGTCATGACTCTCTTTGGGGAACTGTGGCAGCTTCTCGTTGAAGATAAGCTGTAAGAATCTGGGGTACATACAGAACCCCTCTTTCCCTTTACCTCCAAATTCTCCACCAAGTAGGAGAATATCATGCTGGAAAAACTAAAGGGTGGTTCAGAACCAGTGCCACGTAGGCATTTTGAATCTGGTCTGAGAGGTCGTCAAACCCACCCCTCTCGAAGCTACACACTTTGAATCACGTGTGCTAAGTACTTGTACTGGGGGCTCAGGTTGCCTTGTTGAGCACACCTGAGTTGATATCCCCAGCGTACTTTAGCCTTAGGAAGCATCCTCTCACAGTCAATGGATGTAGTTTTGTAGGATGATCAGCATCCTCCCCGAACTCTAGGACCTCTGAATATCGGCGGCAGAGATCTCAATATCATGGCCCAGTATGGAGCTCCTGATACAGTAAGGCTCACGAGAGCGGTCCACCGAGGCATTTCCCAGAATGCCTGATGGAGTGATGTAAGGGTGCAAGGAGTGGAGATCGCCTTATAGATCCGGGACCACTCAGAAATGCAATTATGTCGGTAAACTCAGCCCGTTCCTGGTGGTGTGATCCAAGTGGGCACAGATGTTGTGCTTGGGATTTATGGTCCACTTTTCTGCCATTTATCTGTACACACAAGACATAGAACTATTAATATATAAGACATGAAAAATTCTGTTCTAAGTGTAAAGTTGAAAGTCATTTTGATTCATTCGTGCGAATGAATCATGCGACTGAAGTCAGTCGCCTGTTTGAGACATGCGACTGAGTTCAACGGGTGTTTGAGACATGCGATTGAGTTCAATCGGCTGATTGAGGCATGCGATTGAGTTCAATCGGCTGATTGAGGCATGCGATTGAGTTCATCGGCTGATTGAGGCATGCGATTGAGTTCAATCTGCCGACTGGACTCATTCGGGTGGTTCAGTCGGTCGAATGATCCAATCGCAAGGTTAATCGGGCGATTGGAGTTCATTCGAACGACCAGTCGCTTGCCCCACTGTTCGATCCCTGTGGGTCGAATCTTGACCCTTCTAAGTCTTTAACAGTGTGTAATGGTCCATAAGCCTCGTATACTTGTCACTAATAACCTATTAACTCAATTTTAACATTTTGCTTCATTTACATAGGTGATTAGGTCGATTCGCAGTCGGTTCTTGATTTAATCCAAAGTCGCTATTGTAGTTCGGTGATGTACTGATTTTGTAGGATTCAAGGAGTAGTGTACCTGTAAAACGTCACTGGAATGAGAATCTTAAGCGCAAAGTATATCAGAATCGGAGGCAATTTCGACAGGGTAACGGTAATGAGCGCGATTCGGGGTGTTTTGGGAGTGGAGTGAGTGATATGCGATCGATTAAGACCTTTAAATACTAAACCTAGGTTCATTCGGCCGACTGGCCTCAGTCGCTCAGTTCAATCGGCGACTGAGGTTCAGTCGTACGATTGGCCTAGTCAATCGCATTCAGTCGGCCGACTGAGTCTCAGTCGGTCGACTGACTCATTCGGTCTCCTTCATTCGCCCCTTTAGTTGACCGACTGAGCCTCAGTCGGTCTCCTGCTTCATTCTCCCCCTTCCATTGGTCGAATGAAACAATTTCATGTCCATTCGGCCGATTGGAAGCCATTCGCATAGTTGGTCGATAACCATGATCACTAGTGCGAATGGGTCACACTGTGAGTTTACAGTCATTTTTAACATTTACTATTCAGACCCTTTTCACTTTTGATAATAACATTGTAAGCTCTTAACCAATTCAGTCACTTCAGACGTGACCTTTTAATTTTAAAACCATGTGGCCATCTCAGACATGACCTTTTTAGGTAAGTTAATTCCCTTCTGATTTCCCTGATGTAGTCCGACAGACACACAACTTAAAAAATAAACATAGTAACTTAAACTAACTACACAACTTAAGTTTATGTTTGGATTTTTTTGTGAGAGATAAAACCCTAAGATGAAAATCTAAGGGATTTGATTAGGAGTAGACAGCTTTAACTTAGATTGATCATATCTGGACCAAATCAATTTGGAATCATACAGGAATATCAAATCATTTTGGGACTTGTTATTAAAGCTCTTTGACGCTTAAATTCTCGGTATTCATCCAGAGTCGTTAGCAACTTAAGGAAATCATACTAAAACTCTTAGATTCTTTCATTGAGTTGAACTTTTGAGAAGGTAGCCACTAAGATTGTCAGTATATTTGTCCACTTAAATCCATACACAGACTTTTGACGCAGACTGGTGACTGATTTAGGTTTAACTATTTCAGCTAACATTGTGGATCCCCACTTATATGGTAATCAACATTCCTCAGAGGTTTTGAGCGGTCTACGGGTATTATTACAAGAAGAGACTATTCTTAGAGCTTTCAAAGAGAAGCCTGTCCTCAGGTCAGTGCCATCGCACAGCAGAGAGGCGGCAAACAACAATGAATTCTAGAATATCTAGGTTATGCTTATCCTCAGGTCAGTGCCATCGCACAGCAGAGAGGCACACAACCTATCTCCTTGTTAGAGCAGCTTACTTTTATTTTACACAAATGCACACCAACACGGAGCCATTAGCTTTATTGCATTTGTCTTTCATTTTTTCTTGCTTGCTCTAATTTGGTCATCCGCACACTTTTGTGGCGTTAAATGCTCATTACCCCTTATTGGAATATATTTGATTGTGTTAACCAGTGATAAGATGGAAGTCCACAGTCAGTTGAACAGCTTAGTTTGATCTTGAGATCACCAATCAGGTCTAATTGTCTATTGTGTTGAATCTACCAACATATCATTTGTGGTCTAGCAGCCTCTAAGTCTACTTTCTCTGTGTCACCTTAGGAGTTGCCAGTTTTCTATCATTTCCCCGTTTTATATTGCTTAGACTACGCAGACTTATACTTTGAACTTTTGCATCTTTTCAAACCTTAAATTTTAAAATCCCTCTTGATTTGTTCCTGTGTACTATCATATTCCAAGGTATCAGTATCACAGACACAATCTACCTTATTTCAGCTAGTTACCCCTTCTCCCTATTTTTTTTAATATTAACTTGCTGACATATTCTCCCCCTAAAATACTAAAATCATTTCCGATTTAATTATTTTTGGATTTTAATAAACAGCAAGGTAACATGAAGTTAAATGTAACAGACAAAAAAAACAGATAACATAAGATAAAATAAACTTTAACGAAACTACATCGGACTACACATTATTCTCATCAGGAATTACCTCACTTTTCTTTTTAGCGCCGTTGACCTCTAGCAAGTAATGAAAACGTGGTTATCAAAGGCTTTTGTATAGAGGTCAGCACGTTGAAAATCAGTATTAATTTTAACACATCTATTAAGTTCTTTTCAAAACAGTCTCTTATGAAGTGGTATTAATACCGATGTGTTTGGTCTTAGGATGTTGAAACGGGTTTTGGTTACTGCAATTGCAGCAGAGTTATCAACAAAAATAGGAGTAGACGAGAATTTCAAACCGTAATCCCGCATTTGCTGTTGAATCCAAATGATTTGGGAACAGCAACTTGCAGCAGCAACATATTCGGCTTCACAGGTTGACAATGCAACCGATGTCTGCTTCTTACACTGCCATGTAACTAATCTTCTCCCAAAGAATTGACACCCTGCTGATGTAGACTTGTAGTTCATTTTGCAGCCTCCATAGTCCGAGTCACTATACGCTGTGAGCTCAAAATCGTCATCATGAGGATACCACAACCCCAGGGTGGGTGTACCCTTTAGATAGCGAAAGATCCTTTTGACCCCGATTAGATGATTGACCTTAGGTTTAGCCTGATATCTGGAACATAAACATGTAGCATACATGATATCAGGTCTTGAGGCAGTGAGATACATGAGGGATCCAATCATTCCTCGGTACATAGTGGCATCTACAAGATCTCCACTCTCATCAGGTGCTATATCATGATTCGTAGCAAGTGGAGTCCCAGCAGCAGAAGCATTCTCCATGTCAAGCGACTGAGAATGTCTCCTACATACTTGGTCTGATGTAGAAAGATCCCATTAGGTGTTTGATCCACCTGTAACCGAGAAAGAAGAACTTCATCCCCCCATTGCACTCATCTCAAACTCTTTCTTCATCACTGCTTCAAACTCTTTGCATAACTCTTCGTTCTTTGACCCGAAGATTATGTCATCAACATAGATCTGTACAAGCAGTAGGTCACCATCTTTTCTTTAATAAACAGTGTACAGTCAATGACTCCCCTGCGAAAGCCGTGTTTCACAAGATGAGTCGAGAGTTTCTCGTACCAAGCTCGAGGAGCTTGATGAAGCCCATATAAAGCTTTGTCGAGCTTGTAAACTCTATCCCGATGATAAGGTCTTCAAATCCCTCGGGTTGACTGACATAGACTGTTTCCCTTATTTCACCATGAAGGAATGCACTCTTCACATCTAATTGGTAGACTTTAATCTTCATGTACGAGGCATAGGCGAGGAAGATACGAATAGCTTCCATCCTTGCCACGGGTGCAAACACTTTGTTATAGTCAATACCCTCGACTTGGCGAAAACCTTGAACCACCAGTCGAGCTTTGTTCCTTATGATGACTCCTTGGTCATCCTTCTTACATTTTAGTACCCATTTGGTGCCAATGACTTTAGCACCTTTAGGTCTATCTACCAGTGTCCATACACCTAACTTCTTAAACTGCAGAAGTTCTTCTTGCATGGCACTCACCACGCCTCATCATTTAGTGCTTCACTGACATATTTTGGCTCAACCTGCGAGACAAAACAGCGATATAGCACCATCATGTATGTAACCCTTCTCCATAACTGAGGCGTAATCAGCTGAGTATAGCTGATTTCGGGTTGTACTCCTGATCGGACATCTCCAATAACATTGTCAAGGGGATGATAGACGTTTAGTCGTGATCCTGGAGTAGTCGGCACAGTCACCTCCGAGCCAAGATTGTGCACATTTTGGTCTGCATCTGAGGAGGTTGGAGTTTGAGGTTCCGAAGTCGAGGGTGCATCACTTGTGGATGCTTGTGGACTTTCAGGAACTGGAACCTGTTCCTTCTGACGTTCTGGTCATCTGCTTCAGTTTCATCTTCAGAGGAGGAGTCACTTTCATCGACTACCCTTCTGACTGAGTAGATGACTCTCCCTGTGTGCTGGATGGAGTGTTTAGTATATCATACATCATCCTAGTAGCTAACTCATCATCCGAGGGAGAGAGAGAGATGTTGAAGGATTTGAAGAATCCATCATAATCGAAGAAGTATGCAGGTCCTTTGCCTGTAGGGGGTGTGGTATATCTCTGAACGTCGACATTACACCACACTTCTACAAGACCCGTTGAGTTATTGTAAACTCGCTTGTTCGGTATGTTGTATCCTAGAAAAATTCCTTCAACTGCCTTCTCGCTGAATTTTCCTTCTTGTGTCTTCTTCAGAAGTGTACACGGTGCGCCAAAAGGTTCAAGATACTCCAAATTCGGTTGCGTCTTTGAAGTAGCTCATAAAATGTCTTTCCGTGGCGCTTGACTATTAGGACTCTGTTTAGTGTATAGCAAGCATTTGCCACTGCCTCGTTCCAGAATTGGATAGGCAGTTTCGAGTCTGCCAGCATAGTCCGGGCTGTTTCTATCAAGCTCCTGTTCTTTCTCTCAGCAACTCCATTCATCTGAGGTGTGTAGGCAGAGGTGAATTGATGCACAATTCCTTTTCCTTGCAGTATGCCTCCATCCCTTGATTCTTGAATTCTGTCCGTTGTCTGAGCGTATTTGTCGAACTTTGAGCTTGTAGAGTGATTCCAGTGTGGTTACTAATTCTTTGAATGTCTCCAAAGTTTCTGATTTTGATTTCAGAAACATTACCCAAGTGAACCTTGAGTAGTCATCAGTGACCACATAACAGTACGCGTCGCCTGTGATGCTCCTTGTACTAACTGGATCGAACAGATCCATGTGAAGAAGCTCAAGAGGAAGTTCTATTGAATGAACTTTCTTTTCTTATGAGACTTCTTTGTCTGTTTGCCTTCTTGCAAGCTACACAAAAGTCAGGAAGTTGGAAGTTCTTGACATTCACTCCTCTAACTAAATCCTTCTAATCAAATGATTCATCTTCCTTTGACTAATGTGTCCCATTCTGATGCCAGGAGATGGAATCCTTCTCAGTAGCTTTAGATAAGAAACACTGAACCTCATGATCCGTTGTGGCAGCTGTTGACAGATCCAAGACATAAAGGTCTTTATATCTTGAAGCAGTCATCAGAACTTGGTCTTCTGGGATCATATATTCTTTCTTCAGCACGTAACACTTCTGATTATCGAAGACGACTTTAAATCCTTTATCACAGATTTGGGACACAGAAAGTAAGTTGTTCTGAAGTTGTTGAACGTAGTTCACTTTATCAAACTTAACTTTCTGATTCCCACTTCTCCCTGAGCTGTGATATAGCTCCTTTGTTTCCTGCAAAGGAAACATGCCCTCCTTTTATTTGTTTGAGTTAGATAAAAGGGCGCTATTTCCTGTCATGTGCTGGGATGCTCCGCTGTCTATAATCCACGTGTTAGTGTCAGCACTATATCGAGCACCCTGCGCATACAAAGTAAAAGAATCAGTTTAGGTTAGGAACCCAAGCTTGACTGTCTTGGGTTTCCCAGAGGCATCACACATCATGAACTCCACCCATTGACCCTTAGAAGGTGAGGGTAGCTCAGGTTCTTTCTTGTTATCAGTATCAGACACGAGGGTGGATTTTTCTTTCCATAAGCCAGATTTGTGCAATGCCTGTTATGATAAACAGTCGTCTGGCTTACAGGTTGGACTTTAGGGTCACTTGCTCTTCTAGGTGGAGTTAGAGAACTCGCTTAGAAGACTAGGTCTAGAGTCCAGAAGATCAATCTTCTTCCTAGGTGTCTGATAGAAATGACAGTCGGAAGCAATGTGTCCACATTCTCCACAGTTGTAGCATGACCTGCTATCAACTTTATGAGTAGACTTTCTTTGTGGAGAAGTGCGTGACACTCTAGTAACATCAATCACTTTAGTTTTTGACTCTGGATGTTTGATGTTTTCTCTGGTATAACAAATTTTACTGATTTAACCTGTTTTCCTTTTTGGTTAGCTGGTTTTTGACTTGAAGCTTGTGAAAAAGTAACATTTGAAGTCCTTTTAGGTTCTGATTTGACTCTATTTGACCTGACTGTAAATTAACTTTTTCAAATTCATTTTCCAGTTAAACACATGCAATTTACCCTTTGCCTTTGAAGTGGCCTCCTTTTGTTTCTTACCAGATTCAGTAGATGAACATGAGGTGTCTGGATCAGTAACAAGAGGAGTGGTCACCACATGATCCTTGATGGGGTTATTATTTACTGGTCTAGACTTGGTGTTCATCAAGGTCTCAGGTGGTGGTGGAACCACTTTGTAGCCTAATCCCTCCCGTTATTCCTTTCTCTTACTAAGTGTTGAACTATGTGTGAAGAACTAGTCCAACTATGCAGTTTCTGTTTTAATGAATTAACTTCGACTTCTAAAACTGCTTTGTTTCTTAGTGTCTTCTAGGGAGTTAAGATTACCTAATGTCGTTTGCTTGGTTAAAAGCCACTACTTCGGTTTCCCGAAGTTGTTTGGTCAATAGGTCTATCTTTTCTTATAACAATGCTCATTTTGTTTTAGCACTTATTTGCCTCAGTGCACAGACGTAAATCTTTTACTAAGTTATCATTATGTCTAATAACCTAGCAAATTTTTCATCTATGCTCTTCCTAAACGTGTCACAATCAGAACAAGCATGGTTATTAAAAAGTCGGTCAGTGGTACTTACCTGAGTTGGTCCAGAAGTATTAGCCATCAGTGCGCATCAGATGATTCTGGTTCTGTCGACTGGCTTTTCAGTCTCTGAGGTGGAGACTTCCTCATTTGGCTTGTAGCTGACCTCGGCTGCAGTTGTTTCTTCACTATGTGACATTGCAATTTCAACTGCTATATCACCTTCACTCGCAGAATCATCGTCAATATCCTCGACACTGGCAATGTTAGATTCTCCTGGTGAGACAAACCTGAAACTCCAATCCTGTCCTTCATCATCATGAGCAGTTAGTGCTTTAGGGTCCTTGTTTGATGAAGTAGAATTAGAGGGTTGCTTGTCCTGGCGAGTAAATGATGAGAACGGGTTCCCATTCCCCGTCTTCTTTGGCTTGACACATTCTCGTTTGAAGTGCCCCTTCTCACCACAGTTAAAGCAGGTCACTTTACTCTTGTCGAAGCCAAAGGTGGTGTCCTTAGTAGCAACCAAGTTCTGTCCAGTCTTTTTCACAAACTTTTTCGCCCTCGAACAGCATTGCTAAGGCCCACATTATATCCATTCTTTCGAGCTCCATCTCATCCACCTGCTCGTAGTCCTCATCTGCAGATGGCAGTTTCCAATCTTTCCAGCAACGAGTCCATCATATGAATGAACCACTGCTGCTAGGAGATCCATATGCTCTCGTGCTACTTCCACGGTCACATTACCGAAGTTCTCGGTCTTCAGTTTAGTAGCGTTAGCTTCTGATCCAATATGATGGGTACATGATGACCCAGACGTGTGATCCAGAAGAGAGGCATGTGAAGGACCTGACGAGCTAGACACAAAAGCAGTCTGGAGGGGTGCTCCAGATGCCTTAGCTTGAGGTGTGGCGTTGTATAAAGCTGGATTTTGTGTACGAAGACTTCTGAGCTCTATACTTCATCCTTAGTGCTTCTTCTCGCAATTTAGAATGAAGTCATTTATATCCAGTTTACAAGGATTCCATTCTGTCTCAGGTTAGACACGAATGTAGCCCACTTATCAGGCAACCCGTCTGCGAAATTGCTTACTTTTCTTCCATGGTAGTAGCCACTCCATGTGTATGCAATTCGCTCATCAAGTGGTAGAATCATCTATGACGTCGTCCAAGCTTTCATTACCAATTGATGAGAAGTTATCGAATTCTTCTTTAACTCCTTTGCCTTGATTGCCTTCAATGATGCATTACCATCATCTCTTCTCTAGCGCATCCCACAGTTTCTTAGACTGCTTGTTCTCGGAATACTAGGTGGAATATGTCTTTGGGGATCGACTGAGTGATCAATGCATATACTCTTTTCTCTGCATTGTACTTTACTTTCTGTGCGTCGGTCATCCCGCTTAATGTTAGTTTAACCCCATCAGCTCCCACGGTGTACTATAACCTGTCTCAATGGCTTCCCACAGATTAGGATCTACTCCATTAAGGTAGATCTCAAAACGTTGTTTCCAGTGGGGAAACTCATCTAAAGTCAAGAGCTTTGGTGGTTTATTGTGATTCCCCACCTCACTCTCAAGCAGCAACAGATTCTGTATCCTTGAGTCTTTCCCAGCGTAAAGGCTGACATCTGATCTTCCATGATGAACAAACTTATAATCTAATCAAACAAACTTTTACTGATGCGACTGAAGGATGCGATGAGCTAATCGTGCGTATAAGCTCTGCGATTGGTTCAATCGTGCGAATGAACTGGGCGATTGGTTCAGTCGTGCGAATGAATCTGGTACGTATGAGCTATGCGAACGATGGTTCAATCGGCCGAATGAAGGTGCGACTAGGTCCAATCGTGCGTATGAGTAGTACGAATGGAGTCCAGTCGTACGAATGAATCAGTCGTGCGATTGAAGCCGCTGGTTTGCGAAAATTTCTAGGTTTGACGGTTTCAGCCGTAAAAACTCGAAATTTTACAAGTTCTGATTGCCTGAGTCCGTAGAAACCAAACGTCGATGAGCAGGGAACTTCCAAGATCACTTTTGATGCCAAAGATTGCGTTTTAGTGTAAAAAACACAAACTTTATGCAATCTTGATTGAATCAACACGTAATCAAGAGCCAATAGCTCTGATACCACTTGTTAGGACCTGGTATTCGACTGAAATACCTAGAGATCACGTGTATACCGGATCAATAGTGTGGAATCCTATTTGATTGGCGATCCAATCAGTGAGAACACACGAAGAATCAATCAAGGATTGAAACTAACGTTAGAAATCGATAAGGAATCGATCTAATGTGTTCTATGAACTTGGAGAACGATTTGGAAGGTTTCTGGACGGCTAGGGTTCGTATGGAATTGAACTTGATCGAATCTCAACGTTTTTCACGAATTGATTTGTATTTATAGGTTGGCACTATTCAATTGTGCGACTGAACCATTAGTTTGGTTCAGTCGTGCGATTGAACCATGCAGTTGGTTCATTCGGGCGACCGAGTGTTCAGTCGTGCGACTGTGCCAATCTTATGTTACAGTCGTACGACTGATCCAGTCTCCTGGTTCAGTCGTGCGACTGAGTCAATTGTATGAGGTTCTTCATGCTTATGGTTCATTCGCATGAGCCATTCGCATGGGAACTTCATTAAGTTAAGTTTGAATGTTTTAGTTAATTAATATAATATTATATGTAATCATTCAAGTAATCATACACTCAATCAATTCATTTACGACTCATTAATGAACTATTAAACATTATAACTAACAGACTATCAACATAGTTCATTATCATACCAAACAAGATCTATTACATCACATATCACGATCTAGGGACATACATGTATCAACATTGCACAACATTCACGAACCTTTCAAGTAATAATAATTTAGAAAATTTTTGAATCGCACACACATCTGTCCCTGAACGTTTGTGATTTGTCAAATAGTTTTCAAACAATCATAATTGGTGTGAAATTATGTGTATATGATTATGTGATTAATTATGTAGTCTGGTTGTGAATATTGAGAATTTTTTTGTCATTTACATGTTTTCGCGAATTTTCAACTTTTAACATCCAATTATTATATATATGCCTTTAAAATAGAAAAATGAATATTATTTCATATTATTAATGTTTATTTGATATTATGTGATCATTTGATGGTTTCAGTTTAGAAGAAATTAAATCGCGTAATGTTAAAACAATTTTTAATAAAAGACAGGAGCCTTTCTTGTAAAATAAAATTATAAAACCCAACCCCCAACCCTAATCACCTAATGGTTGTTCCCTCACCCTTTCCCTTCATATTTTTCATAACAAATCACACACACACAAAGCACATCTTCGTTGATCTGTTCTAGCATATTGGTGATGATTTCCATTGATTCCTGCATCAAACACGTACTAGGGATCATCATCTAAGCATTTCAAGTAGGTTTTTATCTTTTATTTCATGTTCTTTGACCTTCATTATGAACACAAACCCTAGATTATCCAAACAAGTCAAAACTTGAAATTGATTGAAACCACCGATGGATAATGTGTTAGTATACAATATAATAATGTTTGTACGGATTAGTTTTGTGAAATTGTGTCATTTTGTTAAAATAAACCAAGGCTTACTTATTAAGGAAATTAAATTTTTATTTTTTGTAGAATAATATGATTTTGATGAAATTGAATTGAATTGATGGTTTTAGGATGTTAGTTGATGCTAGTGAATGAAAATTCTTATTTCGAACTTTTGATTTTGGCTCGGTTTTCGAGTACTTTCCATTATAGAACACCTTTTGTAAGTTAGTATATATATGATGATTTATGCATGTTTTATGAGATGTGATAATTGTTATATGATGTTTAGGGCATAATAATGGATTGGGCCTAATCGAATGGTGAAAAACACATCGTATGAACATGCTTGCTATTTATAGAAACTTTTGTGTCCATAATATATTATATGACAAGTGTGATATGTGTATAACATGGTATGGTAATGTGATTGATGTTGATATGATCATAGGAACATGTTAAGAGATTTGAATGAAATTTGTGCAACTTGTGTTCTTACATTTTAAATTAGGAAACTTTGGGTATGATGAAGTTTCTAGGTTATGTTAACATGTTTTGGATTATAATTGGATATGTTACAAGTTTAATTAATAATTTTTTTATGATATGATTCATAATCTTAAAATGGATTGCACATGTGTAATGATGTCAAACTTTCCAAAATAGAAACTTTTTAAAAATAGATTACTAACTTGAAACTTTATGTGAATCCTTATTTGAGCTATTTGAGCATGGAAAAACATGTTTTTACTTATTGAGTCACCAACGGGTCGTCGGGTTAGTCCAATCAACTTTGGTCAACAAAAGTCAACTTGGTTAAAATTGTCAAATATTTCTCGAACATGCTAACAATTACGTTGTTTGGATATAACAGAGTTCATCTTGACCATTATGTACACACACCCATTGAGATACATTTGTTAGGTAACAATTAACTATTGGCGGTTAAACTTCATGTTTTTCCTACATATCTAAGGTGCGCCTTTATGGCCCCACTTTTAGTTACTTTCCTTTTTAGGGGAGAAGCATGCAAACTAATTTTGTCTGGTTTTAGTATTATTGGTATATTACTTATTACTATAGTGCAAACATTATCACACAAGTCCTTAGACACTCGAACTATTAATATCAAAATAGTGAGGTCATTTTGAGTAGTACTACTGGGTTTGACAAACCCACCCGCGTTAGTCGCTAACTTGACTAGAGATCGAACGGGTGTTTAATTGACCTAGACAGTTGACATTGTTCAATGATAAGACATGGCGGAAGGCAAAACACTCACAAATAGTCAACTTCAGTTTGAAACGCTAAGTAAATCGATATATAGGCTAGCTACCTATGGTATATATTTGTTTACTTTCACCAAGCAAATGCTTAAACATATTTACTGATTTAAATCTATGAACTCACCAACCTTATGTTGACACACTTTAGCATGTATTCTTAGGTTGCTGACATGCTTAAGGCTTGGGTTGCATATTTGATGCTCATGCATCATCTTTATCATTTGAAAACAAGTTCATTAACATTTACTACTTTTCATTAGTGTAAGGCCCCGATCCCGGGACGCTTACAGCTAGTCAATCATTACACATAAAACATAAAATATACATTTAAATTTTCTAAAATATTGCAGCGGAATAACTTAAAACTATTTCATATAATAATGACTGCTTTTGTAAAACAATATAATATATTTAACTGTTACAAAATATTATCATTTGCATTACATCATAAAAACATCATAGTTCTACAAAATGGATGCCATCCAAAAATGCCAAGTAGCTGCCTCATTACATCCTCAACAACAATTACTTGCCAACTGGAAAATACATAAAAGTCAGCGTTGTTGAGTGAGTTCTAGTTTTATAAAATAAAATACTTTTACTTCCGTTTAGAATCGTCCTTTACTTTCATACGCGATCATGCATAATACGTACAAATAGATAATCTCATCATTTTATTTCATCATTCGTTCAACGTCATTCATTATCATCATTCATTCCTTCCCTTTTCCATCATGTGCTTGCGGATGTCCGCCGGCAAACCCTGAATATATGTCTTGATCTTTCGTGACAAGGGTGTCACCTGATCCGGCACTAGCTGTGCCATCTCATTGAATTTGGTGGTGTATTGCTGATGTGTTATGGTTCCTGCCTCCAGTTGTAGGAACTCCTTTTCCACCTTGTCCAACTCCCTATGAGAACATAACTCCTCAATCACCAACTTCTTCAACTCTGCCCACCTTATCCTTCCAATCGCCCTACTACCCTCGGCTTGGACGATATTGTCCCACCAACATAGAATCGAGTCCATAAATGAATAAGTGGCAAACTTCACCTTATGGTCTTTTCGGCACTCACTGTTATCAAGAACGACCTGCATCTCCCTCACCCACTAGTGAGCAGCAGCAGCATTATCGTTTCCATCAAAAGTCGGGGCTTGCATATCAGAAATGCCCCATAGTTACAGCCTCGTGATGCCTCAGGCTCAGGCTCTTCTTCCTCCTCCTTTAGTAGAGACAACCATCTCAGTCTCTGGTTGCTCTCCCCCCCCCCCCAAGGACCTATTCCTTTCTTTTCTTTCTCTTTCTCTTACAGCCTTTATTAATTCAGTCACCACAAACGGTAAGATTGTCTGCATGACCTGATAAACCTCCTCTACAACAGCCTCCTTCACCGAGGCCCTTAGATTAGCACTCTCGTCACCACCCTCCGGATGATGGATCTCGAGCTCTTCATGAGCCACTTCTTCAGCTCTAGGCCTTCCTCTCGTGACCGTGGTCTAGCACCACGTCCACCACAGCCTCCACCTCGAGAAGCCTTAAAAGATCTACCTCTAGCCATCCTCTACGCACGCTATAAGATCCAAACACCAACACAGTCATTCAAGGTAACAACTCAGTTTATGTTAAGTATAGTAAGTCCCTAATTACAATGGCCAGTTGCGATTAGCCACTTACTTTACTCTTCATACCCCAAGCATTTCCTATCCTGACTACATCGGTATCTAAATCTACTAAAGGCACATAAATCACATAACATGCGCACATAATACCGGTTATCATTAAAAAAAATAACTAATGGAACGCAAATACTCGGATTGGCATCCCCTCCCTTTGTCCCATTTTTAGTTTAAGTTTAGGTTTCTTTTGAAAATATTTATCCGTTTCACTTAAACGTTGGCTCTAATAACAACTTGTAAGGCCCCGATCCCGAGACGCTTACAACTAGTCAATCATTGCACATAAAACATAAAACATACATTTAAATTTGCTAAAATATCATAGCGGAATAAATTAAAACCATTTCATATAATAATGACTGCTTTTGCAAAACAATACAATGTAGTTAACTGTTACAAATATTATCATTTGCATTACATCACAAAAACATCATAGCTCTACAAAATGGATGCCATCAAAAAATTCCAAATAGCTGCCTCGTGTCATCCTCAGCAACAATTACCTTACAACTGGAAAATACATAAAATTCAGCACTGCTGAGTGAGTTCTGGTTTTATAAAAATAATATACTTTTAATTCCATTTAAAGTCATCTTTTTTACTTTCATATGCGATCATGCATCATACGTACAAATAGATAATCTTATTATTTTATTTCATCATTTAAAATCGTCTTTTACTTTCATACGCGATCATGCATCATACGTACATACATCATTAACCTTTACATTCATTCGGACCAATGCCATGTGCTATACCCCACCGTCGTGCATTAACGGGTACTAGGTCAAAGTCTATAAATAGACTCATGTACATTGTGCATGTGGCCTGACCATAGTACCGGGGTAAGCGGCAAGGATCCCATATGTATTGTCAATCACAAGGATTAGACCCCAATGTGCATCCTTCTGGGGTAGCTAACCCACATACAGTTGAGCTAACACCCTTCATTAGGTGTGAACCTCCTTTCATTTGCTTGAAAGACTTTCCATTCATTCCTTTATTAGTACATGCACTCATTCGTTCTTTACATTCCACTTATCATTATCATTAACTTCCGCTTTACGTTACATAATATTTTGCGTTCATTTTATAATCATAACACGTAAGTCACGGAATAATACATAATAGGAACATAAGATCAACATGACACATTCATACACATCATCGCATAAACATCATATACCCATCGCACATCATCATAAACATCATGCATCATCCATTCACAAACGCATACACATGAACAACAAGTACAAGTAATCATAGAATATAACCAACCCTCCAAGGGACAACGGGGATTCGGGGTTGGCAGCTCCTGACAGCGGGCTCCTAGGGCAGCCCAAACAAGTTTAAAACCTTTAAAATAGGGGATCTAGAACTCACTTGGACTTAGTGAGTAGCTTCTCAATCAAGCTTTCAAAACAAGGGTTGCATTATTGAGCCTGTAGATAAGTTTCTACCTAATTTCACTACTAATTTTGCTGCCAAATCAACAGTTTTGCTGTCATCTTTGCTAGCAGTTTCTCTAGCATCTTCACTGCCAGTTTTGCCCAACTTTTGTTGGGAAACCATGTGTGCGAAACTACCTGCGATACTATAGTTTCGCAGGAAGTATTCATAGTTACGTTGGACGACTACATAATTTCGTTAGATGAACACCCAGTTTCGCAAAACAGGCTGAAATTACGTATCAACCCATTTTTTACCCAAAATTTCAATCTTTTACACCCAAAACTTTGGTTTATCACCCAAGAAGCTATATCTAAGCTTTCTACATGTTTTCTTACACAAAAACGTGAGTTTTGGGTGATTCTTTACCACTTTAAAAAACCCAAGCCCTAGAATCCAGGTTTACACTCAAAGAAATGATTAAACGATGTTTCTTACCTAGACTCTTGGTCTTTTCTTGTTGTTTGGATGTCCACAAACACCAATCTTCAATCTCTTGATCAACCGAGCCTTTAATCACCACTTTCTCTCAACTTTCTCTCTTTACACTCTCTTTCTAGAAATTGGGTGTTGAGTGGCAAATGAGAGTGGCTCACGCTGATCCATTTATATATACATGGCATTCCCGGACCTTAAACTCGCCGAACACATAACCCAAAAGGTTAACTCGGTCTATAACCCATATCCATCTTATTTACATTAAATACTCCCGTCTAAGCCCATTATCATTATTTAGCTCGCTTAGACTTTATTCGGGGAACTACAATTAGGCATTTTTGTTTTACGCATTTATTACTTATGGGTTTCCAACCATATATGTTTCCACATTGATTACATTGAAATATTTGTTTTACTCTAATTTAATGTCAAACACTAATTTTAAATCGCATATAGTGTCAATTGATGTGATTGTGTCTAAGATCCTGGTTGTCACGCTCCTCGCCTTAGAGCCCTGCAAGTGGATTTTAAGGGTGTGACAAATTACCCTAACCTTGAACAGAGGTCTAAATGGTTGCATTATTAGCATATTCACCCCCGTGCTTATGGTAGGCACGGGTAGGAGCAATCTATTATAGTTATAGTCTATCTTCGGTTGTGGTGCTTATATATTGTTGTAGTATTGTATGATCGACAATCAAATCATGAAAATACTTGTGGTCTATTACATTGTTTACTATTACTTTAAAATGTATGAACTGACCAACTTTATGTTGACATATTTTCATGCATGTTTTCTCATGTATTTGATATTCGCATCATGTTAAGCTAGCACGGATCACATCGCATTTAGGGTCATTCATGTTGTTTGGGACATTTATCGTTGTATTTATCATATTTTGATAATAATTACATTAGTTCTATTGTTCCCGTAATTTAACTCTGAAAAGAATTACGAGTTTTAAAATTTTTTGCAACGTATGTTTACCAAATCATGTTGTGGTCAATCAATTACAATGACTCCATGACGTTAATGCCCCACGGGAAACCGCCGTGGTTGGGGGTGTGACACTTACCGTATGTAGTCTATTTTAATTAGGCTGTTAATTTCTTTTCCAAAATGAGGTAATCATAGGTAGTACTATTTGGTTTGACTACCCCACCCGGGTTAATTACCCTAACTTTCATCAAAGGCCTTAACGAGTGGATTTATCAGCCTGTTCACCCATGTGCTTACGATAGGCATGGGTAAGGGAAATCTATTATAGTTATAGTCTAGCTTCGGTTGCGGTGCTCTTATATAATATCGTAGCATTGTATGTACAACTATCAAATAAAAAAAGATATTATGGTCCAATACACTATTTACTATTTTATTAAAACATATGAACTCAACAATTTTATGTTGACCTATTATTCACGTATGTCTCAGGTAATTGATATTTACATCAAGTATGGTCAATACAAACCTTGCATGTGCCTAGGATGAAGGCTCTGCCCTTACATTGATGTTGTTATTGTCTTTGTTGTCCTTTCGGTTATCAGCACTGTTACCTCCACCACTCTAGCCACTTCCATTTTTCTTCAATTTTGGACAATTCCTCTTGAAATGACATGTCTATCTGCATTCATAGCATCCATTCTAATTATCCTATTGTTATGGTGGCATGTTTTGGTGTAGTGACTAGTGAGAATGTGAAATGACAAATATTTAAAGATCAGATATACTCAAAATATGCTTAAGTGAGTGGATTCCTCAATCTTGGATATCTTTTACGTGTAACGCCCCGTTCCCGGGACGCTTACAGCTGGTGATCATCGCACGTAAAACATATACTTTACATTTATTCATCAAAACATTGCAGCGGAAAACATAAAACAAAGGCATTTCATTTCATCCAAAACTTTTGCAAAATAATGCATCATTTTTCAGTTACAAAATTAATCGGTGTATTACATCACAAAAGCCTTAATTAATGGATGCCATCCAAAAGAGCTGAGCACCGCCTCGTGCCATCCCCAGCAACGTTTACCTGCCAACTGAAAACGTATAAAAGTCAGCGTTGCTGAGTGAGTTCTAGTTTTATAATAAAACATACATAAAATAGTTATTTATTTCTTTTCAAAACCCATACTATACGTTTCATTCGTTCGTGATCATAACATCATATGTACATACAAATAACTCATTTTATCTTCCATTACGTTCGTTAGCCATCGTTCATGTTAGGACCTGGTATTTGAACGAAATACCTGGAGATTAGCGTGTATACCAGATCAAATAGTGCGGAATCCTATTTGATTGGCGATCCAATCAGTGAGAACACACGAAGAATCAATCAGGAACTGAAACTAACGTTAGAAATCGATTGAGAATCGATCTAATGTGTTCTGTGAACTTGGAGAACGAGTTGGGAGGTTTCTGGACGGCTAGGGTACGTCTGGAATCGTAATTGATCGAGAGTTTTATTTTTCACGAATTGAGTTGTATTTATAGGTTGGTATTATTCAATCGTGCGACTGAACCATTAGTATGGTTCAGTCGTGCGATTGAGCCATGCGGTTGATTCATTCGCACGACTGAGTGTTCAGTCGTGCGACTGAGCAAATCTTATGTTACAATCATACGACTGATTCAGTCTCCTGGTTCAGTCGTGCGACTGAGTCATTCGTATGAAGGTGTTCATGCTTATGGTCCATTCCATGGGCCATTCGCATGATAACTTCAATATTTTAAGTTTGAATGTATTAATTAGTAAACATTATATGTAAACATTCAATCAATCACTAACCTAATTAATTAATTTAATATCAACTTATTAATGAAATATGAATCATTACAAATCACAAACACCCAATATCATTTCATTAGTCATATCAAATACACCAGAATCAGATAAACAAGATCTATTACATTTCATATCATGATCTAGGGACTACATGTATCAACAAACTCCCCCTTGGACCTAGATCTCTCTAATCTCTTGTTTTCAGCATGACCTCCTTGTATTTCTTGTACTTCTCCTCTTTTGTGACTCCCGTGTGAATCTCAAACGTGAAGCAGAGTCGTATAACGTTATGGAACTAAAGATCTGTACAATATCTTGTGTATCATAGAATAGTGGCCACTTGTATAGCGTATATACATCACTTTTTGACAAGTTTGTAAGCCACATCGGGTCGAATACCTGATAGTATCCATTTGTCCCTCTTTGCTAAGACTATGACCGCTTCAGCTGTTCTCCAATCATAGTACCACCACTTAAAGTGTGGAGTAAAATCCTGTGGCATTTCCCTAAGTGGGATTCTTGACATTGTGCGCGGAGGATTCCATTTCAACACTATCTTCGGCTTCCAGTAATGGCATCAACCTCAGACTTCTGATATACCTAGTAGGCTGTTGAGGTCTGAAGTTAACCCATCTAATGTGGTACTCCTTCTTTAGGGCAGCCTCAAACCAGCCTGACATCTTCCTCGAGTCAGCATACAAAAGCTTTAGTTTGGCCAGCTGGTTGAGCTCAAAACCTGGTAGAGTCTTTAGATCATGTGGAAATCTAAAATACTCTATGCCCTTCTCCCTCTTAACTGCATAGACGTTAAGGTCATCAAAATATGCCCATGCTATAATCCTACCTGACACCTTATGATGTTTCTTGACTCTGTAGAGTTTGGTGTAGGAATCCTTCTTTGGTGTAGTACGTTGGGCTCTAACTTCTTCAAAACATGCAGCCCACTCAGCCTTTCGAATGTCAACATCATATTTGAGGCTTGGGCTGTGTCTTCTGCTTTCTCTGTTTCTTGCTCCATATTGTTCAACACCTCAATAGTATCGCTGACAATGGATTCACCCAGATTGGGGACCACATTACCCTCATTGTCAGCGTACTGAGGGTACTCCTCGGCAGTGACATCTTCGATCTCTACCTCATCAACATCGTTGAACTCTTCGTCACTAGTCGAATCGCATGTCGGAGCATCTTTTACTATTTCATCTGGATTTAGCTCGAAAAGCTCTGCGAGTTGCTCATTTGATAAGTCATGAATTATTTCCCCTTCTTCAGGGGTATAATTCACTGAACTCCTGACTATCCCGTGCAGATCAAGAATCATTGTTAGCTGAGACTTGACCTGCTGAAGGGGAGCAATGTCAAACTCATCTCTTTGGTAATTTTGATCTTGATTTAAACATTTCACACATAAATCATTAGTAATTCATCAAACAGAAGGCATTAAAATAATATAAACATTAAGTACATTGTGTTCAATTACATGATTCAAATAAAAGAAGATAAATACATAATCATCTAATCTTACTTTTTTCTTGTATCAAGGTTTCATCACTTGTAGGGGCAGAGGTAGAGGCTGATTGATCTTGTCTGTTCTTAGTCATGTTCTCTTGACCTGTAGCAGTGGCCGATGTAGGTGCATCCCCTCCTTCTGCTTCTTCATCATCGTCACTCTCTTCATCTTCATCCACATCATCATCATCACTCTCATCACCATCTCCCCTTTAATCTTCAGAGGCTCATCTTTAGATCCTTTAAGTTTGAGCATGATGGTCTTCTTAGCATTCTCCAACTCTTCAATTTTCTTAGCAGAAGTGACTCTATGCTCTTGGAGTTGGGCGATCTCGAGGCTCTAAGCAGCTATTTGCTAGGCCTGCTCCTTGATTAGCCGATCCTGCTCCGAGATCTGATGTGACTGCACAGCGGTGAGATCTGCAAGCTGTCGGATCTGTGCAGTCTTCTCTTCATCAGCAGCTAACAGTCGCATCACCATACGGTTTAGCGCTGACAGCTGGTCCTCTACCCTAAATTGAGGTAGATGAGATCCATATATACGTGCAGGATCAGATGAGGGTCCTGATTGGTGGCTAGTGTGGTGGTGGTTGTGGTAAAGATATGGTTGGGTCTGTGAGATATTGGAGGTGATGTAGGAGTGAAAGATATGGTGGTGGTTGGCATATCTACAATGGTGGAAGGTGTGGTAGTGGTAGTGGTAGCTGTGGTGGCTGTGGTGGCTGTGGGGCTGTGGTGGTGATGGTGTGGCTGTAGAAGTGGTAGGGATGGTGGTAGATGTAGTGGCTGTGTGGGTACGAGGTGAGTCTCTTCTCTTCTTCTTCTGGCCGTGGGGCTGAGCCATCCGTTTTTCCGTCCTCGATCCAGTCGAGGTGGATGCTCCCCTAGAACACGGCTAGTAGACTCAGAGCATAACTGGGATCTATAGTCGTCTCTCCCAATCCCTGGGGCGTTCACCAACCACCCGAGTCCATACTCGGTGGGAACAACCTTGCTTTCCACGGTCCTCGTCAAGGGCTCCTCATCTGACTCTTCTTCCTCCTCACTAGGTATAAGTCCTTGGTGGAAGCCTGCAGACTCAACTATGTCCCCTGTTGGGGCAGACACTGGGGGTATAACATCTGAAGCTGTGCCCCTCGTTGGAGCAGGCATATCATCCCCAACATCCCCACTATCATCATCGTCTGAATCATGCTCTGGGAGCAACAACCTCTCATCATCTGAATCGCTGTCATCATGACGCCATTCTGTCTACCTGGTGCCACATATCGTTCATTTGCTAGATGGCCGATCACCCTTTTACCTGGGGCTTTACCTGCTTGCCCCGATACACTCTCATGCTACCCAAAGTCGTGTCATCCATAACCTCTAGGGCAACCGCATCATGTTTCTCCTTGGGAAGTAATGGCAGCTTCTCGTTAAAGATCAGCTGCAGAAATCTGGAATACATACAAAAACCCTCCTTCCCCTTGGCCTCCAGATTCTCCACCAGATACGAGAAGATCATGCTTGAGAAGCTGAATGGGTGGTTCAGCACCAGCGCCACATAGGCATTCTGAATTTGGTCGACAGGTCATCAAACCCACCCCTTCGAGAAGCAATACACTTCAGGATCACATGCGCCAAGAATTTATATTGGGGACACAGGTTGCTCTTGTTGAGCACACCTGAGTTGATGTCCCCAGCATATTTAAACCTGAGGAAGCAACCTCTGACTGTAAGTGGATGTAGTCTGGTGGGTTGATCAGTATCATCCCCAAAATCAAGTACTCTCTGGATGTCAACTGCTATAATTTCAATGTCATGACCATGATGGAGCTCCATATGCTGTAAGGCTCATGTGAACGATCTACGGAGGCATTTTCCCAGAAGGACTTATGTAACGACCTGTAAGGAGTACACTGTGTGGATATGGCTTTATGTATCCGAGAGCGTCGAAAGAATGCAATAATATCTGTAAACTCGGCTCCATTTCCGAGTCGTATGGTCCAAATGAGCACATATATTGTGCTTTGGATTTATGGACCATCTATCAGCCATTGACCTGAAACACAAGACACAGAACCATTTGTAAGTCATACATTCAAATTTCAGTTTAAGGTGTATAGTTTAAATTCAATCCGATACATTCGTGCGAATGAATCATGCGACTGGAGTCAGTCGTTTGTTCTTTCGTGCGACTGAGCTCATTCGGTTGAATGAGATATGCGACTGAGTTCAATTTGCTGACTGAGTCTGCGATTGGTTCAGTCGTCCGACTGAACTCATATCCATGGTTCATTCTGCCGATTGATCCAATCGCAAGATTCAATCGTGTGATTGGAGTTCATCCGAACGACCAATCGCATGACCCACTGTTCACTTCGACTGAGGTTAGAATCTTGACCTATTCAAGTAATTTAACATGGTTTAATGGTCCATTAGACTCGCCACCTTGTCACTAATGACCTATTAAACTTAATTTTAACATTTTGCTTAGTTTATGTAGGTTATTAGGGCATTTTTCAATTCGGTTAATGTTTCATTCGTATAACACAAATTTGACTCAAGATCTTCTGATTTCTATAAGATTTAACTGCAATGTACCTGTATACTTGTCAATCGAATGTCAGAAGATCAATAGCAATGTGAAAACACGATCTCTAGAAATTTTGGCAGAGTAACGGGAAAGAAAGTGATTTGGGTGCGATTGGGAGTGATGAGTGAAATGCGATCGACTGAGGCCCTTTAAATACTGACCCTAATTTCAATCGGCCGGCTGGCCTCATTCGCTCAGTTCATTCGGGCGACTGAGGTTCAGCGTGCGATTGGCCCAGTCGTTCGCTTTCAGTTGGCCGACTGAGTCTCAGTCGGTCGCTTTCAATGGCCGACTGAGTCTCAGTCGGTCGCTTTCAGTTGGCCGACTGAGTCTCATCGGTCGACTGACTCATTCGTGCCCTTTCATTGCTTTCTCAATTAACCGACTGAGTCTCAGTCGGTTGACTGACTCATTCGCACCCTGTCATTCGGTCGAAAGGATCATTCTTAAACGCCATTCGGGTGAATGACTAAGTTTCATGTCCAGTCGTGCGAATGGGATCCATTCGCATGGTTGGTCCATATTCATGGTCAATCGTGCGAATAGGTCACACTTAGTAGATTTTCTGCCATTTTCGAACATTTTAACCTTTTGAAATAGACATTATGAGTTTTGATCATCTCAGACATGATCATTTTTAACCAATTTAGTCACCTCAGACGTGACTACTTTAACTTGAAAATTCATGTCGTCATCTCAGACATGACCCATTCAATGAGTTGATCCCTTATCGATTTTCATCATGTAGTCCGGCAAACAAATTAACTAAAATGACTCGCTAAATTAGAAACTTAAACTAAAGACTAAAAATTAAGACTTTGTTTTGGCTTTTTGTGAGAGATAGAACCTAAGGTGGAAATCTACTGGATTTGGTTCCGGAATCGAAAGCTTCAACTTAGATTGATCACACCTGGACCAATTCAATTTTGGATCATACAGGCACATCAAATCATTTGGGACTTGCTATCAAAATCTTTTGATGCTCAATTCTTGGTGTTCATCCAGAGTCATTAGCAACTTTAGGAAATCATACTGGAACTCTTAGATCACCACATTGATTTGAACTTTCAAGAATTGCAGCCACAATGATTGTCAATATGTTTGTCCACTTAAATCCATACACAGACATGGTGATTGTTTTTGGTTTAATTATTTCAACGAACATTTGTGGATCCCACACTTATATGGTAATCAACATTCCTCAGGAGCTTTTGAGCGGTCTACGGTTATTTTTACAAGAAGAGACTATTCTTAGAGCTTTCAAGGAGAAGCCAATCCTCAGGTCAGTGCCATCGCATAGTAGAGAGGCGGCAAACAACAATGAATTCTAGAATAGCTAGGTTATGCTTATCCTCAGGTCAGTGCCATCACACAGCAGAGAGGCGCACAACCTATCTCATTGTTAGAGCAGCTTAATATTATTTTGTACCAAATGCACTAACAATATAAGTCATTAGCTTGATAGCATTTTTATTTCATTTTTTTTTGTGCTTTGCTCTATTTATGGTCATCCGCACACATTTGTGGCGTTTACATGCTCATTACCCCTTATTGGAATATTGTTGATTGTGTTAACCAGCGATAAGATGGGAGCCCACAGTCAGTTGAACCACTTAGTTTGATCTTGAGATCACCAGTCAGGTCTAATCATCTATTGTGTTGAATCTACCGACATATCAATTGTGGTCTAGCAACCTGTAGGTCTACTCTCATTGTGTTACCTTAAGAGTTACCAGTTTTTCTATCATCTTCCCTTTTATATTGCTTAGACTACACAGACTTATACTTTGAATTTTTGCACCTTTTCTAAATTAAAATTTCAAAGTCCCTCTTGATTTGTTCCTGTGTACTATCATATTCCAAAGGTTTGAATCGGTATCACAGATACGATCTACCTTGTATCAGCTTTCCACTCCTTCTCCCTCGGTTTTTTTTAATGTTGCTTGCTGACTTATTCTCCCCCTAAAATACTAAAATCATAACTGTTTCATTATTTTAGAATTTTAATAAACAGCAGAATAACATAAGTTTAATTTTAAACAGACTAATTTAACCAAATGAGCTCAATAGAATGAAGAATTAACTAAGCTACATCGGACTACACATGATCATCATCAGGAATAACCTCACTTCTCTGTTTACCGCCGTTGACCTCTAGCAAATATTGAAAACGTGGTTTATCAAAGGCTTTAGTATAGAGGTCAGCGCGTTGAAAATCAGTATTAATTTTGATCACATCAATTAAGTTCTTTTCAAAACAATCACATATGAAATGATATTTAATACCGATATGTTTGGTCTTAGGATGTTGGATCGGATTTTTAGTTACTTGCCAATTGCAGCAGAGTTATCTACAAAAATAGGAGTAGAATAGAATGTTAAACCGTAATCTCGTATTTGCTATTGAATCCAGATGATTTGTGAACAGCAACTTGCAGCAGCAACATATTCGGCTTCACAGGTTGATAATGCAACCGATGTCTGCTTCTTACACTGCCAGGTAATTAATCTTCTCCCAAAGAATTGACACCCTGCTGATGTAGACTTGTAGTTCATCTTGCAACCTCCGTAATCCGAGTCACTAACGCCGTGAGCTCAAAATCATCATCATGAGGATACCACAACCCAAGTGTGGGTGTACCCTTTAAATAGCGAAAAATCCTTTGACCCCGATCAGATGATTGACCTTAGGTTTAGCCTGATATCTAGAACATAAACATGTCGCATACATGATATCAGGTCTAGAGGCAGTGAGATACATAAGGGATCCAATCATTCCTCGGTACATCATGGCATCCACAAGATCTCCATTTTCATCAGGTGCTATGTCGTGATTTGTAGCCAGTGGAGTACCGGCAGCAGATGCATTCTCCATGTCAAAGTGATTGAGAATGTCTCTTACGTACTTGGTCTGATGTAGAAAGATCCCATTTGGTGTTTGATCCACCTGTAGCCCGAGAAAGAACTTCATCTCCCCATAGACTCATCTCAAACTCTTTCTTCATAACTGCTTCAAACTCTTTGCATAACTCTTCGTTCTTTGAACCGAAAATTATGTCATCAACATAGATTTGTACGAGCAGTAGGTCGCCATCTTTTTCTTTAATGAACAGTGCAGTCAATGACTCCCTGTGAAAGCCATGTTTCACAAGTGAGTCAGAGAGTTTTTCATACGAAGCCCTTGGAGCTTGATGGAGCCCGTATAAAGCCTTGTCGAGCTTGTAGACGTTATCCCGATGATAAGGATCTTCAAATCCCTCAGGTTGACTGACATAGACTGTTTCTCTGATTTCCCCATGAAGAAATGCACTCTCTTCACATCTAATTGATAGACTTTAATCTTCATGTACGATGCATATGCAAGGAAGATACAAATGGCTTCCATCCTTGCCACGGGTGCAAACACCTCATTGTAATCAATTCCCACGACTTGGCGAAATCCCTGAACAACCAGTCGAGCCTTGTTCCTGATAATGACCCCTTGGTCATCCTTCTTGCATTTCAAGACCCATTTGGTGCCAATGACTTTATCACCTTTAGGTTTATCTACCAGAGTCCATACACCTAACTTCTTGAACTGAAGAAGTTCTTCTTGCATGGCACTCACCCATGCCTCATCGTTTAGTGCATCACTAACGTATTTTGGCTCAAACTACGAGACAAAACACCGATAAGCACCATCATGAATGTATCCCTTTTCCATAACAGAGGCATAATCAGCTGAGTATAGCTGATTTCGGGTTTGTACTCCTGATCGGACATCCCCAATGACATTGTCTAAGGGATGATAAATGTTTAGACGTGATCCTGGAGTAGTAGGAACAGCTACCTCAGAGCCAAGATGATGAACATTTGGTTCTGCATCTGAGGTAGTTGGAGTTTGAGGCTCTCGGAAGTCGAAAGTGCATCACTGTAGATGCTTGTGGACTTTCAGGAACTGGAACCTGTTCCGCCTGACTATTCTGGTTATCTTCTTCAGCTTCATCTTCAGAGGAGGAGTCACTGTTGTCAACTACTCCCCCTGACTGAGTAGATGATTCTCCCTGTGAGCTAGATGTTGGTGGATTCAAGCTATCATACATCATTCGTGTAGCTAATTCGTCATCCTGAGGGAGAGAGAGAATGTTGAACGACTTGAAGAATCCATCATAGTCGAAGAAGTAGGCGGGTCCTTTGCCAGTAGGTGGTGTGGTAATCGCTGAACGTCTACATTACACCACACTTCTACTAGACCCGTTGAGTTGTTGTAAACTCGCTTGTTCGGTATGTTGTATCCTAGAAAGATGCCTTCATCTGCCTTCTCGCTGAATTTACCCTCTTGTGTCTTCTTCAGAAGTGTGCACGGTGCCCCAAATGGTTCGAGATACTCCGAGTTCGGTTTGCGTCTTTGTAGTAGTTCGTAACATGTTTTACCGTGGCGCTTGACTATCAGGACTCGATTCAGTGTATAACAAGCATTCGCTACTGCCTCATTCCAGAATTGGATAGGCAGTTTCGAGTCTACCAGCATAGTCCGTGATGTCTCTATCAAGCTTCTGTTCTTTCTCTCAGCAACGCCATTCATCTGAGGTGTGTAGGAAGAAGTGAATTGATGCACAATTCCCTTTTCCTTGCAGTATGCCTCCATCCACTGGTTCTTGATTCCGTTCGTTGTCTGAGCGTACTTGTCTAACTTTCAGCTTGTAGAGAGATTCCAGTGTGGTTACCAACTCCTTGAATGATTCAAATGTTTTTGATTTGGATTGGAGAACATTACCCAAGTGACCTTGAGTAGTCATCGGTGACCACAAAACAGTACAAGTCGCCTGCAATGCTCTTTGTACTGATTGGACCAAACATATCCATGTGAAGAAGTTCAAGAGGAAGTTCTATTGAATTAACTTTCTTTCCATATGAGACTTCTTTGTCTGCTTGCCTTCTTGCAGGCTACACAAAAATCAGGAAGCTGAAAGTTCTTACATTAACTCCTCTCACCAGATCCTCTGAATCAAGTGATTCATCTTCCTTTGAGTAATGTGTCCCATTCCTATGCCAGGAGATGGAATCCTTTTCAGTAGCTTTAGATAGAAAACACTAAACCTCATGATCCATTGTAGAAGCTGTTGACAGATCCAAGACATAAAGATCTTTATATCTTGAAGCAGTCATCAAAACTTGGTCCTCTGGGATCACGTATCTTTCTTCAGTACGTAACACTTCTTGTTGTCGAAGATGACTTTAAATTCCTTATCACATATTGAGAAACAGAGAGTAAGTTGTTTTGAAGTTGCTGGACGTAGTCACCCTATCAAACTTAACTTTCTGATTTCCAACTTTCCCTGAGCTGTGATATAGCCTCCCTTGTTTCCAGCAAACAAAACATGCCCTCATTTATTTGTTTGACATTTGATAAAAGAGCTCTGTTTCTGTCATGTGCCTGGATGCTCCGCTGTCTACTATCCACGTGTTAGTTCAGCATGTATTGAACAACCTGCACATACAAGGTAAAGGATTAGTTTAGGTTAGGAACCCAAGCCTTACTGGGCTGGGTTTCCCAGTGGCATCACACATCATAAATTCAACCCATTGACCCCTAGAAGGTGAGGGTAGCTCAGGTTCCTTCTTGTCATCATTATCAGACAGAGATGGACTTCTCTTTCCATAAGCCCGATTGTGCAATGCCTGTTTGTGATAAACAGTCGACTGGCTAACGGGTTGAACCTTCTGTTCACTAGTTCTTCTAGGTGGAGTTAAAGAATCCTTTTAGAAGACCTAGGTTTTGAGTCTGAAGTTCAATCTTCTTCCTAGGTGTCTATAATAAGAACAATAGGAAGCAATGTGTCCACATCTCCACAGTGTAGCACGCCTGCTATCAACTTTATGATTTAACTTTCTTTGTGGAGAGGTGTGTGACACTCTAGTAACATCACTCATTAGGTTTTGACTCTGGTTCTTTTGATGTTTTCACAGATTTAACAAAATTAACTGATTTAACCTGTTTGTCATTCTTTCTTTTTGGTTAATAGGTCTTTGACTTGAAGTATGTGAAAGATTATCCTAAAGCCCTTTTAGGTTCTGATTTTACTCTGTTCGACCCTGACTTTAAGTTAACCTTTTCAAATGCCTTTTCTAGATTAACACAAGGCAATTACCCTTTGCCTTTGAAGTGGCCTCCTTTTGTTTGTTTCCAGAGTCAATAGATGAACATAAGGAATCTGGATCACTAACAAGAGGAGTAGACACTACGTGATCCTTGATGGGATTACTATTTACTGGTCTAGTCTTAGTGTTCATTAAAGTCTCAGATGGTGGTGGAACCACTTGTAACCCAATCCCTCCCCGTTGTTCCTGTCTCTCACTAAGTGTTGGACTATGTGTGAAGAACTAGTCCAACTATGCAGTTTCTGTTTTAATGAATTTACTTCTACTTCTAGAACTGCCTTTTGCTTCTTAGTGTCTTCTAAGGAGTTTAGATAGTACCTAATATCATTAGCTTGGTTAAATGCAACTACTTCGGTTTCCCTAAGCTGTTTAGTCAAAAGGTCTATATTCTTTATAACTATGCATTTTGTTTTAGTACCCTATTAGCCTCAGTGCACAGTTGCAAATCTTTTATAAGTTACATTATGACTAATAACCTAGTAAACTTTTCATCTATGCTATTCCTAAAAGTATCACAATCAGAACAAGAATGATTATTAAACATTTGGTCAGTAGTACTTACCTGAGTTGATTCAGAAGAGTTAGCCATCAACGCAGCATCAGATGTCTCTGGTTCTGGTGATTCTGTCTTTTCTGTCTCTGACGTGGTAGTATCCTCTTTAGGCTGGTAACTGACCTCGGTTGCAGTTGCTTCTTCACTATGTGACATCGCTATCTCAACTGCTAGATCTCCTTCACTAGCGGAATCACTGTCAATATCTTCTACACTTGCAATGTTGATTCCCCTGGTGAGACAAACCTAAAGCTCCAATCCTGTCTTTCATCATGAGCAGTCAAGGCTTTGGATCCTTGTTTGATGAAGTAGAACTGGTAGCTTGCTTGTCTTGACGAGTGAAGGACGAGAATGGGTTCCCGTTACCCGTCTTCTTAGGCTTGACACATTCTCTTTTGAAGTGCCCCTTCTCTCACAGTTGAAGCAGATCACTTTGCTCTTGTCAAAGCCGAATGTGGTGTCCTTAGTAGCTACTAAGTTCTGTCCGGTTTGTTTTACAAACTTCTTTGCCCTCCGGACAACACTGGCTAAAGCCCACATTATATCCATTCTCTCAAGCTCCATTTCGACCACCTGCTCGTAGTCCTCATCTGCCAAATGGCAGTTTCCAATCTTTCCAGCAACTAGTTCATCATAAGAATGAACCACTGCTGCCAAAAGATCCATGTGCTCTCGAGCTACTTCACAGTCACATTACGAGGTTCTCGGTCTTCAGTTTAGTAGCATTCGCTTCAGATCCAATGTATTGGGTACAAGAAGACCCTGACTTTTCTGAACCTGAAGGAGGTGCATGTGTAGGACCCGATGAGCTAGACACAAATGCAGTCTGGAGAGGTGCTCCAGATGTCTTAGCTTGAGGCGTGGCATTGTATAAAGCTAGATTTTGATTGTACGTAGACTTCTGAGCTCTGTACTTCATTCTAAGTGATTCTTCTCGCAACTTAAGAATGAAGTCATTATATCCAGTTTTGACAGCATTCCATTCTATCTAAGATTAGACACGAATGAAACCCATTTTTCAGGCAATCCGTCTGCAAAATTAGTAACTTTCTCTTCATGGTAGTAGCCACTCCATGTGTATGCAATTCACTCACCAGATGGTAGAATCTATCTATAACATCGTCCAAACTCTCGTTTCCCATCGATGAGAAGTTGTCGAATTCCTTCTTTAACTCCTTAGCCTTGATTGCCTTCAACGAGGCATTCCTGTCGTACTCTTTTCTAGCTCATCCCATAGTTTCTTGGACTGCTTATTCTCTGAGTACTGGTGGAATATGTCTTTAGGGATAGACTGTGTAATCAATGCATAGACCCTCTTCTCTGCATTATATTTGACTTTTTGCGCGTCGTCATCCCTCCTAAGGTTAACTTTACTCCATCGGCTCCCACCGGCGTACTATATCCAATCTCAATGGCTTCCCACAGATTCGGATCCACACCATTGAGGTAGATCTCAAAACGTTGTTTCCAGTGGGGAAACTCATCTAACGTTAAAAGCTTTGGTGGTTTATTATGATTACCCACCTCACTCTCAAGTAACAGCAGGTTCTGGATCCTAGAGTCCTTCCCAGCAGTAAGGCTGACATTTGATCTTCCATTGTGAATAACCTTAAGTCTAATACACAATTTTCACTAGGGCGACTGAAGGGTGCGAATGGACTAGTCGTGCGTATGAACTCTACGACTGGTTCAATCGTGCGGCTGAACTAAGTGATTAGCTCAGTCGTGCGAATGAATCTGATGCGTATGAACAGTACGACCGAACGGTGCAATCGTACGAATGGAGATACTACTATGTCCAATCGTGCGTCTGAGCAATGCGAATGAGGTCCAGTCGTGCGAATGGCTCACTCGTGCGACTGAAGCTGCTGTTATGCGAAAATTTCTAGGTTAAACGTGTTTTAGCCGTAAAAATTTGAACTTTCGCAAGGTTTAATTGCCTAAGTCCGTAGAAACCAAACTTTGATGAGCAGGGAACGTCCAAGATCACTTTTGACACAAAAGATTGCGTTTTTAGTGCAAAAACACCAACTATTTATCAATCTTGATTGAATCACACGTAATCAAGAGCCAAAGCTCTGATACCACTTGTTAGGACCTGGTATATTTACACGAAATACCTGGAGATTAGCATGTATACCAGATCAAATAGTGTGGAATCCTATTTGATTGGCGATCCAATCAGTGAGAACACACGAATAATCAATCAGGAATTGAAACTAACGTTAGAAATCGATTGAGAATCGATCTAATGTGTTCTGTGAACTTGGAGAACGAGTTGGGAGGTTTCTGGATGGCTAGGGTACGTCTGGAATCGTAATTGATCGAGAGTTTTTATTTTTCACGAATTGAGTTGTATGTATAGGTTGGTATTATTCAATCGTGCGACTGAACCATTAGTATGGTTCAGTCGTGCGATTGAGCCATGCGGTTGATTCATTCGCACGACTGAGTGTTCAGTCGTGCGACTGAGCCAATCTTATGTTACAATCATACGACTAATCAGTCTACTGGTTCAGTCGTACGACTGAGTCATTCGTATGAAGGTGTTCATGCTTATGGTCCATTCGCATGGGCCATTCGCATGATAACTTCATTATTTTAAGTTTGAATGTATTAATTAGTAAACATTATATGTAAACATTCAATCAATCACTAACCTAATTATCTTTCACTTTACGTTACATAATACTTTCGGTTCATTCATTAACATAACACGTAAAGCCATGGAAAGATAAACATTCATATCATAGGAACATAACATAACATACCATACATACATCATCATAGGGCATCATACATACATAACATACATCATGCATATTCATGCAACATCATCATCATCATCATCATCTCATCATCATCATCATCATCATCATACATACCCATCATACCATCTATGACCCCAAAAGTCAACTTATAGTTCCCCGGGAATTTCCCAAGTCAAAGCCTACTTTACACATTTTCCCTAAAAATCAGAAAAATAATCTAAGTCCTAGGCGCATGGACACGATGCAGGCACATGGACACTATTCGGGCGCATCGGGATCACTTAGGCGCATGAGCCACTTTCAGGCGCATGGGGACTTTTGGACGTTTGAACACTTAGTAAATTCCAGCCCAATCTAGGCGCATGGATACTATTCGGACGCATGAACACTTAGGCGCATGGGCCACTTAGGCGCATGGGCCACTTGGGCGCATGGCACTATTCGGGCGCATGAACACTTAGGCGCATGGGCCACTTGGGCGCATGGGCACTATTGGGGCGCATGGCCCTACCCTTGGTCATCCGACTTACATTTCTAGGCGCATGGACCACTGTTCAGGCGTATGAGCAGAACTTGAACATTTCTAAGGCAAATTTTGGGCGTATGGCTTACTGTTTAGGCGCATGACCTACACAATTCTTTCTAAGGTAGTTTCAGATGTATGAACACTAATCTAGGCGCATGAGCATTCTGTAAACATGTTTCTAGGATATTTTCAATCCTAATCATCGAATTCATCCGTTCTAAGCATAATGTGGCTATTCTAAACATGGTAGCCTATACACCATCCAGAACTAACATCCAACATACACATTACATACGGGTATTCACATACACTTTGTAAAAATCATTTTAATACGTTTTCAGCCCCAAATATGTTTCAAAACATGTAAAACCGGGGTCTAGAACTCACCTGGTGCAACTTGGGTGTTCTTCCTTTTAACCCGCTTGCAAAGAGTTCAAAACACCTAGAAATAACTCCAAAAACACACACACCCGAGCACAAACACAGCCCATAAGCATACAAACATATAACCGGGATAAAACCCGACATAAAAGCATAAAAACCTTGAATTCTTACCTTGAATTCGACTTCTCTTCTTCTTCCTATCTTCAACCGAGAGTTTTTCTCTGCTCTCTCTCTCTAAAACCGAGACAAATGGTGAAGTGAGGTGAGGGTGGGCGGCCATACTCCTTTTACACCAACTTTTGAAAGTTTTGTCCTTTTTGGACACTTTTAGTCCCTCCACTTGGACTTTATTGCCTTTCTTGCTTTTATTCTTTATATCTTGATTTGTAAAAATAGCCGGGTGTCACAAGTCCACCCCCTTATATAGGTTTCGTCCCTGAAACCTATTATTCCTCAAACATATAAGGATAATGCTGCCGCATCTCCTCCTCAGTCTCCCATGTGGACTCGGATCCCTTCTTGTGCTTCCATTGTACACGCACAAGAGGAACCACTTTATTTCGCAGCCTCTTCTCTTTATGATTGATGATTGCCACTGGTTGCTCCACATAATTAAGCCTTTCATCTACTTCGATATCCTCCAGTGGAACAATCATGTCTTCATCAGCTATACACTTTCTCAGATGCGACACATGGAATGTCGGATGAATCCCACTTAACTCATCCGGTAATTCCAACCTATAGGCCACCTCTCCTACTCGAGCAAGGACTCGGAAAGGGCCTATATATCTTGGGCTCAACTTGCCCCGCTTCCTGAATCTGATAATTCCCTTCCAAGGTGAGACCTTCAACATAACCCGGTCATCCACCTGGAACTCGATCGGTCTGCGTCGTTTATCGGCATACGACTTCTGTCTATCTTTAGCTGCCTTCATGAAGGCTTTAATCTTCTCAAGCTTCTCTGTCATAGCCTCGATTACTTTGACGCTCCCCAATTCCTTTTGACCAATATCACCCCAACAAATGGGTGTTCTGCATTGCCTATCGTATAGCATCTAGTATGGTGACATGCCAATGCTGGCATGATAACTATTGTTGTACGAGAATTCAACTAACGGCAAGTGGTCATCCCAACTTCCTCCAAAATCAATCACACATGCCCAAAGCATGTCTTCTAACGTCTGAATGGTCCTTTCTAACTGACCATCAGTTTGGGGATGATAAGCCGTGCTAATATGTAACCTCGTCCCCATGGCATCGTGGAATTTCTTCCAGAATTTAGATGTAAACCGGGTGTCACGATCCGACACAATAGACACTGGCACACCATGACGAGTTACAATCTCCTTGATGAACAGGTCAGCCAACCTCTCGGATGAATATGTCTCGCGGATCGGTAGGAAGTGAGCACTCTTCGTCAAGCGGTCAACAATGACCCATATGGCATCGTATCCTTTCGGAGTACGTGGCAGCTTCGTAATGAAATCCATGGTGATGTGCTCCCACTTCCACTCCAGTATATCCAAAGGTTGGATCTTCCTATACGGCTTTTCATGTTCCGCCTTCACTTGCAAACAAGTAAGGCATTTGCTCACATACTCCACCACGTCACGCTTCATACCCGGCCACCAATAATCCTTCTTCATGTCTTGGTACATCTTTGTGGCACCGGGATGGATAGAGTATCGGGTCTTGTGAGCTTCGTCCATAATCTTCACACATAGATTCCCGAAATGAGGAATCCACACCCGTCCAAATTGAGTTTTAACACCAAGTGTGCTTTCACTCAATTCCCCAACCAGACCTCTCATTCTTTCAGAGTTTAGATGATCTTCTTTTAATGCCTCATCCTGAAACTCCTTGAATTGCTTCATTACGTCAGAGGTCATGATTAGTTGGTATGCTTTCACTCGAATCGGTTCGGGCCTCTCCTTCCGGCTAAGAGCATCGGCCACCACGTTGGCTTTGCCCGGATGGTAATGGATCTCGCAATCATAATCCTTTATAAGCTCCAACCATCATCTCTGCCTCATATTCAGGTCCTTCTGCTCAAAGAAGTACTTTAAGCTCTTGTGATCGATGAAGATGGTGCACTTCGTTCCATACAGATAGTGCCTCCAAATCTTTAGTGCAAAGACCACGGCCGCTAGTTCCAAGTCATGAGTAGGGTAGTTAACCTCATGAACCTTTAGCTATTGGGATGCGTAGGCTATAACTTTTCCTCTTTGTATTAACACACACCCCAACCCCGAGTAAGAAGCGTCTGAATACACCACCAAATCTTCGCTTCCATCGGGTAACGACAAGACAGGAGCTTGAGTCAACCTCGCCTTCAACTCCTCGAATGCCTTCTCCTGAGCCTGACCCCATACATACATTACATCCTTCCGTGTCAACTTAGTCAGTGGAGAAGCAATCTTAGAGAAGTCTTGGATAAATCTCCTATAGTAGCCCGCCAAACCCAAGAAACTACGAATCTCGGATGGCGTCTTTGGAGACTTCCATTGTGTCACTGCCTCTACCTTAGCCGGGTCCACCATAATCCCATCGGGATTCACCACATGACCCAAGAACTGAACTTCGCGTAACCAAAACGCGCACTTGGAGAATTTTGCATACAACTTCTCCCTTCTTAACGTCTCCAGAACCTCCCGAATGTGACCGGCATGCTCAATCTCACTCTTCGAATAAATCAGGATATCGTCAATAAACACAATCACCAATTTATCTAACATTGGCCGACACACTCGATTCATCAGATCCATAAAAGCAGCTGGTGCATTAGTCAATCCAAACGACATAACGAGGAACTCATAGTGACCGTAGCGCGTGCGAAAAGCTGTTTTAGGAATGTCCTACTCCATCACTTTTAGTTGATGGTAACCAGATCGAGGATCTATCCTCGAAAACCAACTGGCACCTTGGAGCTGATCAAACAGATCGTCTATTCTGGGTAGGGGGTATCGGTTTTTCACTATCAACTTGTTCGGCTCTCGGTAGTCAATACACATCCTCATACTACCGTCTTTCTTCTTCACAAATAATACCAGAGCACCCCATGGAGAGATACTTGGTCTAATGAACCCTTGTCCAGCAATTCTTGCAACTGCTCCATTAACTCTTTCATCTCAGTTGGAGCCAACCGGTACGGTGCCTTGGCAACGGGTTGAGCACCGGGTATCAAGTCAATTTGGAACTCAACCTCGCGATCTGGTGGCACACCGGGTAAGTCTTCTGGGAATACGTCCGGAAAGTCGCGCACCACTGGTACTTCGGATAATTGCGATACTGATGCATCCACATCTTTTATGTATGCCAAGTAGGCACTACATCCGCGTCTCATTCACTTTCGCACCACCGCCATCGAAATCACCCTCGGGATCGTCGTGACGCGATCACCATAAACCGTCACCTCATTTTTGTCAGACGTTTTCAATCGGATCATCTTCTTGTGACACACGATATTTTCCTCATAGGTTGCTAACCAGTCCATCCCTAGTACTACATCAATCCACCCAGGGGTATCACATATAACCTAGCAACAACCTATGGCCTTCTAGTTCTATGGCACAGTCCTCTATCACCTCCGTAATTCTAGTGGACTTACCAATAGCAGTTTCTACATCAAATGTCTCACCAATACATCTACTCTTATTGGGAAACTTAGCACCAAAGGCAGCAGAAATAAAACTCCTACTAGCACCAGAATCAAACAACATAGATACAAGAGTTTGGTTTACTAGAAACATTCTTGACACCATGTCAGGATCTGTCCTAGCCTCCTCCCGAGTCATCGTGAAAGCTCGGGTGCTTGCCTTCTGCCCTTCTCCTCCGCCTTCTTCACCCCGGAACTCTCGGCCCTTGGCTTCTTACACTCCCTACTCATGTGACCACTTCCCCCACAGTTGAAACACCTCATGCCTCCACAATCTCTAGCCATACGGCCAGACTTCCCACACTTGAAACAAATATTTGATCCCTATCTACACTCACCACCGTGCTCCTTCCCGCACTTGCCACACTTCTCCAACCCAGCACTAGCTGTGACCACACGTCGGTCACCTACCCTCACCGCCTTATTGTTTGGAGCGGCTCTACCACGCCCGAACTGTTTCCCATTCCAGTTTCTCCCATCCCTACTCATCTTCTTCTCCTCAGCCACTACCACCTCACGCTCATCATATAGTATACCAGCCAAATCAACCGCCGACCTAAAAGTGCTTGGCCGGGCGGCGATCATATGCCTACGGATATCCGCCGGCAGTCCCTAAATACATCTCTTAATCTTTCGTGACAGTGGCGTCACCTGATCGGGCACTAGTCGTGCCATTTCATTGAATTTTGTGGTGTACTCTTGGTGTGTCATAGTTCCCGCCTCTAGTTGCAGAAACTCTCTCTCAACCTTGTCCATTTCCCAGTGAGGACAAAACTCCTCGATCACCAACCTTTTCAACTCCGACTATCTCATTCTCCCAATCGCCCGACTACCCTCGGCTTGGACGATATTGTCCCACCAGCACAGAGCCGAGTCTACGAATGAGTGGGTAGCGAACTTAACCTTCTGGTCTTCTCGGCACTCGCTGATATCAAGTACCGCCTCCATTTCCCTCACCCACCGGTGAGCAGCAGTGGCAGTGCCGTTTCCATCGAAAGTAGGGGGTTTGCATCTCATAAACACCCCGTAGTTGCAGCCTCGGGTCGCCTCAGGCGCAGGCTCTTCTTCCTCGTCCTTATCATCAGACGGAACTATCTTGGTCTCGGGCTGTCTTCTTTCGCCCGTAGGTCCATTCCTTTCCTTTCTCTCTCCCTCTCTAACTGCCTTTATCACTCCAGTCACCACAGACGGTAGGATCGTCTGCATGACTTGGTGTACTTCTTCTACAACCGCCTCCTTCACTGAGGCTCTCAGGTTAGCACTCTCATCTCCGGCCTTCGGATGAGGAGTTTCTGGTTCTTCATGAACCACTTTCTCGACTCTGGGCCTCCCCCTCTTGGGTCGCGGTTCGGCACCGGGACCTCCACCATGAGAGGCCTTCGAAGATCTTCCACCAGCCATCACCTAACACACTGAAAGATTCAAACACCAACACGGTCATTCAAGGGAACAACTCAGTTTATGTCAAGTATAGTAAGTCCCTAATTACAGTGGCCAGTTGTGATTAGCCACTTACTTTACTCTTCATACCCCGAGCATTACCTGTCCCGACTAAATTAGTATTTAAATCTACATACAACACATAACCACATAACATGCGCACATAAACCGGTTAACATTACAAAAATACCTGATGGCACGCAGCTACTCAGATTGGTATCCCATTCCCATTCCGTCCCATTCTCAGTTTAAGTTAAGGTTTATTTTGAAATTTTACCCATTTCACTTAAACTTTAGCTCTGATACCAACTTGTAAGGCCCCGTTCTCGGGACGCTTACAGCTGGTGATTCATCGCACGTAAAACATATACTTTACATTTATTCATCAAAACATTGCAGCGGAAAACATAAAATAAATGGCATTTCATTTCATCCTAAAAATTTTGCAAAATAATGCATCATTTGTCGGTTACAAAATTATATCGTTGTATTACATCACAAAAGCCTTAATTAAATGGATGCCATCCAAAAGGAGCTGAGCAGTCGCCTCGTGCCATCCCCAGCAACGTTTACCTGCCAACTGAAAACGTATAAAAGTCAGCGTTGCTGAGTGAGTTCTAGTTTTATAATAAAACATACATAAAATCGTTATTTATTTCTTTTCAAAACCCATACTATACGTTTCATTCGTTTGTGATCATACATCATACGTACATACAGATAATATCATTATTATCTTCCATTACGTTCATTAGCCATCATTCATTCATTACATCTTGTAACATGTACAATACCCCGAACATTGTGCACGAAGCTGGTTACTGGGCCTGAGGTCTATCATAGACCCTGAACATTGTGCACGAAGCTGACTCCAGTACCTGAGGCAAGTACATTCACCGTTCATCTTTTCGTTTTATTCCGGATCAATGCCATAGGCTGTACCCCGAACATTGTGCACGAAGCTGGTTACTGGGCCTGAGGTCTTTCATAGACCCCGAACATTATGCACGAAGCTGACTCCAGTTCCTGGGGAAAGCGGCAAGGATCCTATATGTGTGGTCAATCACAAGGATTGGACCCTAGTGGGCATCCTTTTGGGGTAGCTAACCCACACACAGTTGAGCTAACACCCTTCATTGGGTGTGAACCTCCATACATTTGCTTGCAAGACTTTTTACGTTCATTCGCTCGTTAATGCATGCATTCATTCATCATGTTCCTCTTTCATTATCTTTCACATTACGTTACATAATACTTTCGGTTCATTCATTAACATAACACATAAAGCCATGGAAAGATAAACATTCATCATCATAGGAACATAACATAACATACCATACATACATCATCATAGGGCATCATACATACATAACATACATCATGCATATTCATGCAACATCATCATCATCATCATCATCATCATTATCATCATCATCATCATCATCATCATCATATCATCATCATCATCATCATCATCATCATACATGCCCATCATACCATCTATGACCCTAAAAGTCAACTTATAGTCCCCCGGGAATTTCCCAAGTCAAAGCCTACTTTACACATTTTCCCAAAAAATCAGAAAAATAATCTAAGTCCTAGGCGCATGGACACAATGCAGGCGCATGGACACTATTCGGGCGCATCGGGATCACTTAGGCGCATGGGCCACTTTCGGGCGCATGGGGACTTCTGGACGTGTGAACACTTAGTAAATTCCAGCCCAATCTAGGTGCATGGATACTATTCGGACGCATGAACACTTAGGCGCATGGGCACTATTGGGGCGCATGGCCCTACCCTTGGTCATCCGACTTACATTTCTAGGCGCATGGACCACTGTTCAGGCGTATGAGCAGAACTTGAACATTTCTAAGGCAAATTTTGGGTGCATGGGTTACTGTTTAGGCGCATGACCTACACAATTCTTTCTAAGGCAGTTTCAGACGTATGAACACTTATCTAGGCGCATGAGCATTCTGTAAACATGTTTCTAGGATATTTTCAATCCTAATCATCGAATCCATCTGTTCTAAGCATAATGTGGCTATTCTAAACATGGGTAGCCTATACACCATCCAGAACTAACATCCAACATACACATTACATACGGGTATTCACATACACTTTGTAAAAATCATTTTAATACGTTTTCAGCCCCAAATATGTTTCAAAACATGTAAAAACCGAGGTCTAGAACTCACCTGGTGCAACTTGGGTGTTCTTCCTTTTAACCCGCTTGCAAAGAGTTCAAAACACCTAGAAATAACACCAAAAACACACACACCCGAGCACAAACACAGCCCATAAGCATACAAACACATAACCGGGATAAAACCCGACATAAAAGCATAAAAACCTTGAATTCTTACCTTGAATTCAACTTCTCTTCTTCTTTCTATTTTTAACCGAGAGTTTTTCTCTGCTCTCTCTCTCTCTAAAACCGAGACAAATGGTGAAGTGAGGTGAGGGTGGGCGGCCATACTCCCTTTACACCAACTTTTGAAAGTTTTGTCCTTTTTGGACACTTTTAGTCCCTCTACTTGGACTTTATTGCCTTTCTTGCTTTTGTTCTTTATATCTTGACTTGTAAAAGCCGGGTGTTACATTAGGAATGCCTAACCGATAAATGGAATGTGTATCGTATATATTTACACTTCTATAATTTCTCTTGTTAGAAGTTTGACCACTCAAATTATGAGTTTTGGTAGAGGTTTTGCCTTTTAGAAGGGTGCTCTTAGGTTTAAACTCAAATGGTGATGTAATTTGATGAGTGTAAGGATATGATAGATTTCTCACTAAACAAAAATAAATAAAATAGAATGATACTCTAGCATCTAAGAACGCCCCACGTCTTGGATATCTTTTAGGAATGCCTAACCGATAAATGGAAGGTGTATCGTAAATATTTACACTTCTATAATTTCTCTTGTTAGAAGTTTGATCACTCAAATTATGAGTTTTGGTAGAGGTTTTGCCTTTTAGAAAGGAGCTCTTAGGTTTAAACTCAAATGGTGATGTAATTTGATGAGTGTAAGGATATGATAGATTTGTCACTAAACAAAATAAATAAAATAGAATGATACTCTAGCATCTAAGAACGCCCCACGTGGCCTCTAAAGACGACCTCGTGACATTGAAATCAGTTAAAGTATAATTGCATTTTTCCCAAGCTTATAAATACATCATTTATAGACTAAACCAAGGTTTTTTAGAATCAATCCAAGGTTCATAGATGATTAGGTTAATGGGAAAGAATAATTTAAACTTTAAAGTTAACATGAATTTGAACAAGTTGTATAACATCAAATTAGTTATTTTAAACTGAATCTAGTATATTTTATAAGACTTACGAAAGTTTTTAACACATTAAAATCTTTTATAAAGTGGAAGTATAAAACAAAATGGATGGAAGAACCTTTTATAAGAAGTCCTCCGGTGCGTTCTAATTTTTGAACATGCAATAACACAATTTTATGCAAGACTTCATGATTGGAATTTGTCACATGTTTCATTTATAATGAAGCACATAATGTTGGGAAAATCAACATATTAGTAGAGTACTATAGAGATGCATAAACCGGGTTTTGGGCAGAACCCGGAACCGGGTTCGGTCCGGTCGGGTTTTTTTGTACCCGGGTACGAACCCGGCTCGGGTTGGAGGGCACAAAAACCCTACCCGGCCTATCCAGTTAGGGTTGGGTCGGGTCCAAAAATCAGGTACAACCAGGTTTTTTAATTTTTTTAATTATTGTTACCGTTACCGTTACCGTTACCGTTACCGTTACCGTTACCGTTACCGTTACCGTTACCGTTACCGTTACCGTTACCGTTACCGTTACCGTTGCGGTTCCGGTTGCGGTTCCGGTTGCGGTTCCGGTTGCGGTTGCGGTTGCGGTTGCGGTTGCGGTTGCGGTTGCGGTTGCGGTTGCGGTTGCGGTTGCGGTTGCGGTTGCGGTTGCGGTTGCGGTTGCGGTTGCGGTTGCTGTTGCGGTTGCGGTTGCTGCTGCGGTTGCTGCTGCTGCTGCTGCGCTGCTGCTGCTGCTGCTGCTGCTGCTGCTGCTGCTGCTGCTGCTGCGCTGCTGCTGCTGCTGCTGCTGCTGTGCTGCTGCTGTTGCTGTTGCTGTTGCTGCTGCTGTTGCTGCTGTTGCTGCTGTTGCTGCTGTTGCTGCTGCTGTTGCTGTTGATGCTGCTGTTGCTGCTGCTGTTGATGTTGCTATTGTTGCTGTTGTTGCTGTTGTTGTTGTTGTTGTTGTGTTGTTGTTGTTGTTGTTGTTGTTTGTTGTTGTTGTTGTATTGTTGTTGTTGTTGTTGTAGTTGTTATTATTATAACAACATTAAAAAAATCTATAACTCATTACTTTATGATTTATTTATTAAAACAACTGTAAAATACATTAACGAATCAATAATAATAATATAAATTTTTATTTAACTAATCGTTTATTTTCTTCGAGAGGCTTTATCAAATGCTAATTTTTCATCGGATATACCACAAGATACTCCTTCTTCTACCTCTTCATCGTGTATTTTAGATTCGATTGCAATTTCGTCTTCAAGATTTGTTTTGTCTTGTATACTATCCATCGCGTCTAAGTGGACCTTTAAACAAATGCACATCTCCACCGCTTCCGGAGTTAATCTTGTTCTCCGTAATGATATTACCCTCACACTAAGAGAAAACGCAGACTCCGAAGCTACCGTAAAAGCTTGGACGCTTAGTAAATCACGGGCTATAGCGGAAAGAATTGGAAATTGGGATTCCTTTCCTTTCCACCAAGCCAAAATATGAAATGCATGATAATCTTGAGTACTCATAATTGAAATAAAATTCGTCGTACTATATATACCAACTTCGCTTGTTGGGGCGTTACCCCTTTGTCGTTTAGCCGTCACATCCCGAACAACATTCAACATAGTCATAACGGGGTCTTTAACCGAGGTACTAGCACTTGAGGTTGATTCTCTTGGCGTAGTTATATTTACATTAAGCCCATATTTATTTAAATAAAAATTATAAATAGTTTTCAAATTTTATTAAAAACTGTTTTTGCCTCGGTTGAAAATTTGGGGTTTTCATCATGCATATCCAAATTGTCATCGTTTATCAAACATTCTACCCCGCAAAATTTAAAAAAGGATTTAAAGCAGCGGCACAAGTAAAAATAGATGGTAACTCAAGAAAATATTTTTTAACTTGTCTTTCATTTGTTCTATCATTTCTCTAAACATATTATTTTTATTTTGAAAAATTTTTAAAATTCAAAGCCATGAAATATAATTCTTGAAGCACCGAATAACTAGTGGGATAATAAACTCCCGATAATTTTGTAGTTGAGTTTTTAAACACGTCAAGAAATTCAGATAAATGTTCAATATTTTTCCAACCCAAATCTGGAAACAGGTCGGCTTCGCATTTATCCGAAAGACTATTATGAAAAGCTTTTAAAGTGCCTTTTCGTTTTAAAGCATAATCAAACATATGACAAGTTGAATTCCACCTAGTAGGTACATCCCAATTAGGCCCTAAAAATTTAGATTTTGTATCCTTACAAAGTTGTTTATAATCTTGATATATTTTTCTACTTTTTTTAAAAACGTTGTGTAACATAAATCGAAAAGCTTTTATAAAGCTATCAACAAATGGTACGGATAGCCATCTTGCACTACTAAATTAATAATATGCGCAACACAACGAGTATAAAAAATCACCATTTGCAATCGGAAGATATTTTAATTTTAATATTTCAACCGCGGTTGTGTTGTTGATAGCGTTATCAAATACCATTGAAAATATTTTATTTTGTAAATTAAAAGTAGTTATTACATTATCCAAAAAGTAAAATAAAAACTCTCCGGTGTGTGGATATGGAAATAGATCAAATGCAATCGTACGTTTCATCATTTGCCATGAACTGGGATCTACCCAATGAGCGGTGACGCAAATGTATGATTCGGGCAAATCGTTGGCGCTGACCAAATGTCACTAGTTAAGTTTACAGCAGTATTTATATATTCAAATAAAACAATTAAATTAATTTTTGCTTGCTTCCATAATTTTAAACAATAACGTCTAAGTGTAGAACGACTTACGTGAGTGTAACGAGGTTGATGTGTCTCTCGAATTAAGTTGGTTAACCGAGGGTTGTCGAAGTGATTAAAAGGCAAATCTTCTTGAATCACAAACTTCGCCATTCGATCTCGAACCTCATTAACGTTGTAATTAAAGATTCCATCGTCTCCACTCAATTTTGTTTGTTGCGAATCTGGATTATTTTTCAACAACTTACAAAACTTCTTGCTAATTTGTTTGTTTAAAGTCGTATGCAGGATCGATGTTAGTCACTTAACACTTTGTTTTTCTCTCACACTCACCTAGAACAACACTCGGGTTAAGATAGAATCAGTAAGAGTTGATCACAATATAGAAAGTAGTAAAACAATACAGGAAGTAATTTTTCAAGGTACTTTTATATATTGCTTCTCAACTCAATAATACAAGACCCTTACAAGCAGTGTCGAATGAGTTACAAAGAGAACCTATATATAATACTACCTACAGCTAGATATACTTTGATACCAGTTGGGATTCTATAACTGAAGCCTATACTACAAGACTATAGTTTAAGGTATCTCGGATAAAGTCTTATCTGAGATTTGGTAGTCAGGACATGTCCCTGACTTACCTTTTGTCACCAACTAAAGTTGGTAACATGTATTATCATGAAAAGGTGAGGAGTGGAATAAAGTATGGTCAATTGCATGGCTCTTTGAGAAAATGCCATACAGTATCAGAGGTCCGCAACGGAGTGTCAGAGACCATACTTGTGTCCACTGGTTCATAGAAGTGTCTTTCGAAGGTTAAATGGCTTCGGAAGAGTAAGTACTTCCGAAGCCACTTATACTTCGGAAGAGGCTGCTTCTTCCAAGGCTTGGAGGATTCTTCTTTTCATCATACTTCGGAAGTGGTCTTCAGCTTATTCCTCTAAGACTTGAACTTCGGAAGTATACACTTGACTTCAGAAGTAGAGTTCTGTCTTCGGAAGTTGATCTTTCACTTTGTCTTTGGAAGAACTCTACAACCTTCAGAAGTTCCATGCTAAGCTTCGGAAGCCTTTGCATGCAGCACCAAAATTATCTAAGTGACTTAGTTTTGGTTGTATTAGCCTTCTTCTTGATCCAACAAACTCCCCCTAGGCTGATGCTACCAATACCTCACTTGTTTCTGCTTCTCAAAACTTTCAGCACCAAGGAGAGTAAATATTTTTCTGTCTCCTTGTTCTTCCCTGATGTGGTGCTGAGAAGTTTGTATAGATCCTTGGTAGACAGGAAGTCTAGTCTGTCACCTTGGATAACATGTACCCTCTGTTGTTGCCCTCGGAAATGAGTTAGTTGATGGGAGCCGTAATCATATTCCCATCTAACTATAGGTTCCAATTCTGGACCCTCCACCATCTGTAGAAAGGCAGTGCCTTTGGTAGGAGGTCTTTCCTTGTCTTCTTGTCTTCTTAATCTCAACTCTTCTTCAATCTTGGCCTTTGTAGTTAGCTCAACTAGGTGAAGGCTGCTGAGATGATTTCTGATGAGTGCAGCAGCTTCAGAGTTGGAGGGGTTGGAGAATGGCTTTTCTGCTAACTCAGCAATATCAAACCTACTGGAGTGTAGCAGAAAGGTTGCATTAAGTATATTGACTTCGCCATTCTCCCTTTCCACAACAAAGTTGTGAGAAGTTTCATTGAACCTCCACTGGACTATTTTCTTTCTAGGCACAAAAGACTGACGCGGAATCTTGTCCTCTTTCTTGGTGTCCAGCAGAGTCACTAGTTTCCTTCTAAGTTTCTTCTCTTCATCATTTAAAGAATCTGAGTTGAGGCCTAGAAGTCTAGCTGCATGTTCCAGTGTTCCTCTAGGTAAATCAAGAAATTGATCTCTTGTGAGGGAACAAGAGGATCCATCAACATAGGTTCTTGATTACCTTGAATTCCTTAAGAGAGAGATGTTGAGAAGACTAAGGGGATGGTTTAGGGGTGAAGGGTTCGGTTTTAATGGAGAAGGGTAGGGTTGAGGGTTCAGGTTGTGGTTGAGTGGTTGCAGTGAAGGTCATCCCTTTTATCCTTCCGTACATCTCTTTCTTCTTTCCCAACCAGATGTCAGCCTTGATTTCACTGACAATCTGTTGGAGTGTCTTCTCAGACATGGGACCCACCTGCCTTCCAGAGAAGCCATGGGCCCGAAGATAGTCTTTCATCCAGGCCTTTTCACTGAGCTTCCTGGTTGCAGTGTCCCTAGCTTTTTCCTCCTCTTCTTCTTCTCTCCTTTGTCTTTTCTCTTGCAGCCTTCTTTCTTTCTTTCTCCATTTGATCCCGCTCTTTGTTGTAGAGCCAGAGGATCGTCTCATCATTGTGTGGAGAAAGTTCTTGAGGATTAAAGCCTCTGGAGAGTAGGAAATTTATCATGTTTCTCGTCAGCTGCAGTTCAGCTTCCTTCTGTTTGTCTTCTTCTTTCTCCAAGGCCAACCTAGCTTCTTTTTCAAGTTTCAGCCGGGTTGCCTTCTCCAAATTCACTAGCTCCTCTAGTGGTAGCAGGAGTGTCTCTTCATTGGCAGCTCCTATTTGGATAAGCTGGTCAATGAACTCTTCCCTTCTCTTATTGTTGACAGCCTCCTGATTGGTTGCAGCTGCTTTTGTGCTGGCAGCTAGCAACTTCTCAGTTGGAAGTCTTCCTTTCTTCTTAAGTTTCTCAATCTTTTCCGCTACCTGAAGTTCTTCCGCAGTCATCTTTCTTTTCCCTTTATCCTTTGAAGAGTCTGACTGTGGTGGTTCTTGGAGAGTGGATTCTGATTGTGAGAGAGGTAGAGATGGTGTCTGGGATGGAGGTGGCGTCAGAAAGTCCTCGCTGTTCACCTCAGATGCCATTTCAAGGATTGCATCTATGATGATCAGTTCCTCGGACATTTTACCAGTCCTTCCGCAGCTTCCATTTCAGCTTCGGAAGATTCAGCTTGTTCTTTTGAGGCTTTAACTTCAGCTTCAAAAGTTAGAGGAGATGCAATTATGTCCCAACTGTTTCAGTTGTTGGGCCTTCAGTCCTTATTTCCCTTTCGAATGAATCTTAGGTTCCATGTGGACCTTAGGTTGACCAACTTCTTCCACAGTGGTAGAAGGTGCAGTCAGCCTCTGAAGCTCTTCAGCTCCGAAGTAGAGCATTGCAGCATCTGGGCTTGGCTGATCAGTAGAGGATCTCAACAGAAACTTGGTAAAGAGTCTGTAGAGATCGCTGAGCATCTTTGAGTCAATCTGAAAAATAACTTGAGATGGCTTAGACATAGTAATAATAGGAGTAGAGGAAGTTGAGGTTGAAATGTGTCTCTATTATGGGTCCTCAAGTGTTTGTCTCTGAACATTCTCCCCCTTTTTGGTAGCATCATCTTGAGAGCTAGATGAGCAAGAAGAAGAAGTCAATGAAACCTGAACAGGTACATGCCTAACAAACCTCTCTATCTGTTTCTCAGCTAGTTTGGCCTTAAGATTGTCAATCTCAAGTTGCTGAGTGGCGGACCTTGCTTCTAAAGTCCTAACCAAAGATTCAAGGTTTGAGAATTTAGATAGAAGGTCGTCAATGAGGAGTTGCATGCTTCCCTTATCTTCTTTTGAAGAATCACGGGGAGATGAGGTAAGATACCTGGTATGTTCGGTCTCACAACCAGATGTGGTTTCTTGGCACCCTGGTTTCCCGTGCTCAGTGATGTCTCTTTCAGAGTCATCAAAGGGCTCGGTTGCCGCAGATTTAGTCTGAGATATGTTACCACTATCCACAAGGTCCATTGAGGCACCTTCCTGTAGTGACAGCTAATCTGCATGAGTCCCCTCCACATCAGTGGGACTCACTTCAGTTATAGGTTGCTGATGGGGGCTAGAGATAAGGATTTCTCCAAGCTCTATTGATCTTGAAGAGGGTGTTGTTGATCAACTTCATTGCCATGGAGAGATGTTATCTCTTCATCAGTTTTTAAGAGAAGGTTAGTAAAAGATAAGGAGGTTAAGCCTACTGACCCGGGACCTTGATTAATGTCTACAGGCATTGAGCCTTTGGTGGGGCTGTCCCTAGTTGGCTGCTCAGAAGAGTGTAGATACTCATCCTCAGGGCTGCTGGTTTGGGTTTTGGGCTCTTGGGTTTGAGACTGAGGAGACTCAAAACCCATATTGAGGTCAAAAGATAAGGATGGAGAGACCTCAGACTGAGTGGGAGCCCATGTTTCCACTCTAGTCTTTTTGGATTGAACAGGAGGGGCTTGTTCAATCAGAGTAGATTGAACAAGGGTTCGTTTGGGGCGTCTTTGATATGTGATGGTGATGGGTGGAGAAGGCATTGTTGGCATCGTGGTGGAGGTTGCTGGTGTGGGTTCATCACCTATGGGGTGAACAGGGATGTCACCAGGAGCTATGCGCTCAATCATACCTGGAAGCAGAGTAGTGTACCTTCCAGTGAAGTTGGTGGACACCTTCTTCAAGGTCTTGAAGATGGTAGGCCGCATGTGGGGGAAAGTCAGAGCAGCTGCACAAACAAGCATGCTTTGGTCCAACTCACAATTGATGATGTGTTGAATGAATCTAGGATACATATAGAATGTCTCCCTTTGTAGATTCCCAATCAGATTGGTGAACACAAATCGTGAGTAATTAAAGCGCAGGCCTCTCACCAGTACATGAACTAAGCATCCTAGTTCATATGGGATTTAATCCCATCCTCCAGACTTGTTGGACAAGCAGTGGAGAACAACGTGCAGGAGGAACTTCCAGTTGTAGGAGAAGTTGAACTTGCAACCGTCGACCTGCTTATGTCTCCACCATATCCCATTAGGATGTAGGTGTTGTCCAAATCTGCCTTAGGGAATTCAATAGGAGCTCCTTCATCATGAAGCTCGAGGTGCTCCCTGATGAGTTGTTCAGTAATAATCAACTCCTGTCCACAAATGCTGGACCTCAGTACACGAATCCCATTTAGGGTTTCGGCTTGACCATTTCCCCAAAATTCGACCATGTGGTTGGAGTAAACAGTGGGATTAATGGTAAGAGCAGTGTAGTAAGGTGATTGGGTGAGAAAGAAGATGATTTCAGAGAAGTCGGCATCTCTTGAGGAATCAAGAAGTGCGACTTGGTTGTGCTGAGGGTTAAGTGTCATTGGAGAAAGGTGAAAGTGGATGAATTTTGAGCTTGGGTAAAGTTGGAGAGGAGAGAAATTTCTGGGCAGTAAAAATTGCAAGTAAAAAGATGAAATTGAATAGTCGAGATTATTTAAAAGAGAGTGGGAAGGCGGTAACGGGGGTTAGGATAAGGTGATGTGATGGTTTAGTGGATGACATAACAGTGGTGGTAAGGTTAAAATCAATTAAATAATCTAACATCATTAACAAAATTTTTGCTTTTTACAGTGTGGGGACCAAGAGATTTACATTACACAGTAGAATCTTTCTTTCGAATGTAAAACACTTCCGAAGGCAATTCTTACTTCCGAAGAAAAAAATTTTCTTCCGAAGGTTAGAGTTGCTTTCCGAATGGAAATTTTATAAACCTCGGAAGTAGATCTGATATGTAATCAATCGCTTCTTCCGAGACCAAAAGCTCTTCCGAGAAGAAAAAATATCCTTTGAGAAATTATGCTTCGAAAGATATAAAAATAACTTCCGAGGGTTAATTTCTCTTCGGAAGAAATTTACACTTAGAAAATTTCCAGAAAGATCTTTTGTAACAGGGCTTAAATTGTATTGACAGAAGACATTACATATTAAAAGGTTTTCAAAAGAGGTGATCTAATCAATGTTTATCATCCCAATAGTTGTTATGAGATACTTAAATCTTTGCTCATCAAAAGCTTTGGTGAACAAATAAACATATTGTTCATTTGAGTCAACTTTGATTAGTTTAATCAGATTTTTCTCATGAATATCTCTAATGAAATGATACCTGATGTCAATATGCTTTGTCTTGGAGTGCTTCACCGAGTTTTCAGTAATGGAGATAGCACTGTTGTTGTCAATATGGATAGGAGTACTCATAAAGTTGAATCTATAGTCTAACATCTGATTCTGAATCCATAGCAGTTGAGCACAGCAGCTAGCAGCAGCAATGTATTCAGCTTCAACAGTTGATGTAAAGACACAAGATTGTTTCTTGTGCATTGCCATGAGATGTTCCTTCCACCAAGAAATTGACATCCTCCTGATGTTGATTTCTTGTCAATATTGCAGCCACCATAGTCACTATCAGAGTATCCATAGAGATTAAAATCCTTGTTTCTAGGATACCAGAGACCTAATCTAGGTGCCCTTGAGGTATCTGAGGATTCTCTTAACAGCAGTTACGTGAGACACCTTTGGAGCAGCCTGTATCTTACACAAATGCAAGTAGCAACATGATATCAGGTTTACTGGTAGTAAGATACATCAGAGAACCAATAATGTCCTATACTGATGTTAATCAGTATCCTCCCCTCAAGGTCAGCACAAAGATTATGGTTTCTGGGTATGGGTGTCTTGGCAGGCTTGCAATCCTTCATTTCAAATCTTTCTAAGATGTCAGAGACATACTTAGATTGATTAATGAAGAACCCTTCCTTCATTTGCTTTACCTGAATTCCAAGGAAAAAGTCCATTTTTCCCATGGAACTCATCTCAAACTTTTTCTTCATAATGCTCTCAAAGTCCTTAACCATTTGGTCATTCGAAGAACCAAATATGATGTCATCAATAGACTTGAAAAGCAAGATGTCCTTTCCAGACTTTCTGATGAAGAGAGTCTTATCAATGGTACCTCTATGTAGCCATTCTTCAGAAGAAACTGAGACGAGTCTCATACACAGCCTAGGTGCTTGGTGTAGCCCATATAGAGCTTTATCCAATTTGCACACATAGTTGGGGTGTTGTGGGTCTTCAAATCCTAGAGGTTGGCATACATAGACTTCCCTATCTATATCCCATATAGAAAGACCACTTGACATCAAGTTGATAGACAGTGAAGTCCTTGGATGTAGCATAAGCAAGGAAGATCCTAACTGCCTCAAGTGTTGCAACTGGTGCAAAGACATCAGTATAATCAATTCCTTCCTCTTGTGTGTATCCTTGAACTACAAGTCTTGCTTTGTTCTTGATGATCAAGCCTCTATCATCTCTCTTGTTTCTGAAAACCATTTAGTGCTATTGGTACTTGACCAGATGGTAGCGGACATAGGTTTCATACCTTCTGTCTCTTGAATTGAAACAGCTCCCTTGGATCGATTCAAGCCAGCTACTATCTTTTAAGGCATCTTCTACCTTCTTGGGTTCCATCTGGGATAGAAAGCATGAGTACAAGCAGACATTCCCATGATGAGTTTGTCCTCTTGTTCTCACACCCTCAGTGACATCCCCTATGATGTTCTCAGTAGGATGAGTGTTATGAATCCTAAGGCGAGGAATCACTTCCAGTTACAGAGATAGATCCAGATTGGAATATTCTGCTCAGGAACTGGAAAACTCCGTCTAGCTGCTATTTCAAAATCATTCAATGAGGACTGATTGAATGAGTGAGAAACATCATCAATGGTGGCTGTGAAGTAGTGTTAATAGTTTCCTGTCCCTTCAAAACACTACTTCCTTCTGCCTGGTGTTGTGGTGGATCACCTGATGAGTTTTGAGGCTTAGTAAGTGATTCACTTGCGGAAAGCTTCACTATTCCTTGATATGGTCAAGCTATCAGATTGTGAATGGTGGAAACTTCATTTATTTCAGTTCTTGGAGAACTTGGACTAGGTTTGGGTAGCTCAACGGTTGATTATCAGCAGCGCATCAACATCATTTTAAGCTCTTGTTCCAGCTGAAACATTCTCACAAGAAGGTTTAGAATAGTTGGAAACAATTCTAAATCAAAGATATGATCTGGGACCATTCCCCTTAACACAAGGAGTGTGCTCATTAATAACTATGTTGGATGACTCCTCAAATTGTTGATCTTATATTGTATACTCTATAAGCTTTGGAGCTAGAAGATAGTACCAAACAAAGATACATCATCTGAATTTTCAGCAAACTTTGCTAAATTGTCTTTTGTGTTAAGTATGGTACACCTGCTGCCAAAGGATCTTAGAAAGCCAATGAACGGTGGCCTCTTATTCCATAGCTCATAAGGGGTTTTTCCATGGGGCTTAACTACAAGAGCTCTATTATGCACATAGCATGCAGTGCTGACTGCCTCTGCCCAGAATGTTAGAGGTAGTTTTAAATCAACTAACATAGTTCGAGCAGCCTCAATAAGTGTCCTGTTCCTCCTCTCAGCAACACCATTTTGTTGAGGAGTTTTGGGAGCACTATATTGTCTGGCAATCCCTTTTGAGTTACAGAATGAGTCAAGAACGAAATTCTTAAACTCAGTCCCTTGATCACTTCTAATGATTTTAACCTTGTGATCAATTTGATTTTCTATTCTAAGAATAAAAGATTTTAGTGTTTCAGCAGTTTCATCTTTAGTTCTTAAAAAGAATACCCATATAAATCTTGTAAAATCATCAACTATCACAAGGCAATATGATTTCCTTCCAATGCTTATTATACTTGTGGGACCAAAAAGATCCATGTGCAATAAGTGTAATGGAGTAGTGATAGAGTTAACACATTTGGATTTGTGAGATGACCTGTGTTGTTTCCCTTTCAGGCATGCAACACAGTTATCTTTGCAGAAAAACTCCTTTTTAGGCAAACCATGTACCAAGTTATTTTTAGCCAGTTTATTCAATGTCTTAATTTACATGACACATACATTTATGCCATAGTGTTGACTCATCACTATCAGCTTTGGAAAGAAAGCATGATACTTCACCTATTGGGGAAGCATTGTTCATATCTAGCTTGTACATATCCCCTTTCCTGGGAGATCTAAGAAGCACCAATTCCAGAGGAATTGTCATCCTGGTTTGAGGATAATGCACTCATGTTCTGTGAAAAGCATTTGGTGCTTTTGATCACAGAATTGAGAGACACTTAACAGCTTGTGTTCAAGCTGTTTGAAAAAGTGAACTTTGTTAACCTTTAATTTACCATTGGATATACTCCCTCTGCCAGAAATATATCCTCCGGCCTCACCTCCAAATAGGATAGGACCTCCATCATAGTTCTGAAACTGTTGAAGGAGAGATCTGTTCCCTGTCATGTGCCTAGAGCATCCACTGTCTACAATCCAGACATTGTTGTTCTTGTCATATGGATGTCCCTGCACATAAGATGTGTTTTTTAGTTTTGTTTGGAAGCCCAAGCCTTGCTGGCCTTGGGTTCTTCCAAAGATAATGACATAATTGAACCAAATGTTATGTATGGGGGTTCAATAGAGGTCTTTGAAGAAGAGGTTTGGGCTGCAGCATCTTCCTTGATCTTCTAGTCCATCCTTTGGTTGATCTTGGAGGATGAGCTTGTTGAAGCTTTTGCAGCATGGCCATCTTCCGAAGCTTCTTTCTTTTCGGAAGAAGCCTTCATGACCTTTTCTTTCGAAGCAGTCTTCTTCTGGGGAGGTTTCAAGGGAGCTTTCTTGTTCTTTCGAACCTTAGTAGCTTTTGCTTCCGAAACCATTTTCCCTTCGGAAGAGAGAGTTTATTCTGAAAGCAACCTGGCTTCCGAAACTAGCTTTCCCTTTTTCATCACTTGAACCGTTTGAAAAGGTCCAAATGTGAAACCTTCCTTGACTCCTTCTTTTGTAACATTATTTGCATAATGTGTGCTTGCAGGATTGTAGTAACAATCTTTTGCCATGTGGTTTTGCCGACCACACATTATGCATGCAATGTTAGTTCTTTAGGAATGTGAGGGTTGCTGTTTCTTGGGCTTCTTTTCTTCATTAGCAACTTTTCCCTTCAACTTCTGATCCTTTGGCAGGACAAGAGTGCTGGTATTACACTCCTTTTCTGAATCAGAAGTACCTAACACTTGGAATCCAGCTGAGATAAAGACACCCTTCTGTTTTGGGTCAATCTTCAGCTTGGACTTAGCCACCTTTTTGGCAGTTCTTCTAGCAGCTTTAGCTTTACTTCTTCTAGCCTTAGTAGTTAGGATTTGTTCTTCACAGGAGGAGATGGGTACATCTACATGTTCTTTCCCTATGGTGGCCACTATTGTTGCTTCATCTTTCAACTCTGCTGAGGAAAGGTCAGCAGTTGGAACCTCTTACTCCTCAGTATCACATCTAGGCTGTCTAATAGACTCATAGGAGTGTGGTGGAGTAATTTCATTGGTTCCCAACCCTCCTTTGTTCTGATAACTGAGTTTGGAGTGGGAGGATGATGCAAGAATAGCTTGGAAGTTTTACTCAGAAATAGCATGCTTCCTGGCCTGAGCCTTAGCAGTGACAAGCTATGCTTGAGCCTCAGACAATTTGGATATCAGATCTTTGATTGAGTCTTGTAGTTGGTGTGTTCATGTTTTAAAAGACACGGTTTTCTCTAACTCCTCAATTTTCTTTTGGTAGTCAGATTCAACTCTCTTAAAATCAGATTTTAAAATACTTAAAGACTCAATATCAGATCTGATTTCCATATTACAATCCTGATAAAGTTTAACTTTAGCTATACAGGCTGGAGTGCAGAGATGGTCATGTACCTGAGTATCGTCTGTTCCAGCCATGAGAGCTTGAGCATGAGTCACATCCTGTACCATGAAGCTCCAGTCAACTTCTTGAGCCATTGCAGCTGTTTCAGTTGACTTCTCAGCGGACTTTGAGGTTGAGGGATGTGTGAAGGCCTGTGGGGTTCCCGGATTGGTCTTGGGAGCCTTGCATTCCCTTGCAAAGTGACCCAGTTGGTTACAGTTGTAACACTTTGCCTTGGTCTTGTCAAACCCAAACTTGCTGGTAGTTGGGTTTTGAGGGAAATGCCTTCCAGTTCTCTTAAAGAACTTCGCTCTATAAGTTAAAAAAGCCATCTGTTGGAAAATGTCCACGTACTCTACATCGTCTGGACTGAAACACTCAAGATCATCAAAGCAGTATTGAAAATCACCAGAGTGTCCACTTCCTGAGACAAAGGCACAACTTTCCTGAAAGGAGTTGTGTTGAGCCTGTTAAGACCTTGGAGTCTCAGGAAAAGTGATGTATGGTCCAGGAGAGCAGGATGGCTGCTGGTAAGTCAGGTAATGCTAAGGTTGTGGGGGTAATGAGCCTTCAGCAACCATTAAAACGTTGCTAGCAGGAAGACTTATGGGTCTATTTGTTTGGAGGCCCTTCTTACTCTCCATCTCTAGGCGATATCCATCAAGGATGCCATAGAGTTCAGTCATGGTGAGAGTGTTCAAGTTCTCTGTCCTCTTGATAGAGAAACAGTAAAATGTCCACTCGTTTGGAAGAGCACTCATGAACTTTCTAGTAAGATCTCTAAGTTCGGGAGTGTCTTCACAGACTGAAGAGAAGAGATAAGGTCCATGTACCTGAAGTACTGCTGGCTGAGAGTCTCTCCAGCAATATGAGTGAAGTTCTCAAACTGCTGCTTCAGCGAGTCCTTCTTCGAGTCATTGGAGCTTGAGTACATCTGAGCAAGTGCATCAAACAATTCTTTGGCATTCGTGCAATGCTTGAATCCCACCATGATGGAGTTCGGTATTTCAGTCATGAGAATGGTCATGGCATTGCTGTCGATGTCCATCTTTTTTCTATCTTCATCGGAGTAATCTTCTACAGCCTTTTCTATCATGGCACCGTTTCCACCAGGTGATGCCACCTTTGGCTTATACGGGCCATTGACAATGGAGTTCCACATCTTGCTGTCTTGGTATCTGATTCTCCTGCTCCAAGACCTGAAATTTTTAGGAGTAATGATAGGAGCCTTTTTCATGGTTCCCATATCTACCTCGGACTTGTTAAGGGCCATTTGAGTGAGTGGGTTGTAGAAAAGAGTGAAAAATAGGTTGATTTGGATGGTTAGATCACGCAATCAAGAGCCTGAGAAGCTCTGATACCAATTGCAGGATCGATGTTAGTCACTTAACACTTTGTTTTTCTCTCAAACTCACCTAGAACAACACTCGGGTTAAGATAGAATCAGAAAGAGTTGATCACAATATAGAAAGTAGTAAAAAATACAGGAAGTAATTTTTCAAGGTACTTTTATATATTGCTTCTCAACTCAAAAATACAAGACTCTTACAAGCAGTGTCGAATGAGTTACAAAGAGAACCTATATATAATACTACCTACAGCTAGATATACTTTGATACCAGTTGGGATCCTATAACTGAAGCCTATACTACAAGACTATAGTTTAAGGTATTTCGGATAAAGTCTTATCTGAGATTTGGTAGTCAGGACATGTCCCTGACTTACCTTTTGTCACCAACTAAAGTTGATAACATGTACTATCATGAAAAGGTGAGGAGTGGAATAAAGTATGGTCAATTGCATGGCTCTTTGAGAAAATGTCATACAGTATTCAGAGGTCTGCAGCGGAGTGTCAGAGACCCTACTTGTGTCCACTGGTTCATAGCAGTGTCTTTCTAAGGTTAAATGGCTTCGGAAGAGTAAGTACTTCCGAAGCCACTTATACTTCGGAAGAGGCTGCTTCTTCCAAGGCTTGGAGGCTTCTTCTTTTCATCATACTTTGGAAGTGCTCTTTAGCTTATTCCTCTAAGACTTGAACTTCGGAAGTATACACTTGACTTCAGAAGTAGAGTTCTGTCTTCGGAAGTTAATCTTTCACTTTGTCTTCGGAAGAACTCTACAACCTTCGGAAGTTCCATGCTAAGCTTCGGAAGCCTTTGCATGCATCACCAAAATTATCTAAGTGACTTAGTTTTGGTTGCATTAGCCTTCTTGTTGATCCAACATCGTGTTAGAATCTTTAGCAAGCAAAGGTCCATAAAACTTGCAATGAGCCTTTACAGATCCGTCACTCAACTTAACCATATTTCAATTGCACCAAACATCTATGTTACGATTGTGTGCAAGAACACGAACGACGGTTGGAGAGTTGGATGAACCTTGACCAACGGAAGATTGAGAGTGAGCCATATTGAGATTTGAGAGTAAAAGTGTAAGATAAGAGAGCGAAAATGTAAAACGAGAGTAAACGAGAGTATTTTTGCGTATGTTTTTTGTGTTTGAGGCTTGGGTACCTAACCATATCAACCCACACCTATTTATACTCATTTAAGGGGAAAAAAGAACAAAAAAACGGTCCAAAATGAATCCCAACGGTATATAGCCGTTAAAAACGGCTAGTTTAAAATATAGTCGTTAAAAACGGCTAGTAAAAAAACGGTCAAAACCAGGTTGTACCCTGGTTCAACCGGGTCGGGTTGGTCGGGTCCGGGTAGGGTCGGGTTGTAAAAATTCCAAAAAAATCCAAACCGGGTTGAAACCATCGGTTTTTTCCGAGTACGAACCGGGTTGTACCCGGACCCAAGCCGGGTTCGTCGAGTCGGGTCCGTACCCGATTTTTTTGTGCAACTCTAGAGTACTAGAGGTGTAAAAAAACAGTTTGACCCGGTATAACTAAAAAACATGTTTGGCACAATCTGGCCCAGCCCACTAGGTTTGTACTTGGTTTGAACCAATGAACACTTAAACCGTTTTAACTCGGTCCGGTTTCCAAACCGGTTTCAACTCAGTCTAGTTTCCAAACCGGTTTTAATTTTTTTGACGGTTGATTTTTTATTTTATTTTATTTTGTTATTTTACCACCTTAACTCTTTAAGCTAATACAATATGTAATGGATGTTTTTGTTAGATCACAACTAAAAAACAACTCTTTACTTTCCAAATTACCAAAAACATTCGATACTTTCATATGTTCATGAAGGAAAAAAAATCTCAAATATTAGGACTTGTAATTTTTTGTGTTTTAAGTATCCAAGTTAAATAAAATAAGTGAATTTTTAGTTATGTTGTTTCTATTTAACTTTAACTTTTTTGCCACAACAAAAATAAATAAAAAATAAAACCTGCTTTTTTGGACTAGTTTGAATCCGAGCTGGTTGGAAACCGACCCAAACTGGTTGCTATAGGGTTTGGATTTTCCTCTCTGAAGCCTGTTTGGGTCCCAACCAAATTTTAGCTACAAACTGGTTTTTGCTAGCGTCGACAAATGCGGTTCGTAACTAAATCGCAATGGTTAAAAAAACCAGTTTATACAACTCTAAATATTAGCAAGAGAAAAGGTATTTGTAAGTGGCTAATTGTAAAATTGGTATTCAGACATTTATGTGATCACTGGAAGTGGTGATGTTGATTCTAAAGTGAGATATCTCTCAAGATAAAAGGTATTTGTAATTTGTGTTCGACATTTCTTCCACTTTAAAATTATTCATCCATATTTTGCAACAGACGAGATTTTTTAAATAAATACGATTTTACAAATAATGATATAATTTAAGATAAGTTAATTTAATCCCCTACCCACACATAGAGTTCTAGTTTTTTTAGGATTAGTTATACAGAATATATCCACCCTAAGATGTACTTAGGGTACATGTAACAAAACTTTCTTATATATCAATACTCCTTTCATTCCAGATGTCTTAATAAAATTTTAAATAAATGTTTACAATGAATAAAGTAACAGGTAAATGATTACGCCACAACCCCCATTTGGATAGCAAATTACTATTTACAACCCGTTGAACCCTATTCACAACCCCTAGACCCTGCATTTGTGACTAACCAATTTGATGTGTTATATTATGTCAAGCTAAAGTCATTCTATGTTTTAGTATTACTTAAAAAAGAACGTGTAAAAATCGCTAAGCGCTAGTCGGACGGTGAGGTGGGGACTAAGGATTAACTGGTTTGGAGATTTTATAGGATTTTTAAATAAATTATATATATAGTTAGGATTATTATACTTCAAACATAATTAACTAAACATAAAAAATAACAATAAAGTGTTTTAAAGAAATATTTCAACACATAATATATATATATCACAAAATTCACAATTTCACAATATATATATAATATCACAAAATTCACAATATATATAATAATGTATCACTATATCAGTAAATCACAAATCACAATTTCACAAATCAGTTATTTACCAAGGCAAAAAGAGAACAGAGCTGTTGCGCAAGAAGAGAACCGAAGCTGCTGCTGCCTGTTGCTGTTGCGGTCGCCGCGCAAGGGGGGCACCACTGCTACTGCGGTCGCCGGAGAAGGGGCTCGATTACACCGGAACGAGGCCGCAAGGGGGGTTGCTCGGAGCGAGGGAGTAGGTGATTTTAGGTTAAATAGGTTTCCCTCTTTTGAATAAGATCTAAATAAGCAGAAAAATTAAAGTTGATCAACTTTAATCGTAACCACCACCTAGGCCCGATTACACCGACTATCCTCGATTTTCTCCGATTACCGCCGCTTGGCTCCGCCTAGCGCCTAATAGCTCCGACTAGCCATAATCGACAAGGCTAGGGGGCGACTAACGATTAATCCCCGCCTAGTCGGCCGCCTAGCACACCTTTTACAACACTGCATCTACTATCTTAAGTATATGCATCTAAATTTAAATGCATTTGTTCAACTATAAAGAAGCATATAGTTTGCATGGAACATGCTTTGATCATTTTACGAATTTTGGCCTTACAACCACCTAATATGAAGCCAATTCTCGTACACACTAATACCATCAATGGGGATTTGAGAGAGGACAAACACATTAACTAGAAACTAGAAAGCACCATCATTAACATTCCAAGAAATTCGGAAACAAAAACCTAAAAGATACTTAATTTTGAAGCCCAAGTAGAAACATGCTCCAAAAGTCAACATTTGTCTGGTGGTTAGATACAAGTACTTGACCCGTTAGGGTGCTCCATATTCAGATTCAAATCAACAATTCCAATTGACCCTGAAACTTACCATTGTCAAAAGACTTCTATCTTGGAGTAGATCTTCCTTTTGGAGTAACTTGCATTGGGTACTGTAAAAATTCAAAAAGATTCATTAACATGTTTGACTGCTAAAATTAGAAAATATTAACATAAAAAAGCATGTTAAAAGTTGCACATTTAATTCACAAACCCTTCTAAATCATTATCTGAAAAAAGAATTAGATTCTCCCTTGGCTAATAAAAATTTTGTATGTATACATGACACAATATATTTCAAGAATACAAAAGATTTGGACGAGTGTTTCAGTTCAACTCGACCATAACCCGTAGCATGAATTTACTCGTTTTGTCTGTGGTTAACTTGCCAAATCTACCCATTTTGCTACCTTTACTATTCTAGTTTCCTTTTTAAAATGTTTGGAAATAGACTAAGCAAAACATATGAACAGATATTACCGGCATCGTATACGGAGAACTTTGTGCCATGAAACCAAGAAACTCTTGCTTCTTGACTTCAAAACTGAACTTCACATGGGCTAACATGGCTTCTTCCCTTTGTATATCTTCCATCATTCTTTCTCTTTTCCATTTAAGCACCTTCATTTCATTTTCAACTTCGATGTAGGCCTCAGGCAGATAAGAAACACCGGATGTTATTGGGAATTTAACATCAATCTCTTCCCTAAACAAGATAATTTAGCATATTTTTATTTAAACAGGCAGATAATTACAAGAAACATGACATTTTGAAACAAGAGCATCAAGAGTTTTTGCTCTCATCCAACAAGACATCTTATTCTTATATAATCAAATTGCCATTAACACTTAAAAGACCAATTATTTAATTAGATAACTTCAAAGTTCAAAAGCAAAAACAAATGTCATCTCCTACAACCTATTTTATGAACACCTAATTATCTTAATCTGATCATTCAAAATCACATAATCAAGATATTAGTAGCAATACTTAGCTTACCGAGTGCCCAGGCAATATACACCATTACCCTTAATCATCCCTCCATCCAATGAGATGGCTCCATCATATATGCAAGGAAGGGCTTGAAGCATTTCTGTCCTCGCTTTATAAACTTGCAGCCTCGAGAAGAGAGTATAAAAAAGAGTCTCTCTTAAACCATTTCCATCATGCGTGAGATAGAACAAATTTGAATCCTCAATATGAATCATATTCACTGCAAACCCAATAAACCCTGCTGGAGTTTCACCATTTGGTAATCTTGGTTTGGGAAGATCAAGCCTTTTTTGCGGATCATTAGGCATAAACTCACCAACATAAGGCCTAAATTCATACTCGTAAACAGAAAAAGGCAGAAAGCATCAGAAAATACACAAAGAATAATTCTCCATCCAAAAGATTTTACAAGACTAGGTAGCGAAATGGGCTGGTCAGTCAGGTTGGGTGCCGGTGCAAACGCGCAACTTTTTGGTACATGCCAAATCAAACCAAGTCGGTTTGGGTTGGCCCAAAACAATTTTTGTCTAAAGCATTTTATAAGTAACTATGTGCCATTTATGATTAAAAAAACTTAATATAATCTAATTTTTTAATAAAATGATTCTGGAGGCTGTATGAATTAAAACGCATTGTCTGACTTTTGTTTGACCCATCCAACCAATTACTCTGTCCTTAAGTTATTACTATTGTGTATTGACACCATAGACTAGATGGAGATACTGCAACCAGTAAATTAAACAAAAAGAAACATGTACCTCATATTTTCAAGACAGATAACATTAAATCGTCCCTCCAAAGGCTGTCCTATGGCAGTTCCAAGACCGTAAAGACCAGAAGTTTTGTTTATAGAACCACCTTTATCATAAGTTACCAAAGCTTTAATACCATCATATGTTATGCAAACTAACGACAGCATATTTTCCAGCCCAAGGTACTCGGAGAGAAGCCTGCTCTCCATAAAATTAAGTAAATCAATAGCAAGACTTCTTGAAACCTATCATTAATCAAATAACAAGCCCAAATAATAGTGTGCGAGAACCAAAATTCTGATAGGCAAATTATGAGAAAACATATATAGATTAAAGCAGATCACATCTAGTAACGCACTAGTGCTAATTTTATTGTTAATCCATATCACGGTGTTATGGTTGGCTTTAACAATGGAAATGTTAAACAGTTTACCTAAGATGGGTCGACTTGGGTTGTATCTTATATCAAATGAGTAAAGTTTATAGACTTGAGAGTTAATTTCAATTTTGCTCCCTAAGGTTTGCCTAAAGTAACCATTATCCTAAAAAGATTAAAAATATCAATTTACCTTCAAAAGTTTTATATGTAGTTATAATTTCACTCCAAAAGTTTCATTGATTTGGATAAAGTTGAAAAAATAATGAGACTTTTGGACTAAAATTGAAACAATTTATGAAACTTTTGGAGGTAAATTGGTGTATCTAATCTTTTGGAGGAAAATGGTTATTTTTAACAAACCTCAAGGAGTAAAATTGAACTTAACTCTAGACATGATTATAACCGCAACAGGATAGTTGGATCAAAAGTAACCCAAAGTGTATTTAAATACTTACAACCTCTTAAATCAGTTAATACAAAAAATAGATCAGCATTTTGAAAAAACATCTTAAAATACATTAACTATGTATAAAACTTATGAAAAGAGAACAAAAATTTGCTTGCTGGTCAACCCAACTAACTTGTTCAGCTTTGACCCATGTTACCAAACTACAATTTCTGACCAGCACTCATTTCGACTGGTTACCCAGTCTTAATTATGATTATCTACTTAACCAAAAACTATATTCATGATTCAAAAAGGCAGACACCATTCCCAGCTAGAAAATTATGTGCAAAAACCCACTTTAAATCTAAGACGATGCAAATGGCAAACAATGTAAAATATAAACCAAGCAATATAAACTGTATGCATATACAGCAGGAGGAAAATGTAAAAGAAAAGACTGAAAATCAAACTAACCAGCTAAGGTTATCATCATTAACTTTCCCAAGAGTAGCAACAACTCCAAGAATATCTTTAATATGAGCAGCCTGATTTCTATGACGCTTCAGCTGGAAAAAAATGGCAGCAGCTGATTTCTCATGTTTCATAATATTTACAATTGTTGCCTCTTCACTCTGCATGTGTGAAACGTCCCCATCTTCGATCTTAGGTGCAGTTGAAGAATGATACTTGCCCAGAGTAACTAAGAGAAAAGAAGATATACCACCAGAAACATAAACCATACTGAACAAACAATAATTATTCAATTAATAAGGCAATGATAAGTATACCTTGCTTATCCGTAATGTCATCATCTAATCTGTTCTTATGTGTCCTTAAAAATTTAATGTTTTCTTCATGCTGTTTAATCTTCTTTCCCAACAACAGCATATCATCTTCAAGTTTCTGCAAAGATTAACAAACAGCTCAAGTTCAATACTCTACCAAAAAGAAACATGGCAATTAGTATGCTTTAAAGTAGCATTGACCACCTTAGAAGGATTAACAATTGATTCTGCTTGAGAGAATGTGCCATTGTCTGCTCCATGATTTGCAGCATTAGATGAGTCATTTTGACCTCCATAGTTCATTGCTGGTGGAACTTGTACGGTTAACGCAGCTGGACGTATTGGCATCTGAAAATTTTGACGCAATAAGTTTGTAAAGCGAAGCATAACGTGAATCATGTTCTGAACAATATGGCAACCGATCATATAAACTTTACAACTGAACAATCAAGAATAAAAAAGATCAAAATTCTACAGAGACTAGGTTAAATTTATGCAGATTATAACAATTTTACAATTGAATAATCAAGAATCAAAAAAGAACCAAAACTTTAAAGAGGTTAGGTTAAATTTGCGTTTCAAAATTCAAATTAAACCCAACCACTAGGTAATTAGCATGTATGTTCATTCAGGATCATACCCACTTCGTACATTCTCCCCCAGCTTCATAAAAAAACCCTTTCTTGAACTAAACAATTGCAATGTACCAACATCAGCAATACAAATGAAAGCAAACAAGATCTTACGAAGCATGCACACCAATACATTCAACTTTCGTACACAAATATGCACATGAGGGTTTAGTTTCATCATAAAGACTACAATTGAAGTCGAAAATTACATGAAACGGGTAAAAAAGACAAAGGAAAACTGATTTTGTTTGAAAACGACTCTTCAGACCTTCAGTAATTTCAAAATTAGAAGCAAGAACAAGAAATGCAAAACCCTAATGAAAATCGATACCTGTTGACTGGATGGATACATGGTGTTTGAAGCAAATTGAAGTTCCGATCAGATTGAACAGCGAGCTAACACAACCCCGAAATTGACTACTGCAATGACCTGTGAGTGTGATGCAAGCTTTGGATTCTTCAGTTCGAATCGATGGTTGAAGGAATCGTCAAGAAAATGATTGTTGGAGCTCACTTTTTGATTGTAAAAGTTTTAATATTCTATGAGCCTAAGCATTGTTGTCTTTAAGAGGGTTCATAATATTCATAGGTGACCCATAAGCAAGCGAGGGTGTGCCTATATTATACCGGTATGAATGGTTTATGAGTCATCGAAAAATTTTATAAGAGTGGTATGGTATTTTAGTACAATCGTTATAATTTTTTAGTATTTTAAAAATGATTGTGAGTGAAATAAAAAGAATAAATATGATAAAAATATAAAGTATAATTTAATTTAAAACAATTAAAAAAGTTAATGTTTTAGTGTAAATATAAGGATGTGGATGAAAAAATTAGTGTGAATTAGTGAGTAAATTCCATAAAACATTTTTATATTTCCATATACAATCATTCGTCAATTATCATGAAAAGTTAAATGTGTTTTACATCCCTCGGGCTTCATAAAAACTATCATTTTAATCCAAAAGTTCAAAATTTTAAAATTTTTCATTTATATCCAAAGGTTTCATAAAAATTGTCATTTGAATCTATTTAAATAATTTTAATAAACATTGTTAAGTTTTTCCGTTAAGTTTCCTACATTAGAGGTATTTTAGTCAAAACAATTACAAAATAAAAAAAGTCAGCCATACGTAAGGTTTTTATACGTTCAGTCTATTTGATAATTGTAGTTATGATTTTACTATATGATTGTCTTTATGTATTATGTTTTGTTAATGCATTGTGGTTTGGTAATCATGTATTTTTGCCCGTTTTATTAAATCATAAATTTCTTTGGTTTAAAATTTAATTATGGTTATAATGATCATGTCTTATGATTATTACTTATAGACGGTTAATGTTATATTGTTTATTGTTCTTGTACTTTTGTGATGATTTATCTTTTATGAGCATGATTCAAATAGTTTGTGTCATGACTTGTTTGTTTATTATATATATTTTTGTGGTGTATGTTTTATAATTTAGCAATGAATTACTTTTAATTGGTTATCTTTATATTTTATTTTTTTATCTAATAGGACGTCAAGAGATACCTTTTTTGATGGAGTGAAAGAAATGTCGACCTATCATTTGTTAATTCAAACCGTGATGGTGATTTCCAAAAGGGACCGATCGCATAAAACTCTCATGTAGAGTTGTTTTTTATTTGTAAATGTTTTGACTAAAATACTCCAAATTAGGAAACTTAACAGTGTTAATTAAAATTAAAAATAGTTAAATGGATTCAAATGGTAATTTTTAGTGAAACCTTTGGATGCAAATGCAAAATATAAACTTTTGTATTCAAATGACGATTTCTATGAAACCTCGGGGATGTAAAATGCATTTAACTCTTATCATGAACATCTTTATGTTAATTTTTTAATTAACATTGTTAGGTTTTCTAGGGTTCGTTTGGTATGACATATAAAATTGATGAGAAAATAGAATAAAAAAGTGAATGAAATAGATTTTTTTTAATTCCGTCTTATGAGAATGAAATAAATTATTTGCAGGATCAGTGAAGGGGGTCATTTAAAACACAACAACACAAAAAGGAGATTAAACAAACTTAAACAAAATAGTGAACTGGATTAACCACAAGTAAGATACTAAGAACACAAGTAATGTAAGAGACAGAACACAAGAGCACAAGTATATGGTTTTCAAGAATGCAGTATATTACTTTCTCTATGTTCTATTACAGGTGTTATAAAGCATATCAATAAAGTTACAAGAACATGAGATACTTATACTACATCTTACAGCCGACCATACTATAAAAGCCAGCTGGATACAATTGACTAGACTTAAAACAAAATCAATTGTATAGTCAAAAAGGCAGATTGCCTTTTTGACTTTGTGACTATGACATGCCATAGCTCACATCCTTATCTATTACAAAAATGATAAAGTACATGAAATAGAAAGTTACAGACTCAAGACCTCAATGTACAGTTACCAAAAGTATGGACCTTTTCACCAACTCATATAAGTTGGTGACTTTACAGAGATGCAGTGAAAAGGTGTTCAGCTTTATGGAAAAGTAAATTAGATAAAGCATGTTACTAAAAGTCTTCGGAAGAAATCTGTCTTCAAGTGTGGAGCTTCGGAAGACTTTGTCTCTGAAGCTTCGGAAGACTTCATCTTTGGCTTCGGAAGATATTGATCTGGGCTTCGGAAGATTTCACACTGCATGCAGAAAGATTTTGGTTTCTTCAGCCTCTATGCATATTCTCTACAAACTCCCCCTAGGCTGATGCTACCAAAACTCTTGAAGACTTCAGATATCAACAGTCCTCATTAGGATGATAACCAGCCCTTTCATCATAAGATGATCAAGATCCTTTAAACTATCAAAGTGTCTTCTCATGTCAAAGAGATCATGCAGAGGCAACTGAAACATGTCTTGCCAAGTGTAGACTTTTTCAATGCCATGATCTCTGATGACATGCCACCTTTCTGGATTTGTAGTGTATGTCCAAGACAAGATGGGTCTTTCTGATGCAAGAGGAGCTATTAGAATGGGAGATGATGGGGGCATCCTCTAGCTGCTTGTACAATATTTTCTTTCTTCTTTCTTCTTTGATTTGTACTAGAAGCTCTGCATCTTCTACCTCCTTCTTCTCCCTTGACCTTTCTAGGTCAACCAGTTCATTTAACTCTTCCAAGGGGAGAGAGGTGACATTGTCTATGTCATAGTTCCTTGTCTACAAATAGTTTATCCTGACTGCCCTTAACTTATCATTCTGAGTATCTGGTCTGGGGGCAGCCCTGATTGCAGTCTCCATGAGTCTTGCAGACCCATAAGAGGAACGTTCTCCCCTCAGCTTCCTTTTCCTCTCTCCCTCTTCTCCTCCTCAATCTCCTCAGATGTCATCTTTCTTTTCCCTTTGTCACTCACAGACCTTTGTGACTCAGGATGAAGAGAGTTTTAGCCTTCATTGCTTGATGCAGCTTCTGAACTGTGGCTAGAGAGAGGTTGAGAAGCACCTTAACCAGCAGGTGTCTCAAAAAGGGCATTGATCTCTGTAGCAATTGTTGGTGATAAGACTGGGCTCTCAGGTTCTGTCATTGGGCCTTCAGTCAAGGTTTCCCCTATGAAGCTAATCTTAGGATCAGCCTCAACATCCAGTTGACCGATGACATTGCCTGATTCCCACAGTCTTCTTCTAAGGCTGAACTCGGCAGTGATCCGGTCTTGGATTCTTTGAGCTAACTTATCAGCTTGTCTTGATTGGCTTGGGTTGACAAGTGGCATGTTGACTAAATCCAGACTATCATAATAGTTCAGGGTCTGAAAATTGAAGATCTCCTGCTACCCTTGAACTTTCATGATGATTAGGACTTTCCTGTTGCTGTCATACCTCCACCGAATGATGTGATTGTAGGATGGTGGAGATGACATAGCCCTTGGTATCCCATCCTCAAACAGACTCTGTATGAAGGAGTCTGAGTAGTCCACATCAATGTGAATTTGAGGAGGTTACTGAGAATGCACAATTGCAAGTGAGGATGGTGAGTCCTCAGTGTCCATTCTCTCTAAAGAACTCCCAGGTTCTGTAGCTGTAATGACTTTCTCCCCCTTTTTGGTAGCATCACCCACTTGCATAGGTGAGCTAGGAGTTAGGTCAATCACATCCATAGGTTCTTGTGTTTCTGGTTGAGCTCTTCTTAAAGGTCTCCCAGCTAGTTTTTCCTTAAGATATGAAATCTGAAGTTGTTGATCATTGACCCTGTTATGCAAGGTAGTCACTTGAGATTCAAGATGACTAACCTTGGAGACTAAATAGGTGCATGTTTTAGACAGATTTTACACCTTTAGTCTTCAATTCCCCTCATCTTCATCAGAAGAATCATTGGGGGATGAGATGATTGGACCAAAGTCCTCTCTCTCACCACCAGCTTTAGGTTCTTGGCTGTTGGATTTCCTCTGCTCACTGGCAATCTTAGTTGAGATGTTAGTGTGGTGAGTTGCCATGGTTGAGGTCCTAATGATGTAATCACTTTCTAAAGTGAGAGCCTCTTCCATATCGACATCTTGAACATGTTCAGAAGTGTCCACCTCAGTTGTAGGTGATTGATGGGGGCTAGAAGTAGGAGACTCAAGAGCACTCATCTCTCTTTGAGTAGGGGAAAAGAAGAGAGAATCATGGTACTCACTGAAACCTAGATTTTCATCAACGTAGAAACCAAGGTTGGGGATTGGTTGGTTGAGATCTAGAGGCTAGGGACGGTAACTGTCCCCTGAAGGTTGATCACTTGAGTGTTGAGATTCAGAGTGATGGCTTAAGGCAGTTTGGGAGAGGTGGCTAATGAGCTCATCAGGCTGAGCATGAGGAACCTCAATACCGATCCTTGAAAAGATGGGAGTGGTCTGCTCCTCAGGAAAAGTGGGAGCTCTAGTGACCACTTCCTCCTATATTGGTGAGTGTATGGGGGCCTCCACAGACTGAATAGTCTGAGCAGAGGTTCGTTTGGATTTTCTTTGGTAGGTGATGGTGATTTGTGGCTGTGTTGGTAGTTGGGATGTAGCAGGTGTGGGTTCAATACTAACTGGTGATGCTAGGTTGTCACCTTGAGTAATGAGCTCTAACATTTTTGGGACCAGGGCTGTTTCTACCCCTGAGAAGCCAACAGTAGGCTTTCTCAATATTTTAAGATGTCGGGCTTCATCTGTCCCAGTTTAAGAATGTTACCTGTTTCCCTTAACTGTGAGCCCAGTTTATAGTTAAGAATGTACTGGACATATCTAGGAAACATGTAATATTCTAAGGAGTCTAAGTTTGCAAGTAAGTTAGTATAAACAAATTGAGAATACCTGAACTTGACCCCTGAATCATTCCATGGATAATGAAGGAGAGATCCTCAAGAATCTGGTCCCATCCACCATGCTTGTTTGATAAGTTGTGGATAACCACATGGAGTAGGAATCTCCATTGGGATGAGACATTCCCTTTCCTGAAGATCTTGACAGAGTAATCTCCCTCGTACCCCATCTGCTCAAAAGAATGATTAACAACTTCCTTTGGGAAGAACACCTCACCTTCTTCATCATCCAGCTGAAGATGCATGTTGATGATGGCCGGAGTGATGAAGATTTTCTCACCTGCACTGCGGCAGACAGTGCCTTCTCCCCATCCATTATGACCTCTTGGCAGGTCTTCTAGAATTCAAGCAGATGATCCTCATAAAGTGGAGGATCAATGGTTAGGGATGTGAAGTAGTTGGAAAAAGCTAAGAAACGATAAACCTCTAAGAAATGAGGATCTTTCTTAGAGCTAACAGAGCAACCTGGTTGTGTTGCCTATGGAGCTGCATGGTATAGTTCGGGTCATTTCTGTGAATGGGGTTGGCCATTGTGAGAAGAAAGAAAGAAGAAAGAAATTTCAGAGAGAAATTTAGGGTTTTAGGTTTGGAGAAAGAAGCAGATGATAGAAAGAGGGTGAAACTGTTGGGTTTATATGTGACAAGGATTTCAGATCAAGTTTAATGAAAGAGGATAAACTTTGAAATCCAGATATCGGTCCCACCTCTGAAAAAGTAGTTTACTTTTGCTCAAAAAGTAGTTTTCTTGGAAGTCAAAAAGCTTCCGAAGGTAAATTATCTTCGGAAGTTTTAATGAAAAAGCTTCCGAAGCTAAAATGACTTCGGAAGAATTTCCTGAGAGTTTTGAAAATTTTGCTTCGGAAGAGAAATTAAGACTTGAATGCTTTGTACACAAAAGAACAAAGATTCCGAGAATTAATTTTGCTTCGGAAGAAAAAGGTCCTTGAAAACATATAAGTGTCTTAGACAACCATTTGAGCTTCGGAAGATATTTCAGAAATCTCTTCCAAAGGTAAAAATTTTGTAGACAGTTATTTGTTTTGAAGGCATGATTTTCTTTCGAAGTTAAAAACATAACTTCCGAAGGATCAAAATTTTCATAAATCTAAGGAAAGTCTTCAAAAAGTTTTTCACTCAAAGAAAACAAGAGCTTATGAAAATGATGAACTAGATAACTTAGGACACACATGTATTAAGAAATAATAAGAATTAGTTTTAAGAAAAACCTACTCAAAGTTGATCATCCAATAGCTGATACAAGATATTTAAATCTCTGTTCAGCAAAGGCTTTGTAAATAGATCAGCATATTGTTTATCTGTGTGAACTTTGACTAGTTTAATTAATCCATTTTCATAATTATCTCTTATTAAATGATACATGATGTTGATGTGTTTGGTCCTTGAGTGCTGCACAGGATTCTCTATGATTGAGATAGCACAATTGTTATCTATGTGAATGGGAGTCTCCTTGAAGTTGAACCCATAGTCCAACATCTGATTCTGAATCCAAAGCACTTGAGCGTAGTAGCTTGCGGCAGCAATTTATTCAGCTTCAGCAGTTGATGCAGAGACACAAGATTGTTTCTTGCATTGCCATGAGACAACCCTTCCACCAAGAAACTGACATCCCCTGGATGTAGACTTTGCAGTCATGTTGCAACCACCATAATCACTATTTGTATATGCATACAGATTGAAGTAAGAATTCTTAGGATACCACAGACCAAGTGTTGAAGCACCTTTGAGGTATCTTAGAATCCTCTTGACAATGATAAGGTGAGACATCTTAGGGTTGGCTTGATATCTTGCACAAATACATGTAGCAAACATGATATCAGACCTGCTAGATGTAAGATACATAAGAGACCCAATCATAGCCCTATATAAGTGTTCATCTACACACTCCCCCTCAAGATTAGGTCCAAGGGAGTGGTTTCTAGCTATGGGTGTCTTAGCAATCTTACAATCAGTCATGTTGAACCTCTTGAGTATGTCCTGAACATACTTTGACTGACTAATGAAGATGCCATCTTCAACTTGCTTCACTTGAATTCCTAGAAAGAATTGAGTTCCCCCATGGCACTCATTTCAAATATGTCCTTCATCAGCTTCTCAAAGTCTTTGCAGAGCTTTGGATTAGTTGAACCAAAGATGATGTCATTCACATATACTTGAACTAGCAATATGTCATTTCCCTGTCCTTTGATGAAAAGAGTTCCATCTATAGTACCTCTCCTGTATCCATTTTTGCAAAGATACTCAGATGGTGTCTCATACCACTTCCTGGGTCCCTGATGCAGCCTATAAAGAGCTTTGTCAAGCTTGCAGACATAATCAGGATGATCAGGATCTACAAAACCAGGTGGCTGTTTGACATACACCTCTTCATCAATCACTCCATAAAGAAAAGCACACTTCACATCAAGTTGAAAAACCTTGAAGTTCTTGGATGCAGCAAATGCCAGGAATATCCTAACAGCTTCCATTCTTGCTACAGAAGCAAAGACATCAGTGTAGTCAATCCCTTCTTCTTATGTGTACCCTTGAACTAGTCTAGCTTTGTTCTTGATAATAATGCCTCTATCATCCTTCTTGTTCCTAAACACCCATTTGGTTCCAATGGTAGTCTTCCCATGAGGAAGAGGACAAAGGTTCCAAACTTTCTGCCTTTTGAATTGAAGCAGCTCCTGTTGCATAGCTTCAACCCAACTTCTATCCTTTAGAGCCTCATCAACTTTCTTTGGCTCTATCTGGGATAAGAAACAAGAGTGAAGACAAACATTTTCTTCATGGGTTTGTCCTCTTGTTCTTACCCTTGTGACAACATCTCCAATGATGTTTGTGGTGGGGTGGGACTTGTGGATCCTTAGCTGAGGGATCACAGCAAGTTGCTGAGAAAGATCTAAATTAGAGAAATTTAGATCTGGCATAGATGTTTCACCCACCACATCAACACACTTATCAAGAGAGACTTGATCCAAGGAGTGTGTGTCATCATTGATGTTGTCATCTATGGAGTGGTTATCAGCATCAAGAAAGTCTTGATCACTGTCACCACTACCATCATTGTCTTTTGCAATTGAAGCATCTTTATCTGGTTGTGGAGCCTCTGAGCTTAAATTTGAAGGGATCCTAGATGTATTAGTTGAAGTTGTCATTTTAGTGATGATAGAAACCTTATTTGCAGAAGTAGTTCCAACTGGAGCTGAAGATGTGTTACTTGAAGGACTTTTTAGCTCAAATCTTGGATCAGGATCACCTGCGTTTAAATTTTCTATAGATCCTGAAATAGTCTTACAAGATTTGTTAAAACAGTTTAAATCAAGATCAAAGAGCCAATCAGGACCAGAACCAGCCACACAGGGTGTGTGTTCATTGAAAGTCACATTGGCTGACTCCTTATAATTGTAGTTCTAAGATTGTATAGTTTGTAAGACTTAGCTTGAGAAGAGTATCCAATGAAGTGTCCATCATCTGATTTCCCATCAAATTTGGCAATTTGATCCTTGGTATTCAAGATGGTGTAAGGACAACCAAATGACCTGAGAAAACCAGTGAAAGGTTTCCTCTTATGCCAAAGTTCATAAGGAGTCTTGCCATAAGTCTTAACTACTAAAACTCTGTTCTGCACATAGCAGCCAGTATTGACTGCCTCTGCCCAGAAGGTGATGGGCAGCTTAGAGTCAGACATCATGGTTCTTGCAGCTTTAACGAGTATCCTGTTTCTCCTCTCAGCAACACCATTCTGCTGAGGAGTCCTTGGAGCACTGTACTGTCTTGTAATACCTTTTTCATCACAGAATGCATCAAGGATTTGGTTCTTGAATTCAGTTCCCTGATCACATCTTATGATTTTGACCTTGTGATCAGATTGATTTTCAATCTTCAAGATGAAATTCTTTAGAATCTCAGGAGTCTCATCCTTAGTTCTAAAGAAGAAGACCCAAGTGAATCTTGTAAAGTTATCTATGATCACTAAACAGTAAGAGGTCCTTCCTTGACTCATTATATTGGTGGGGCTAAAGAGATCCATATGTAACAAGTGTAGGGGTGTAGTGATGGAGTTCCTTTCCTTAGGCTTGTGAGATACCTTATGTTACTTCCCTTTTAGGCATGCAACACAATGGTCATCACTTGTAAACTCTTTCTTTGGTATTCTAGTTACCAAATCATTCTTAATCAGTTTATTCATCTTTTTAAAGTTTACATGGCACATTCTTTTATGCCATAGGAAAGACTCATCACTATTGGCTTTAGACAGAAAGCATGAAACTTCTCTAGAGGGAGATGTTTCTTGTAGATCCATCTTGTACATGTTCCCTTTCCTGGGAGCTCTAAGCAAAATATGCTCATGAGGAATGACCACCCCAGGCTTGAGAACAATGCACTCATGCTCAGTAAAGAGCATGTTATGACTCTGATCACAAAATGAGATACACTCAGAAGATTGTACCCAAGCTCCTTGACAAAGTTTACCTTTTCAATTCTAAGCTTACCATTTGTGACCTTGCCCCTTCCTGAAATGTAACCACCTTCATCTCCTCCAAAGGCAACTGTCCCTTCATCAATCCTTTCAAAGTTCTGGAGTAGTGACCTATTGCCTGTCATGTGCCTGGAACAGCCGCTGTCAATGATCCAAACATTTTTGTTTGTCTTCAGTTGTCCCTGCACAAAGAAAATGATTGTTTACATTTGGAAACCCAAGCCTTACTTGTCTTGGGCTCATTAAGAGAAATAGAAGGTAATGCAATAGTAATAGATCCTATGGTTGTGCTAGGAGGATCTTGAGTTGTTGATGGAGAATTCTCAGTCACTTGGTCTTTCTTAGACTTCCACACCACCTTTGGAGTCTTGGACTTGACCTTCAATACTTCAGAAGCTTTTGATACTTTGAAAGTTTTGATGACTGAGCCTTTGGAAGATCCTGCAGACACTACAACAGACTTCAGTGCTTCGAAGTATTCCTTCCTTTCGAGACCAACTTTTCTTCTGAAGGCAATTTTCCACTTGCCTTCTTCTTAGATTTGGAGCTTCCAAGGAAACAGATTTTCCTTCCGAAGCCTGAATCTTCTTAGAATTCTTGGAAGTCTTTGGTTTGATCATGTGAAGAGTACTCTTAGGATTGTATGGACAATCCTTAGCAAGATGAGCAGTAATTTCACACATAACACACTCCATTTTCTTCTTCCCAAGAGCCTTCTGCTGGGAATAAGACTAACTTTGGTCACATCCCTTCTCCACCCTCATCTTTGTAGATGCTGAGATAGTCCTTTTGGGCTGGGGACTGTTCTTGGAGTTTGATGGTCTAGGCTGTGTAGCAGTGGTACACAACAGATTAGTCTTCTTCTTGGTCCCAAGATGATTTGAACAAGAACCAAAACTCTTAGCAGAAGAGTTTAGGTTGATGTCTTCAGTCTTTGCTACTTCAAATCCTGCAGAGATAAACACTTGTTTCTGCTTGGAGTCAAAAGTACCCTTGATCTCTTGAGCCTTCCTTGCTTTCCTTTTGCTCTTTCTGATCATGTTCTTCCTCATTGACTTGGTCATCACAGTCTTCTTCTTCTCCTTAAAAGGATAGTGGCCCTTCTTAGAATCCTCCACTTCACTCTTCTCAGAGGAATTCTTCACTATCACTTCTTCATCCTCTTCACTCAAAGGATCTATGAGAGGAAGCTTATCTTCACAAGTTCCACACCTAGGTGATCTTACAGACAAGATTATGTATGGAGGAGCTATCTCATTTGATCCTAGTCCCTACTTGTTTTGATAGCACACTTTGTTATGCAGGGATGAGGATATCATGTTCTTGAAGCTCTTCTTCAAGAGCACATTTGTCTGCCCTGGCTTTGCCGATCACAAGCTCAGCCTGGCACTCAGTCCGCTTGGTTATGAGATCCTTGATTTGAGTCCTAAAATCTGTATGCTCATGTTTTAGAACTGAAATTGTTTTCCCTAAGTCCTTTATCTTCAGTTTATAATCATTTTCAGACTTTCTAAAATCAACTTTTAAAATGTTTAAGGACTCAAGATCAGATCTCATCTCCAAGTTATAGGACCTGTATCTATTTACTTTAGCAATGCATTTAGGGGTATAGAGATGTTTCAATACCTTGGCTTCATCATGATCTTCCATTAGTGCTTGGTTGGAGAAGCATCTTTCACCTAAAAGCTCCAATCAAAGCCTCCTTCTTCAACAGCAACAGCAGCCTGCTACTTTGGCTTCTCATTCTGGGGAGCTTTGTCAGTGTAGTTGGGTCTGGACTGTGTTTGGCCACCATTTGTTCTAGGTGCCTTACACTCCTTAGCAAAGTGGCCCATCAAGGTACAGTTCTAACTCTTGACTTTGCCTTTGTCCAGGCCAAACTTTCCACTGGTTGCATTGCTTGGGAACTTCCTTCCAGTCCGCTTGTAGAACTTCTTGGCTCTATGAGTGAGAAGAGCCATCTGTTGGACTATCTCCATGTACTCTAGATCATCTGGATGGATACAGTCCAAGTCTTCAAGGGTGAACAGAAAGTTGCCACAACTTTAATCAGAAGACACACAGGCTTGAGAAGAACTTGTCTCTTGGAATGGGCTTCCTTGGGTGTAGTTCTCCCTTGGTGTCTCTAGGAAGGTGATGAAAGGACCCTTAGGTGAGTTATCAGGGTAGCATATGAGATGATGTTAGGGTTCTATGCTATCCCTTTCAAACACATGTAGGGTTGAACCCATTTGATTGTTGGAGTCGCCAGATGAACCTTGCATGTTCATCTCCATCTGGTAGCCACTGAGAATCCCATATAACTCTGTCAGAGTAAGATTTTTTATATTCTCAGTCCTCTTGATCACCACACAGTAGTGTATCCATTGCCTAGGAAGTGAGGACATGAACTTCCTTACAATGTCCCTGTTCTCAAGAGGAACTCCTCCGTCCACAAGGGTATCCACAATCTCAACATACCTGAAGTATTGCTGAGTCATGGTTTCACCTGTTTTGAAGGTGAAGTTTTCAAACTACTGCTTCAGGAGATCCTTCTTGTTCTCCTTAGCTTCAGAGGAACCCTCATACATCAGTTTCAATGCATCCCACAACTGCTTAGCTGTTTTGCATTTCTTGAAACCTCTGTATATAGAGTTTGGAAGAGCAGTCTGAAGGGCTGTCATGGTTTTTCTATCAATCTCTATTCTCTTCCTATCTTCATCAGAGTAGTTTACCATAGCCTTGGGGATCATACTAGCACTAGTAGCAAAGGGGGTGCTAGGTATGTAAGGTTCATTCTCAACAGACTCCAACATTCTTGAGTCCAGAGACCTGATGAACCTTCCATTCTCAGGCACCAGGTATCAAAGTCATCAAGAGTGATTAGTGGGGACTTGTTCATGGTTCCAGTTTCCATATCAGTCTTGGAAATGGCTGCCATTTGAAAAGTTTAGTATTTGTGTGAGTGAGGGATCTTAAGATGGTGAGATCATATATCAAGAGCATGAAAGCTCTGATACCAAATGCAGGACCGATGAAGGGGGTCACTTACAACACAACAACACAAAGAGGAGATTAACCAAACTTAAACAAAACAGTGAATTGGATTAACACAAGCAAGATACTAATAACACAAGTAATGTAAGAGACAGAACACAAGAGCACAAGTATATGGTTTTCAAGAATGCAGTATATTGATTTCTCTATGTTCTATTGCAAGTGTTACAAAGCATATCAGTAAAGTTACAAGAAAATAAGATACTTATACTACATCCTACAGCCAACCATACTATGAAAGCCAGCTGGATACAATTGACTAGACTCAAAACAAAATCAATTGTAGAGTCAAAAAGGCAGATTGACTTTTTGACTTGTGACTATGACATGCCATAGCTCACATCCTTATCTATTATAAAAAGGATAAAGTACATGAAGTAGAAAGTTATAGACTCAAAACCTCAATGTACAGTTACCAAAATCATGGACCTTTTCACCAGCTCATGTAAGTTGGTGACTTTACAGAGATGCCGCGGAAATGTGTCCAGCTTTATGGAAAAGTACATCAGATAAAGCATGTTACTAAAAGTCTTCGGAAGAAATCTGTCTTCAAGTGTGGAGCTTCGAAAGACTTCGTCTCTAAAACTTCGGAAGACTTCATCTTTGGCTTCAGAAGATATTGGTCTTGGCTTCGGAAGATTTCACACTTAGAATATTTCTATTGCATGTGTGAAACTTCTGAAGCATTCTTCGTCAGTACTTGTGCAACATGCATGCAGAAAGATTTTGGTTGCTTCAGCCTCTATGCATATTCTCTACATTACGATATTATGATATTGATGGATATGAGAAGGCAAAGTAATGAAATATAGTAATGATGGTGTTAGTGGCTGGTTGTTGGTTGTTGGTTGTCTATTGCCGGTTGTTGGTTGCCAATTGCCGGTTGCCGGTTGTTGGGTGCGGGGTGCGGGGTGCCGGTTGCTGGTTGCTGATGGTAGTTTTCTCAACATGAACATAAGCATTTGTTCTATATTTATGTAAATTCTCTAACCATGAGCTCTATATATGATGAAATCATATAAATTCTCCCTTCACCTCCTATTATGTGTATTAACACAAATATTAAATTTATCGAATTTGCTATGAAGTAGTATGAAGAATAGTATCGCATGATTTCAAAAACATGTACATGTAGTTTAGTTGAAACAACACCATACTAGAGTAGAGTCAAGTTTTAAAGTTTAAATGGGGAAACACTAAGAAATAGATAGGATTCATGAAGATGGCACTAATCATATTTGGAATTACTACTTTTCTCTAAGTTCGATTTACCTAGAAAGATAGTTTAGATGATAGTTCTAGATGAGTAGATAACTTTTAAATCGAATACTCAAAGTTTGTCAAGCTATTACCCTTGCTTTACACGATTAAAAGAAGTGATGGGTGGAATGATCTACCCCTTCTAAAATATGCATGTGGCATATGTCAATTGACATATGACACATCTTGTTGGATCAAGAAGAAGGATGGTGCAACTAAAACAAAATCACTTCCGAAGACTTTCGAAACCAATATGTCAATTGACATATGACACATCTAATAAAAGACTTTCGAAACCAAGTACTGAACTTCCGAAGGAAATAGACTTCTTCCGAAGACAAAGTGAAAGTTCAACTTCCGAAGACAAACTCTACTTCCAAAGACAAAGTGTTCACTTCTGAAGATCATGTCCTAGAAGAAAAGATCAGAAGTGAACTTCCGAAGTATGAAGAACAGAAGAAGTCCATCAAGCCTCAGAAGAAGTAGCCTCTTCCGAAGTATAAGTGGCTTCGGAAGAACTTGTTCTTCTGAAGCCATTTAACCTTCGGAAGACACTACTATGAACCAGTGGACATAAGTATGGTCTCTGACACTCCGTTGTAGACCTTTGAGATACTGCATGGCGTTTTCTCAAAAGCCATGTAGTTGGCCATACTTTATTCCATTGTTCACTTTTATTAGTTTATACAATTACCAACTTTAGTTGGTGACAAAAGGTAAGTCATGGACATGTCATGACTACCATATCTTAGATAAAACTTTATCTAAGATATCTTAAACTATAGCTTTGTAGTATTTGCTTTAGTTAGAGGATTCCAGCTGGTATCAAAGTATATCGGGCTGTAGGTAATATTATATATAGTTTCTCATTATAACTCATGTCATATGCTTGTAAGAGTCTTGTAATACTTTTAGTTGAGAAGCAATATATGCAAGTACCTTGAAAATTATCTCTTTGTTTTCTTTTCTACTTATTATATTACTATCAACTCTTAGAAGAGACTCTACTTCATCTGATCCGAGTGTAGTATAAGTGAGTTTGAGAGAAAAACCAAGTGTTAAGTGACAAAACTGATCCTGTAATTGGTATCAGAGCTTCTTAGGCTCTTGCTTGTGAGATCCTACCATCCTAATCAACCTGTTTTTCACTCCTCCTTACACCACACTCAAAATGGCCCTCAACAAGTCTAAAGTAGAGATGGGAACGATGACTAAGGCTCCCATCATTACCCCTGAAAACTTTAGGTCATGGAGCAGACGGATAGAAGGCTTCATCAGGTATCAAGACAATAAAATGTGGTATTTTATTGTCAATGGCCCGTATAAACCCAAGGTGGAAGCACCCGATGGAAATGGTGCTATAATAGAGAAGGCCGTTGAAGATTACTCTGATGAGGACCGGAAGAAGATGGACATTGACAACAATGCAATGACTATTCTTATGACTGCAATACCAAGTCCATCATGGTGGGGTTTGAGCATTGCAAGTGAGCCAAAGAACTGTTTGATGCACTTTCTCAAATGTACTCTAGTTCCAATGACTCCAAGAAGGACTCACTGAAGCAGCAATTTGAGAATTTCACCTACATTGCTGGAGAGACTCTGAGTCAGTAATATTTCGGGTACATGGATATCATTTCTTCCCTTTAGCCGATGGGAATTACTCCTAAACTTAGAGACCTCACAAGAGAATTCATGAGTGCACTCCCTAATGAGTGGACGTTCTACTGTGTCTCTATCAAGAGAACAGAAAATTTGAACACCCTCACCATAACCGAACTCTATGGCATCCTTGATAGATACCGTTTGGAGATGGAGAGCAAAAGAGGCCATCAGACAAGCAGAACCCTAAGTCTTCCTGCTAGCAACACTTTGACAGTTGCTGAAGGCTCAGGACCCACACAACCCTAATAGTACCTGATTTACACCCAGCAGCCATCCTGCTCATCCGGACCATGCATTACATTTCCTGAGACTACAAGGTCTCAACAGGCTGAGCATAGTTCCTTTCAGGACAACTGTGCCTTTGTCTCAGGAAGTGGACACTCTAGTGATTTTCAGTACTGCTTTGATGATCTGGAGTGCTTCAGTCTAGATGATGTGACTCCTTCCCAAGCACTCATGGCAGGAACAGATGACAATAAGGTATATGAACATCTCTGTACTTCTGCATGTATTTCTAAGGTTAAACTATATCAGGACTACAATATGAAGGTTAAATCTGATATTGAGTCTCTAAATGTTTTAAAATCTGATTTTAAAGGGGCTGAATCTAACTATCATAGAAAAATTGAAGAGTTGGAGAAAACCGTGTCCTTGTTAAAACACGAACATACAAACTATAAAACTCAAATAAAGGATTTGATATCCAAATTGTCTGAGGCTCAAGCCCATCTTGTCACTGCTGAGGTTCAAGCCAGGAAGTAGACCATTTCTGAGCAAAACTTCCAAGATATTATTGCATCATACTCCCACTCCAAAATCTGTTATCAAAACATAGGAGGTTGGGGACCAATGAAATTTCTCCACCACACTCTTATGAGTCCATAAGAAAACCAAGGTATGGTACCGAAGAGCAAGAGGTTCCATCTGCTGACCCATCTTCACTTGAGTTAAAGAATGATGCAATAATAGAGGCCACCACAGGGAAGGAACAGGTAAATCAACCCACTTCTCCCAGTGATGATCAAATCCTAACCACCAAAGCAAGAAGAAGCAGAGCTAAAGCAGCAAGAAGAACTACCAAGAAAATGGCTGAGTCTAAGCTGATGATTACAAAAGGGTGTATTCATCTCAGCTGGATTATAGGTGGTAGGTAACTCTGATTTAGGAAAGGGGTGTAGTACCAACACTCATGTCCTACCAAAGGATCAGAAGTTAAAGGAAAAGATTGCTGATAAAGAGAAAAGGAACAAGAACAACAATCCTCAGGTTTCCAGAAAACTAACATTACATGCATAATGTGTGGTCTGCAAAACGACATGCCAAAGATTGTTATTACAATCCTGCTAGCACACATTATGCGAATAATGTTAAAAGAGAAGGAGTCAGGGAAGGTTTCTCATTTGGACCCTATCAATGGTTCAAGTGATAAAAAAGGAAAGCTGGTTTCTGAAGCAAGGTTGCTTTCGGAAGAAAGTCTTTCTTCCGAAGGGAAAATGGCTTCGGAAGCTAAGACCATCAAGAATCATAAGAACAAAAGAGTTCCCTTGAAACCATACCAGAAGAAGACTACTTCGGAAGAAAAGGTGGTGAAGGCTTCTTCCGAAAAGAAAGAAGCTTTGGAAGAATGTCATACTGCAAAAGCTTCAACAAGCTTATCCTCCATGATCAACCAAATGATGGATTGGAAGATCAAGAAAGATCTTGCAGCCCAAACCTCTTCTTCAATGACACCAATTGAACCTCCATGCTTAAAATTTGGTTCAATTATGTCACTATCATTGGAAGAACCCAAGACCAACAAGGCTTGGGTTTCTAATCAAAACTAATCATCCCATCTTATGTGCAGGGACATCCATATGACAAGAATAACAATGTTTGGATTGTGGATAGTGGATGCTCTAGGCACATGACAGGGAACAGATCTTTCCTTCAACAATTTCAATATTATGATGAAGGTCCTATCCAGTTTGGAGGTGAGGCTGGAGGATATAATTCTGGCAGAGGAAGTATATCCAATGAAAAGTTAAAAGTTGACAAAGTTCACTTTGTCAAACAACTTGAACATAATCTGTTAAGTGTTTCTTAGTTTTGTGATCAAAAGCATCAAATGCTCTTCACAGAACAAGAGTGCATTATCCTCAAACCTGGGATGACAATTCCTCTAGAATTGGTGCTTCTTAGATCTCCCAGGAAAGGGGATATGTACAAGTTTGATATGAACAATGCTTCCCCAATGGGCGAAGTGTCATGCTTTCTTTCCAAAGCTGACAGTGATGAGTCAACCCTTTGGCATAAACGAATGTGTCATGTAAATTTTAAGACAATGAATAAATTGGCTAAAAATAACTTTGTACATGGTTTGCCTAAAAACGAATTTTTCTGCAAAGATAACTGTGTTGCATGCCTGAAAGGGAAGCAACACAGGGCATCTCATAAATTCAAAGTTGTTAACTCCATCACCACTCCAATACTATAACACCTGGTTATTTTTAAAAGACAAGAAATAAAAAATAAAAGAAAGAAAGGCAATTCAGTCCTAGTGGAGGGACTAGATGTGTAAAAAGGACAAAAAGTCTTTGAAAAGCTGGTGTAAAGGTGGGCATGGCCGCCCACCCTCACTTCACATCAACATATCTTCGGTTCTAGAGAGAGAGAGAGCAAAAGAGAACTCTCGGCTTGTAGAAGAAGAAGGAAAAGTGAATAAATTCAAGGTAAGAATTCATGGTTTTTACATGTATATGACGGGTTTTGTCCCGGTTGTATGCATATGTGCTTATGTGTTTGTGTATGTGCTCGGGTGTGTATGTTTGGTGTTGTTTTTAGGTGTTTGAACTCATTGCAAGCGGGTTATAAAGGAAGAAATACCCAAATTGCATGAGGTGAGTTCTAGACCCTGGTTTTTACTTGTTTTCAAACATCTTTGGGGCTGAAAATGTATATAAATGATTTTCAAATGTTTGAGTATTATGCATGTATGCATTGAGCATGAATGAATGTGATTCTTAAATGCTTATAGGTTATTCATGTTTAGAATAGCCACATTAAGCTTAGAACAGATGGATTTGATGATTGGGTTGAAAACATACTGGAAACAAGTTGAACAGAAGGTCCATGCGCCTAGATAATGCTCATGCGCCTGAAAATGCCTTAGAAAGAATTAAGTGTAATCTATGCGCCCAAACAGTAGCCCATGCGCCTAAGATTACCTTAGAAATGTTTAAGTACAGCCCATGCGCCTGAACAGTGGCCCATGCGCCTGAACAGTGGCCCATGCGCCTGAACAGTGGCCCATGCGCCTGAACAGTGGCCCATGCGCCTAGAAATGTTAGCTGGACGACTAAGTGTAGGGCCATGCGCCCCAATAGTGCCCATGCGCCCAAGTGGCCCATGCGCCTAAATGTCCATGCGTCCGGATTACTCATGCGTCTAAGTTTTCATGTGCACAAATAGTACCCATGCGCCTGAATAGTTCATGCGCCTAAAGTGAAAATGTTTAAGTGTTGGTTGATGCGCCTACATAGTGATGAAACGCCCGAACAGGGCTTATGCGCCCAAATAGTTCCCATGCGCCTAAGACTTAGAAATTTTTACAGAATTTTCTGGGAGTTTGTGCTTTAGGGTTTTGACCGAGGTTGACTAAGGGCTTATTACTGATGAGGTTTCATGCATGATATGATTGCTTATGATTGTTCCTTATTATTGTTATTGCCATTATTATTGTTACTTATAGTAAGTGACTTTATGTGGTATGTTATTATTGTAACGTAAAGTATATCATAATAATAAAGTGAAAGAGCAATAAAGAAAAGAAGAGGAACATTAATGAAAATGTCAACAAGTCTTGCAAGCTTACAGGAGGTACACGACCATGTTGTCGTTAGCTCAACTATGCTACGGATTAGCTACCCTATTATGCACACAGGGTCAATCAATTGAGATTGGTATGACCTTTGCAGCATGTCCTGGGTGATTGGGTTGGCCTTGTACATAGTACACAGAACCCTTTCGAGGGATACAGTTGACCCTTTCGGTGGATATAGTTGACCTTTTCGAGGGATATAGTTGACCCTTTCGAGGGATACAGTTGACCCTTTCGAGGGATATAGATGGCCCATCACCCGTTTTCCATCGCACATATAGTTAGGGTATTGCTCACTGGTCCATACAGAAAGTGAAACATAAAGATAAAAGTTTATAGAACAGACAAGGCATACAGTAAAGAGAACGAACAATATTTGTTCATATAGTTGATGCGTGCTCGCATATACAGTACAGAGTTGTATTTTACAGAAAATAGTATTTTTCTTATACGACATATAGAAAGTATTTTTATTACTTATAAACTAGATCTCACTCAGCAATGCTGAATTTTATACATTTCAGTTGGCAGGTAATTATTGCTGAGAATGGCACGAGGGTGAAGCTACTCGGCAGGAAAAGTCTGACATCCATTCGTATTTTATGTTGCTGTTGTTTTGTAATGCAGTAAAACAATTCTTTTGTAATCAGTTACACGATGATGTATTGCTCAACAACAGCGGTTTAAATGAAATGAATGGCTTTTGATAAATTATTTCCACTGCTTAATTTGTTTAATTGTAATGTTTAATGTTTTAATTGTTGTGATTGACCAACTGTGAGGTTTGCGGGAATAGGGCCTTACAAGTTGGTATCAGAGCCAAAGTTTAAAAGAATTGGGTTAAATAAACTTTTAAAACCTAAACTTAAACTGAAAATGGGACAAATGGAGGGATGTTAGCCCGAGTAGCTACGTGCCATCAGGTATGTCGTTTCCTAATGTTAACTGGTATTATGTGCGCATGCTATTTGATTATGAGCTCTTACTAGATTTAGATACTGATTAAGTCAGGATAGGAGATGCTTGGGGTATGAAGAGTAAAGTAAGTGGCTAATCACAACTGGCCACTGTAATTATGACTTACTATACTTGACATAAATTGAGTATTACCTTGAATGACCGTGTTAGTGTTTGAATCTTATAGTGTGCTTATAGAGGATGGCTGGTGATAGATCTTCAAAGGCCTCTCGTGGTGGAGGTCACGATGCTGCTCCACGACGCAAGAGAGGGAGACCCAGAGTCAAGAAAGGGTTCATGAAGAACTAGAGAGCCCTCATCGGAGGGTGGCGACGAGAGCACCAATCTGAGGGCCTCGGTAAAGGAGGCTGTGGTGGAAGAGGTTCACCAGGTCATGAAGACGATTCTACCATCTGTGGTGACCGAAGTGATCAAGGCAGTTAGAGAGGGAGAAAGAAAGGAAAGGGGTGGACCTATGGGCGAAAGAAGACAGCCCGAGACTGAGACAGTTCTGTCCGACGATGAGGATGAGGAAGAAGAGCCTGCGCCGGAGGTGACCCGAGGCTGCAACTACGGGGTGTTTATGAGATGCAAGCCCCCCTACTTCAATGGGAACGGCACGGCGGCAGCTGCTCACCGTGGGTGTGGGAGATGGAGGCTGTCCTCAATATTAGTGAGTGCCGTGAGGATCAGAAGGTGAAATTCGCTACCCACTCCTTTGTGGACTCGGCTTTGTGCTAGTGGGACAACATTGTCCAAGCCGAGGGTAGCAGGGTCATTGGAAGAATGAGATGGACTGAACTGAAGAAGCTAGTGATCGAAGAATTCTGTCCTCACAGAGAGATGGACAAGGTAGAAAGAGACTTCCTGCAGTTGGAGGCGGGAACGATGACACACTAGCAATACACCACCAAATTCAATGAAATGGCACGGTCGGTGCCCGATCAAGTGACACCATTGTCACGAAAGATTAAAAGATACATCCAGGGGCTGCAGGCGGATATCCGTAGGCATATGATTGCCGCCCGGCCTAGCACTTTCAGGTCGACAGTTGACTTGGCTGGCATATTATATGATGAGCGTGAGGTGGTGGTGGCAGAGGTGGATAAGAAGGATGGTGGTAGTCGGAACCGGAATGGGAAACGGTTTAGACGTGGTAGAACGGCTCCAAACAAGAAGGTGGCAAAGGTGGGTGATCGCCGTGTGGTCACATCTAGATCGGGGCTGAGGAGGTGTGACAAATGTGGAAGAGAGCATACTGGTGAGTGTAGAATGGGGATGAACGTATGCTTCAGGTGTGGTCAGCCTGGCCACATCGCTAGAGACTGTAAGAAGCCGAGGGCAGAGAGCTCTGGGGCAGAGAGGAAGAAACCGGAGGAAGGAGGGCAGAGGGCAGGTGCTAGAGCTTATACCATGACCCGGGAGGAAGCCAGAGCTGATCCTGATGTTGTGCCGGGTATGTTTCTAGTAAACCAAACTTGTGCCTCTATATTTTTGATTCTGGTGCTAGTAGGAGTTTTATTTCTACTACTTTCTGTGCTAAGTTGCCTATTATCAGTAGAAAGGTCAGTGCACCATTTGATGTAGAAACTGCTATTGGTAAGTCCACTAGAATTACTGATGTGATAGAGGACTGTGCCATAGAACTAGAAGGCCATAGGTTTGCTGCTAGGTTACACGTTATACCCCTAGGTGGATTTGATGTAGTACTAGGGATGGATTGGTTAGTAACCTATGAAGCAAACATCGTGTGTCGCAAGAAGATGATTCGATTAGTTGCGTCCGATGGGAGTTTGGTTACGATTTATGGAGATCGCGTCACGACGATTCCAAAAGTTATTTCCATGGCGGTGGCGGGAAAGTGCATGAGGCGTGGATGTAGTGCCTACTTGGCCTACGTAAAGGATGTGGACGCGCCGACACCGCAACTATCTGATGTACCAGTTGTGTGTGACTTTCCGGATGTATTCCCAGAAGACTTACCCAACGTGCCACTGGATCGCAAGATTGAGTTCCAAATTGACCTGATACCCGGTGCTCAACCCATTGCCAAAGCACCGTATCGATTAGCTCCCACAAAAATGAAAGAACTCATGGAACAGTTGCAAGAGCTGCTCGATAAGGGGTTCATTAGGCCGAGTATCTCTCCTTGGGGTGCTCCGGTCCTATTTGTGAAGAAGAAAGACGGTAGTATGAGGATGTGTATTGACTACCGAGAGCTGAACAAGTTAACGGTGAAGAACCGATACCCCCTACCAAGAATAGATGATCTGTTTGATCAACTCCAAGGTGCCATTTGGTTTCCAAGGATAGATCTTTGATCTGGTTACCATCAGCTGAATGTGAAGGAGCAGGATATCCCTAAAACAGCTTTTCGCACGCGCTACGGTCACTATGAATTCCTTGTTATGTCATTTGGTCTAACCAATGTGCCAGCTGCTTTTATGGACTTGGTGAATCGAGTGTGTCGGCCAATGTTAGATAAACCAGTGATTGTGTTTATTAATGATATCCTGATTTATTCAAGGAGCAAGGAGGAGCATGCCGATCACATTCAGGAGGTGTTAGAAACCTTAAGAAGGGAGAAGTTGTATGCCAAATTCTCCAATGCACGTTCTGGTTACGCGAAGTTCAATTCTTAGGTCACGTGATAAATCCAGAGGGGATTATGGTAGACACTGCTAAGGTGGAGGCTGTGATGCAATGGAAGTCTCCAAGGACGCCATCCGAGATTCGTAGTTTCTTGGGGTTGGCAGGGTATTATCGAAGGTTCATTCAGGACTTTTCCAAGATCGCTTCTCCCCTGACCATGTGACCCGAAAGGATGTAAAGTTTACGTGGGGTCAAGCTCAAGAACAGGCGTTCAAGGAGTTAAAGGTAAGGTTGACTCAAGCTCCTGTCTTGTCGTTACCCGAATGAAGCGAGGATTTGGTAGTATACTCATATGCTTCTTACTCGGGGTTGGGATGTGTATTAATGCAGATAGGGAAGGTTATAGCCTATGCATCCCGACAGTTGAAACTTCATGAGGTCAACTACCCTACCCATGACTTGGAGCTAGCGGTCGTGGTCTTTGCACTAAAGATTTGGAGGCACTATCTGTACGGGACGAAGTGCACCATTTTCATGGACCACAAGAGCTTGAAGTACTTCTTCGAGCAAAAAGATCTGAACATGAGGCAGAGGCGATGGTTGGAGCTTATAAAGGATTATGATTGTGAGATCCATTACCATCCGAGCAAAGCCAACGTGGTGGTCGATGCTCTTAGCCGGAAGGAGAGGCCCAAGCCGATTCGGGTGAAAGCATACCAACTAATCATGACCTCTGATGTAATGAAGCAAGTCAAGGAGTTTCAGTATGAAGCATTAAAAGAAGATCATCTAAACTCTGAAAGAATGAGAGGTCTGGTTGGGGAATTGAGTGAAAACACACTTGGTGTTAAAACTCAATTTGGATGGGTGTGGATTCCTCGTTTCGGGGATCTACGTGTGAGGATTATGGATGAAGCTCACAAGACTCGATACTCCATTCATCCTGGTGCCACAAAGATGTATCAAGACATGAAGAAAGATTATTGGTGGCCGGGTATGAAACGTGACGTGGCGGGGTATGTGAGTAAGTGCCTTACTTGCCTACAGGTGAAGGTGGAACACCAGAAGCCGTATGGGAAGATCCAACCTTTGGATATACCGGAATGGAAGTGGGAGCACATCACCATGGATTTCATTATGAAACTGCCCCGTACTACGAAAGGATACGATGCCATATGGGTGATTGTTGACCACTTGACGAAGAGTGCTCACTTCCTACCAATCTGCGAGACATATTCATCTGAGAGGTTGGTTGACCTGTTCAACAAGGACATTGTAACTCGTCATGGTGTACCGGTGTCCATTTTGTCTGATCGTGACACCCGGTTTACGTCTAAAGTCTGGAAGAAATTCCACGACTCCATGGGGATGAGGTTACATATTAGCACGGCTTATCATCCCCAAACTAATGGTCAGTCAGACAGGACCATTCAAACGTTGGAGGACATGCTTCAGGCATGTGTAATCGATTTTGGTGTAAGTTGGGACGACCACTTACCGTTAGCCGAATTCTCATACAACAACAGCTATCATGCCAGCATTGGTATGCCACCATATGAGATGCTATACGGTAGGAGATGCAGAACATCCGTTTGTTAGGGTGACATTGGTCAGAAAGAGTTGGGAAGCGTCGAGGTAATCGAGGCTACGACTGAGAAGCTTGAGAGGATCAAAGCCTTCATGAAAGCAGCCAAAGATAGACAGAAGTCGTATGCCGATAAACGATGTAGACCAATTGAGTTCTAGGTGGGTGACCGGGTTATGTTGAAGGTCTCACCCCTAAAGGGTATTATCAGATTCAGGAAGTGGGGCAAGTTGAGCCCAAGGTATATAGGCCCTTTCCGAATCATTGCTCGAGTAGGAGACGTGGCCTATAGATTGGAGTTGCCAAATGAGTTAAGTGGAATTCACCCGACATTCCATGTATCTCATTTGAGAAAGTGCTTAGCCGATGAAGACATGATTCTTCCATTGGAGGACATTGAAGTTGATGAAAGGATCAATTATGTGGAGCAACCAGTGGCAATCATCGATCGTAAAGAGAAGAGGCTGAGAAATAAAGTGGTTCCCCTTGTGCGTGTCCAGTGGAAGCACAGGAAGGGATCTGAGTCTACATGGGAGACTGAGGAGGAGATGAGGCAGCATTATCCTAGTCTGTTTGAGGAATAACAGGTTTTGGGGACGAAACCTATATAAGGGGGTGGACTTGTAACACCCAGTTTTTTTAAAAGATAAGAAATAAAGAATAAAAGAAAGAAAGGCAATTCAGTCCAAGTAGAGGGAGTAGATGCGTAAAAAGGACAAAAAATTTTTGAAAAGTTGGTGTAAAGGTGGGCATGGCCGCCCACCCTCACTTCACATCAACATATCTTCGGTTCTAGAGAGAGAGAGAGAGCACAAGAGAACTCTCGGCTTGTAGAAGAAGAAGGAGAAGTGAATGAATTCAAGGTAAGAATTTGTGGTTTTTACATGTTTATGACGAGTTTTGTCCCGGTTGTATGCATATGTGCTTATGTGTTTGTGTATGTGCTCGGGTGTGTATGTTTAGGTTGTTTTTAGGTGTTTGAACTCATTGCAAGCGGATTAGAAAGGAAGAAATACCCAAGTTGCATCAGGTGAGTTCTAGACCCTGGTTTTTACTTGTTTTCAAACATCTTTGGGGCTGAAAATGTATTTAAATGATTTTCAAATGTTTGAGTATTATGCCTGTATGCATTGTGCATGAATGAATGTGATTCTTAAATGCTTATAGGTTATTCATGTTTAGAATAGCCACATTAAGCTTAGAACCGATGGATTTGATGATTGGGTTGAAAACATACTGGAAACATGTTGAACAGAAGGTCCATGCGCCTAGATAATGCTCATGCGCCTGAAAATTCCTTAGAAAGAATTAAGTGTAATCTATGCGCCCAAACAGTAGCCCATGCGCCTAAGATTACCTTAGAAATGATTAAGTACAACCCATGCGCCTGAACAGTGGCCCATGCGCCTGAACAGTGGCCCATGCGCCTAGAAATGTTAGCTGGACGACTAAGTGTAGGGCCATGCGCCCCAATAGTGCCTATGCGCCCAAGTGGCCCATGCGCCTAAGTGTCCATGCATCCGAATTACTCATGCGTCTTAGTGTTCATGCGCACAAATAATGCCCATGCGCCCAAGAAGCGGAACATTAATGAAAATGTTAACAAGTCTTGCAAGTTTACAGGAGGTACATGACCATGTTGTCGTTAGCTCAACTATGATGCGGGTTAGCTACCCTATTATGCACACAGGGTCAATCAATTGAGATTGGCAGGACCTTTGCAGCATGTCCTGGGTGATTGGGTGGCCTTGTACATAGTACACAGAACCCTTTCGAGGGATACAGTTGACCCTTTCGGGGGATATATAGTTGACCCTTTCGAGGGATACAATTGACCCTTTCGAGGGATATAGATGGCCCATCACCCGTTTTCCATCGCGCATATAGTTAGGGTATTGCTCACTGGTCTATACAGAAAGTGAAACATAAAGATAAAAGTTTACAGAACAGACAAGGCATACAGTAAAGAGAACGAACAATATTTGTTCATATAGTTGATGCGTGCTCGCATATACAGTACAGAGTTGTATTTTACAGAAAATAGTATTTTTCTTATACGACATATAGAAAGTATTTTTATTACTTATAAACTAGATCTCACTCAGCAATGCTGAATTTTATACATTTCAGTTGGCAGGTAATTATTGCTGAGAATGGCACGAGGGTGAAGCTACTCGGCAGGAAAAGTCTGACATCCATTCGTATTTTATGTTGCTGTTGTTTTGTAATGCAGTAAAACAATTCTTTTGTAATCAGTTAAACGATGATGTATTGCTCAACAACAGCGGTTTAAATGAAATGAATGGCTTTTGATAAATTATTTCCGCTGCTTAATTTGTTTAATTGTAATGTTTAAGGTTTTAATTGCTATGATTGACCAACTGTAAGGTTTCCGGGAATGGGGCCTTACAATTACACTTATTGCACATGGATCTATTTGGTCCCACAAGTATAATGAGCGTTGGAAGGAAATCATACTGCCTTATTATTGTTGATGATTTTACAAGATTTACATGGGTATTCTTTTTAAGATCTAAAGATGAAACTACTAAAACGTTAAATTCTTTTATTCATGAAATAGAATTTCAAATTGATCACCAGGTTAAGATAATTATAAGTGATCAAGGGACTGAGTTTAAGATTCTTGACTCATTCTGTAACTCAAAATTGATTGCCAGATAATATAGTGCTCCTAGAACTCCTCAACAAATTGGTGTTACTGAGAGGAGGAACAAGACACTTATTAAGGTTGCTTGAACTATGTTAGCTGATTCCAAACTACCTCTAGCATTCTGGGCAGAGGCAGTTAGCACTGCATGCTATGTGCAAAATAGGGTTCTTGTAGTTAAGCCACATGGAAAAACCCCTTATGAGCTATGGAACAAGAGGCCACCGTTCATTGGCTTTCTAAGGTCCTTTGGCAGTAGGTGTACCATGCTTAACACAAAAGACAATTTGGCTAAATTTGCTAAAAAGTCAAATGATGCTATCTTTGTTGGATACTCCTCTAGCTCTAAAGCTTATAGAGTATACAACATCAAAAATCAACAATTTGAGGAATCATCCAATATTGTTGTTAATGAGCACATTCCTTGTGTTAGGAGGAATGGCCCTGATCATATTTTTGACTTAGAATTGTAACTATTCTAAACCATCTTGTGAGAATGTTTCAGCTGGAACATGAACTCAAAGTGATTCTAATGTTGATCAACTGTTTAAGCTACCCAAACCTCTTCCAAGTTCTCCAAGAGCTGCAACAAATCAAGCTCCCACTATTAACAGATCTGATAGCATAACCATCTCAAAAGATACTAGAGCTTCAACCAGTGATTCACTTGTTGACCCTCAAACTTTATTAGGTAACACTGCATAACACCAAGCTGATGAAAGTAGTATCTTGAAGGAACATGCAACTGCTAATGCTGCTTCACAGCCAACAAATGATGATGTTTCTCATTCATTCAATCAGTCCTCATTGAATGAGTTTGAAACAATAGCTGGACAAAGTGTTCTAGCTTCTGAGCAAAATATGTCCAATCTGGATTTATCTTTGCAACTAGAGATGATTCCTCGACTAAGAATTCACAACACTCATCTGATTGAGAACATCATATGGGATGTCTCTGAAGGCGTGAGAACAAGAGGATAGACTCATCATGGGAATGTCTGCTTGTACTCATGCTTCTTGTCCCAAATGGAACCCAAGAAGGTAGAAGATTCCTTGAAAGATAGTAGCTGGGTTGAATCAATACACGAGGAGCTACTTCAATTCAAGAGACAAAAGGTTTGGAACCTATGTCCGCTACCATCTTATCAAGTACCTATAGGCACAAAATGGGTTTTTTAGAAACAAGAGAGATGATAGAGGCTTGATTATTAAGAACAAGGCAAGACTAGTGGTTCAAGTATACACTCAAGAGGAAGGAATTGATTATACTAACGTCTTTGCACCTGTTGCAAGACTTGAGGTAGTTAGGATCTTCCTTGCTTATGCTGCATCCAAGAATTTCACTATTTATCAACTTGATGTCAAGTGTGCCTTTCTATATGGGGATATAGATAAGGAAGTCTATGTGTGCCAGCCTCCAGGATTTGAAGACCCACAACACCCCAACTATGTGTGCAAACTGGATAAAGCTCTATATGGGCTGCACCAAGCACCTAGGCTATGGTATGAGACTTTCTCTCATTTTCTTCTAAAGAATGGTTACACTAGAGGTACCATTGATAAGACTCTTTTCATAAGGAAGTCCGGAAAGGACATCTTGCTTGTTCAAGTCTATGTTGATGACATCATATTTGGTTCTTCAAACGACCAAATGTGTAAAGACTTTGAAAGCATCATGAAGAAGTTTGAGATAAGTTCCATGGGAAAATGGACTTTTTCCTTGGAATTCTGGTGAAGCAATTGAAGGAAGGGTTTTTCATCATACAATCCAAGTATGTCAATGACATCTTAGAAAGATTTGAAATGAAAGATTGTAAGCCAGCCAATACACTCATACCCAGAAACCATAATCTTTGTCCTAACTTTAAGGGGGAGGATACTGATCAACATCAGTATAGGGTAATTATTGGTTCTCTGATGTATCTCACAGCAAGTAGACCTGATATAATGTTTGCAACTTTCATATGTTCAAGATATCAGGCTGCTCTAAAGGTGTTTCACCTAGCTGCTACCAAGAGAATCCTCAGATACCTCAAAGGAGCACCTAAATTAGGTCTCTGGTATACAAGGAACAGCAATTTCAATCTCTTTGGCTACTCTGACAGTGACTATGGTGGTTGTAACATTTACAAGAAATCAACATCAGGTGGATGTCAATTTATTGGTGGAAGGATCATCTCATGGCAATGCAAGAAACAATCCTGTGTCTCTACATCAACTGTCGAAGCTGAATACATTGTTGCTGCAAATTGCTATGCTCAGCTACTGTGGATTCAGAACCAGATATTAGACTATGAATTCAACTTTATGAGTACTCATATCCACATTGACAACAACAGTGCTATCTCCATTACTGAAAATTCTGTGAAGCACTCCAAGACAAAGCATATTGATATCAGGTATCATTTCATTAGAGATATTCATGAGAAAAATCTAATTAAACGCATCAAAGTTGATTCAAATGAACAATATGCTGACTTGTTCACCAAAGCTTTTGATGAATAGAGATTTAAGTATCTTATTACAGCTATTGGGATGATAAACATTGATTAGTTTACCTTTTTTTAAAACCTTTTTAACTATGTAATGTCTTATGTCAATACAATTTAAGCCCTGTTACAAAAGGTCTCTCTCTGAAATTTTCACTAAGTATAAATTATTTCGAAGAGGAATTAACTCTCGAAAGATGTTTTACATATCTTCCGAAGAAAATTCCTCCCAAGATAATTTTAGTCTCGGAAGAAGTGATTGATTACATGTCAGATCTACTTCCGAAGCTTATAACACTCTCCATTCGAAAAGCAATCTTTACCTTCGGAAATAGAACTTTATCTTCGGAAGTAAGAATTGCCTTCGGAAGACAAAATTATCTTTGAAAATACTTTATACTCAGAAGAGAGATTTTACTGTATAACGAAAATCTTTTGGGCCCCACACTATAAAAAGTAAAGATTTTTTTAATGATGTCGGATTATTTAACTAGACTAAACCTTACCGCCCCTATCACATCTCCCACTAAAGCATCACATCATCTTATCCAAACTCCTTCTACCGCTATTTCACCCTCTTTTAAATAATCCCAACTATTCACTTTCATCTTCTTACCATATTTTACTGCCCTAAAAGCTTTCTTTAGTCTCAATTTACCCAAGTCCAAACTCATCTACTTTCACCTTTGTCAAATGGCACTTAACCCTCAGCACAATCAAGTCACACTTCTTGATTCTTTAAGAGATGACTACTGCTCTGATATCATTTCTTTTCTTACCCAATCATCTTATTACACTGCCCTGTCCATTAATCCTACTATTTATTCCAATCATATGGCTGAATTTTGGGAAAATGGTCAGATTGAAACCCTAAATGGGATTCGGGTAATAAGATCGAGCATCTGTGGCCAGGAGTTGGTCATTACTGAACAATTCATCAGGGAGCATCTTGAGCTTCATGATGAGGGTGCCCCCACAGAGTTCCCCAAAGCAGATTTGGACAACACCTATATCCAAATGAGATATGGTGGAGATGTTAGCAGGTCAACAATCTACAAGTTAACTTTTCATACAACTGGAAGTTCCTACTGCATGTCGTTCTTCATTGCCTGACCAACAAACCTGGGGGATGGGATCAAATTCCATACGAACTAGGATGCCTAGTTCATGGAATGGTGAGAGGTCTTCGATTCAACTATTCAAGATTTATGCTGACCAATCTCATGGGAAATCTCTAGCGGGAAACATTCTTCATGTATCCCAGAAAGTGTCCACCAACTTCACTGGAAGATTCACTGCTTTACTTCCAGGTATGACTGAGCAAATATCTCCTGGTGACATCCCTATTAACCCCATAGGTGATGAACCCACACCAGCAACTGCCCTCACACTACCAAATCTACCTTCTCATCCCATCACCATCACATATCAAAGACGCCCCAAATGAACCCTTGTTCAATATACTCTGATTGGACAAGCTCCTCCTGTTCAATCCAAAAAGATGAGTGGAACAATGGGCTCCCACTCAGTCTGAGGTCTCACCATCCTTCACCATTGACCTTAATATGAGTTTTGAGTCTCCTTAGTCTCAAACCCATGAGCCCATCACCCAAGCTGAAAGCCCTTAGGGTGAGTGTCTATACTCCTCTGAGCAGCCACAAAGGGATAGCCCCACCATAGGCTTAATGCCTGTAGACATTGATCAAGGTCCCGGGTCATTAGGTTTAACCTTTCTATCTTTTACTGACCTTCTTTTCAAAACTGATGAAGAGATTACGTCTCTTCATGACAATGAAGTTGATTTACAACACTCTCTCAAAGATCAACAGAGCCTAGAGAGACATCTTATCTCTAGCCCCCATCAGCAAGCCTTTACTGAGGTGAGTCCCACTGATGTGGAGGGGACTCATGCAGATTCAGCTGCCACTACAGAAGATACCTTAATGGACCTTCTGGATAGTGGTAACATTTCTGAGACTGAATCTGCATCAACTATGCCTTTTGATGACTCTGAAAGAGGCATTATTAAGCAAGGGAAACCAGGGTGCGAAGAAACCACATCTAGTGGTGAGGATGAACATACTAGGTATGTTACCTCATATCGCCATGATTCTTCAAAAGAAGATGAGGGAAGACAGCAACTCACCATTCAAGACCTGATTTCTAAAGTATCAAACTTTGAATCCAAGGTTAGGACTTTAGAGGATAGGTCCACCACTCAGCAACTTGAGATTGACAGTCTCAAGGCTCAATTAGCTGAGAAATAGATTGAGAGATCTGTTAGGCATGTACCCATTTAGGTCTCCTTGACCTCTTCCTCTACCTCATCTAGCTCTCAAGATAATGCTACCAAAAAGGGGGAGAGTGTTCAGAGACAAACAACTGAAGAACCACTAAGCCAAACTTCAACTTCCAGATATTCTGCTCCTATTGCAACTATCTTTCCTGAGCCATCCCAAGTTGTACTAAAAATAGACCCAAGGATGCTTAGAGATCCCTATAGGTTCTTTTCCAAGTTTCTATTGAGATCTTCTCTAGATCAGCCTAGCCCTAATGCGGCTATGATATACTTTGGAGCTGAAGAGCTTCAGAGGTTAAGTGCACCTTCTACCACTGTGGAAGAAGTTGATCAACCTAAGGTCCAAATGGAACCTAAGATTCAATTCGAAGAGGAAATGAGGACTGATGGCCCAACAACCGAAACAGTTGGGACAAAAACTGCACTCCCTTAAACTTCCGAAGCTGAAGTCAAAGCCTTGGAAGAACAAGCTGAGTTTTTCGAAGCTTAAATGGAAGCTGCAGAAGGATTGTTCTCATTTTCCGAGGATCTAATCATCACAGATGCAATTCTAGAGCTGGAATCTAAGGTGAATAGTGAGGACTTTCTCAACCAACCTCAAGCTCAAACACCTTCACTACCTCCACCTCAGTCCGAACCCTTTATTCAAGAACCACCAAAGTCAAGCACTTCCAAAGATGATAAAGGAAAGAAGAAAATTATTGTAGAAGAGCTTTAGGAGGAGGAGAGGATTGAGAAGCTTAAAAGGAAAGATAGACTTCAAACTGAGAAACTCAGTTCCAAAGCAGCTGCAGCCAACCAGGAAGAAGTCAACACCAAAAGGAGGGTAGACATTATTGACAGGCTCATCAAGCTTGGAGCTGCCAATGAAGACATACTCCTACTACCATTAGAGGAGTTAGTAGAGATAGAGAAGGCAACCAGGCTGCAGATTGAACAAAAGGAGGAAGCAACACGGTTGGCCTAGGAGGAAGAAAGAGAAAGAGAAAAGAGGGAAGCTGATATACAACTCCGAAGGAAAAGGATATCTTTCCTAACCTCCAGAGGTTTCTCTTTTAAAGAACTATCTCCACATGATGATGATACGATCCTATGTCTCTTCAACAAAGAGCAGGATCAACCGGATAAAGAAAGAAAGAGAGATGCAAGAGAGAAGTTGAGGGAGAAGAAGAAGAAAGAAGAAGAAGTTGGAGTCACTACGACCAAGAAGATAGGTGAGAAAGCCTAGATGAAAGACTATCTCTGGGCTCACGGCTTCTCTAGTTGGCAGGTGGGACCTATGTCTGAAAAGACACTTCAACGAATTGTCAGCGAAATCAAGGCTGACATTCGTATGGGAAAAAGGAAGGAGATGTATAGAAGGGTACAGAGGATGATCTTCACACCAACCACTCAACCCCAACCTGAACCAATTCCCTCTCCATTCACCATCAAAACTGAACCCTACACACCCGAACCTACACCACTATCCATACCTGCTTCCTCACCTCAACCACCTAAAGTATCCATCCTCCAACCCAAAATACTCTCCAAAACCACTACACCATAACCTACCCAGCAACCTTCCAAACCATCCCCTTAGCCTTCTAACATCTCTCCTTAGAAGAGTTCAAGGCAATCAAGAAAAAACTCACCAACTGCACAACCCTAAGCGACATCTCTTGTGATGATGACTCTGTCAAATTGACTTATGTTGATGGATCTTCATGTTCCCTCACAAGAGATCAATTTCTTGGTCTGCCTAGAGGAACACAGGACCATGCTGCTAGACTTCTTGGTCTCAACTCTGACTCCTTAAACGATGAAGAGAAGAAGCTGAGAAGAAAGCTGGTCACTCTGCTGGATACAAACAAAGGGGATAAGATTCCTAGTCAGCCTCTTATGCCCAAAAAGAAAATCATCCAGTGGAAGTTCGATGAAGCCTCTCACAACTTTGTTGTGGAGTGAGAGAATGGAGAGAGCAACAAGTTGAATGCCTCCTCTCTGCTACACTCTAGCAGATTTACATTGCTGAGTTAGCAGAGAAACCATTATCCAATCCCTCCAATTCCAAAAGCTGCTCACATGAGAAGTCACCTTAGCAGCCTTCATCTTGTTGAGTTAACTGCAAAAGCAAATATTGAAGAGGAGTTGAAACTGAGAGAGAAGGAAGACAACGAAAGGTGAACCACCAAAGGCACAACCGTTCTACAGATGGTGGAAGACCCAGAATTGGAACCAGTAGTTAGATGTGAGTATGACTATAGCTCCCATCAACTAACTCTTTTTAGAGGGACCCAATAGAGTGTGCTTATCATTCAGGGTGACAGACTGGATTTCCTGTTAACTAATGATTTGTACAAGTTTCTCAGCACTACTTCTGGGAAGAACAAAGAAATAGATAAATATCTGCTTTCCCTGGTGCTGAAAGATTTAAGGAGCAGGAACAAGTGAGGTTTTGGTAGCATCAGCCTAGGGGAGCTTCTTGGATCAAAAATAAGGCTGGTGCAACAAAAACCAAATCACTTAGAATATTTTGGTGCATCTAATAAAAGATTTCTGAAGCCAAGTATGGAACTTCCAAAGGAAATTAAGTTCTTTTGAAGACAAAGTGAAAATTAAACTTCTGATGACAAACTCTACTTCCAAAGACAAAGTATTCAGTTCCAAAGATCAAGTCTTAGAAGAAAAGATTAGAAGTGAACTTCCAAAGTATGAAGAACAGAAGAAGTCCATCAAGCCTCGGAAGAAGTAGCCTCTTCCGAGGTATAAGTGGCTTCGGAAGAACTTGTTCTTCCGAAGCCATTTAACCTTCGGAAGACACTACTATGAACCAGTGGACATAAGTATGGTCTCTGCCACTCCACTATAGACCTCTGAGATACTACATGGCATTTTCTCAAAAGCCATGTAGTTGGCCATACTTTAATCCACTGTTCACCTTTATTAGTTAGTACAATTACCAACTTTAGTTGGTGACAAAAGGTAAGTCATGGACATGTCATGACTACCATATCTTATATAAGACTTTATCTAAGATACCTTAAACTACAGCTTTGTAGCATTTGCTTTAGTTAAAAGATTCCAGGTGGTATCAAAGTATATCCGGCTGTAGGTAGTATTATATATAGTTTCTCATTGTAACTCATGTCATATGCTTGTAAGAGTCTTGTAATACTTTGAGTTGAGAAGTAATATATGCAAGTACCTTGAAAATTATCTCTTTGTGTTCTTTGCTACTTATTATATTACCATCAACTCTTAGAAGAGACTCTGCTTCATCTGATCTGAGTGTAGTATAAGCAAGTTTAAGAGAAAAACCAAGTGTTAAGTGACAAAATCGATCCTGCACATCTACTGACCAGTGCGATGAATATATATATCAGTGAAAGTATCACCCTTAGGTGTTTGTGATAGTTTTGTCTTCTATTCTTTTTAGAAGTATATTTAAGAAGATTAAATGACAAATAATAGCCACATATATTCAGCCAAGTATAGTTTTTTTTTCAAAATGTTGGAAAACATTTATTGCGTGCATTGGGTTTGAAAAAACACCTAATTGCAAGAAAAGGCTAATATACATTAGGTAACCATGGAGACCCCACCGTCATGCTCAAGGTATTTACATCATATGCCCAATAAATTTGACATGCTTATTTTAAATTATTTGGGCTCAAACAATAAGATCAACGTTATCAATAAAAAAACTAATATTTTAATGAGTTTAATATAAACCAATTATTTTAATATTAAAATAAACAATAAACATGTTTAAACAATAAATATCTAAACTTTAAATATCCTAATGGTTATCTATTAACTTTGAAACATATTCCTAGTATAATTCTTCATATTTTCAATTGTAACCTCTATAATACAACTGGTTCATTCCATCATTTCTAGTCTTATAATTAAACTTGTTTCATATACTTTATAAACATAACAAACACATATTTGACTTGGTCTAATATACATCTAGACTTGCTTCACCCGGTGTGTAGTTATATGACAAGCAAAAGGATCTAACTAAGTAAAGACCGGGTACTTAAGTGATAAAAATCCCCCAACTCTTTCTTATGAATCTTTTTATTGAATGTGCTATGTTGGGACGCCACATATCTAGTATACGATAATCATTCTTGAACTTTCCCCTCAACTATCTATAAATACAATAGACTAACTAAATAAACTTACTTCGAGCAATCCTTATTCCAAGTTACTACAAGTTGCAAGATCAACCCACCTACTTAACAAGACAAGTTCAAAGCCCTTTTTTGTATTTTGGGTGGAAACATGCTCTGTATATCAAACTAGGAATTCAGATTCTAAAGTCAAAACTAATCTTTTGCAAAATCAATATTGGTAAACCTAAATTGATTATACATGTTATAGTTTATGACATATTTTACTTATAAAATCCTCTATTTTCTAAAATCTACACAACCATAACTTCGGAAAAGCCATAGAAGTATATAAATAGATCTATCGGTTTGACAAGCCTACTTAGTACGCGGGTTGATGCAGACCATTCAATCCCGAGCGTTTTTTGATTCAATGTATTCTTTTTGACTTGAAAGGAGCTAGATATTTGGAAACTTCATACTAGACAAACATTTTATTAGTCAGGCCTCTTGTGTTAGGGGGTTAGAGAGAAGGGCAATCAATTACTAAGGTTGGTTGTGGACTCATATATAATTGTTTAATTACTTGTATTTGGAAACTTATTTGTTGGTTTTGTACATGGTTATCTATTATAGGTATACTTTATAATAGATTAACTACTTATATTTAAAATTTTATTTGTTGGTTTGTGTAACATCCTTAAAATCCACCAATGGGATTTTACCATGAGACGCGTGACAAACCAGGATCTCAGACACAGTCATATTAAACAACACTACATGCATTTTAAATTAAGAATTTGACCTCAAATAATAGTAAAACACAATTTTCAATGTAATCAATACGGAAGTGCAAACATTTGTAAATCCATGGGTAATGAATTCACAAAACATGACACCCAATAAAAAGTAGTAAATTTAAATGACTTTCTTTTATATAATTAGGATGATGCATGAGCCTCAAATGTGCAACCCTAGCCTTAAGCGTGCCAGTGACCTGAGAAGACATGCTAAAGTGAGTCAACACAAGGTGGGTGAGTTCATAGGTGGAAATCTATAAATATGTTTGAGAGTTTGTTTGGTAAAAGTATACAAAGTTTTTCCATAAGTAGTTAGCCTATATGTCAAGTTACTTAGCATTTAAAACCAAAACCGACTTTTTGTGAGTTATTTTACATCCCCCGTGTTTCACAAAACACAAGTAAGTGTCTAGATCAATTAAACACCCATTCAACCTCTAGTCGAGTTAGCGCGACTTACGTGGGTAGGGTTTGTCAAACCCGATAGTACTACTCAAAATTACCTTGCTAATTCAATATTAATGGTTCGAGGGTGTAAGGACTTGCGTGATAATGTTTGCACTACAATAATGGTTTGAGGGTGTAAGGACTTGCGTGATATGTATGATGTATGTTATGTATGTATGATGATGCCCTGTATGGTGATGTTGTATGTTTCTGTTGATGTTCCTTATTATGTATGAGTATTTTCCTGTGGCTTTACGTTGAATGTTAATGAATGAAATAAAAGTATTATATAGCGTAAAGTGGAAGATAATGAAAAGAGGAACATAATGAAAGAATGCATGCATTAATGAACAAAGAAAAGTAAAGTAAGTCTTGCAAGCCTTGTATGTGGAAACACGCCCAATGAAGGGTATTAGTTCAACTGTGTGTGGGTAGCTACCCCAGAAGGATGCACACCGGGGTCCATCTTTATGGTCGACCATTTGTATAGAACCTTTGTCGCTTACCCTAGGTGCTGTGGTCAGGCTGCTGAGCGCCATGACGGGGGGTCTATGATAGACCTCGGCCCAGTACCTGTTTTATGCATGACAGTGGGGTATAGCACATGAGAATGGTACACCTGAATTTACCCTAGGTACTATGGTCAGGCTGTTGAGCGCCATGACGGGAGTTCTATGATAGACCTCGGCCCAGTACCCGCTTTATGCATGACGGTGGGGCAAAGTTCATGGTTTTGGTATGGAATGTAAAGAAGCAAAAATGAACGTACGAATGAAAGTAATTTATGAAAGTGAACGAAAGTGAATGATAATGGCGTATGATGAATGAATGGAAGTTAACGAATGAATGATGAAGATAATAATGATATTATCTATGTGTATGTGTAATGCATGATCACGTACGATTGTAAAGAAGGGTTTTAAATGAAAGATAAAGTATGCTTTACTATAAAACTAGAACTCACTCAGCAACGCTAACTTTTATGTGTTTCCAGTTGGTAGGTAATGTTGCTGAGGATGGCACGGGGCGGCTACTCAGCTCTGTTTGGATGGCATTCTTTGGTATAATGTTTTTGCATTGTAATACGAATGAAGGATGTTTTGTAATGGATGATTGTATTAACTTGCAAAAGCATTTATAATGAAATGAAAAGTTATTTTAATGTTCCGCTGTGATGTTTTATGAAAGTTAAATGTAATTATATGTTTTATGTGCAATGATTGACCAACTGTGAACGTCCCGGGAACGGGGCCTTACAAGTTGGTATCAGAGCCAAAGTTTAAGTGAACAAACCTTAACTTAAACTGAAAATAGGAAGGAAAGGGAAAGGATGCTAGTCTGAGTAGCTACGTGCCATCAGGTATTTTCGTAATGTTAACCGGTATTACGTGCGCATGTTATGTGGTTTATGTGTTGTTTGTAGATTTAAATATTGATGTGGTTAGGGTAGGTAATGCTTGGGGTATGAAGAGTAAAGTAAGTGGCTAATCACAACTGGCCACTGTAATTAGGGACTTACTATACTTGACATAAACTAAGCTGTTCCCTTGAATGACCGTGTTGGTGTTTGAATCTTTCAGTGTGTGTGTTAGAGGATGGCCGGTGGTAGATCATCTAAAGCTTGAAGGGGTGGAGGTCGTGCTGTACGTGATGCTGAATCGTGGCCTAAAAGAGGAAGACCTAGAGTTGAAAAGGTGGTTCATAAAGAACCTGAGACCCCTCATCTGGATGGCGGTGATAAGACCACCAATTTGAGAGCCTTAGTAAAAGAGGTCGTTGTAGAAGAAGTTCATGAGGTCATGCAGACAATCTTACTGTCTACTGTGACTGAAGTGATAAAGGTCATGAGGGAAGGAGAAAGAAAGGAGAGAAACAGGTCCTCAGGAGGATGGGAGCAACAGGAGCCTGAAACGGTTCTCTCCGATGATGAAGAGAGGAAGAAGAAGAGCCTGCACTAGAGGCGGCACAAGGCTGTAACTACTAGGAATTTCAAAGGTGTAAGCCCCCTACTTTTGATGGTAATGGCACTGCTACTGCTTCTCTTTGATGGGTGAGGGAAATGGAAGCTGTTTTGAACATCAACGAGTGCCGAGAAGACCAGAAGGTGAAATTTGCTGCCCACTCATTTGTGGACTCGGCTCTATGTTGGTGGGACAATATAGTCCAAGCCGAGGGTAATCGGGCAATTGGGAGAATGAGGTGGTCTGAGTTGAAAAAGTTGGTGATTGAGGAGTTCTGTCCTCATAGGGAAATGGATAAGGTGGAAAGGGAATTCCTGCAGCTGGAGGCGGGAACAATGACACATCGACAATACACCACTAAATTCAATGAGATGGCACGTCTGGTGCCGGACTAAGTGACGCCTTTGTCACGAAAGATTAAGAGGTACATTCAGGGTTTGCTGGCGGATATCCGTAGGCACATGATCGTTTCCTGACCGAGCATGTTTAGGTCGGCGGTTGATTTTGTAAGGAGATTGTATGATGAAAGAACTGTGGTGGTGACTGAAGGCAGCAAGAAAGGTGGTGGTGACCGGAATTGGAATGGAAAAAGGTTTGTGTAAGGCCCCGTTCCTGGGACACTTACAGCTGGCCAATCATCGCACGTAAAACATATATTTACATTTAACCTTCATAAAACATCGCAGTAGAACATTAAAATAACTTTTCATTTCATTATAAATGCTTTTGCAAGTTAATACAATCATTCATTTCAAAACATCAATCGTTCGCATTACAATGCAAAAACATAAAAAAAAGATGCCATTCAAAATGCCAAGTAGCTGCCATGCGCCATCCTCAGCAACGCTCACCTGCTAACTGGAAAATGCATAAAAAGTCAGCGTTGCTGAGTGAGTTCTAGTTTTAATAAAACATTGCATTACCATCCATACGTTAAAACCTTTTCATTACTATCGCACATGATCACATATTGCACATACATCAAGGTAATCATTATTATCTTCATCACCGTTCGTTAGTACATTTCGCACATCGCGCACACATCACACATATCGCACGCATCGCCCGTATCTCCGTATCTCCCGTATCACACATAATGCACATATCACACATATCGCACGTATCGCACATATCGCCCATATTGCACATATCGCACGTATGGAGTGGTCAATAGGACAAACCCCCCTATGTGTGTGAACTCTTATGGGTTTGCCAAGATCGCACGCTTTATAACACATAGTAATTAGGAAATTGCACGTTATTGGAGCAGTCACCAAGACTGAACTCTTACTGTGTGTATGAACCCTTATGAGTTAGCCAAAATCACACACAATAGATACACATATAGTTGGACACTCCCCCTGTGTGTGTGAACTCTTATGGTTTAGCCAAAATCGCACGCTGTATGACACACAGTAATTAGGAAATCGCACGTGTTGGAGCAGTCACTGGGACTGAACTCTTACTGTGTCTGAACCCTTATGAGTTAGCCAAAATTGCATGCTGTAGACACACACAAGGTAACAACTCTCAATGAGTTGTGAACCACCCTTCATTTGCTTGCAAGGCTTTTCATCACTTTCTCTTTCATTCATTAATACATGCATTCATTATTTCATTCCTCTTTCATTATATTCCACCTTACGTTACATAATACTTTCATTTCATTCATTAACATTCAACGTAAAGCCACGGGAAGACAAACATACATAAATAGGAACATCAGCAAGATCATGCAAATCTTCATACATATCAGGATGCATACATCATACATCACACATACCATCATGCATAACATCATCAATCGCACATCATCAATCACACATCATCATACAGGGCATCATATACATCACCATACAATGCCATCACATCATCTATGACCTCAAAAGTCAGCTTACATGAAACCCCGGGAACCTCCCAAGTCAAAGCCTAAATTTCACTTTTTCTCCTGAAAGTCAAAAACTATTCTAAGTGTTTATCCGTATTTTCCTTTTTGTTCATCCGTATTTGTTTAGTACTCATCCGTACTTCTCTTACTTAGTGGTTAATGCTCATCCGCATTAATTATTCATCTGCATTTCCCCAATACTCATCCGCATTGACTGACTCAGTGAACAATGCTCATCCGCATTAACTGTTCATCCGCATTTCTCCGGTACTCATCCACGTTGACTTACTTAGTGAGCAACACTCATCCCCATTAACTGTTCATCCACATTTCTCCGGTACTCATCCGCATTGACTTACTTAGTGATCAATGCTCGTCCACATTAACTGTTCATCTACATTTCTCTAGTACTCATCCGCATTGACTTACTTAGTGAACAATGCACATCCGTATTAATTGTTCATCTGCATTTCTCCTATACTCATCCGCATTGACTTACTTAGTGATCAATGCTCATCCGCATTAACTGTTCATCCGCATTCTCCGGTACTCATCCACGTTGACTTACTTAGTGAGCAACACTCATCCCCATTAACTGTTCATCCACATTTCTCCGTACTCATCCGCATTGACTTACTTAGTGATCAATGCTCGTCCACATTAACTGTTCATCTACATTTCTCTAGTACTCATCCGCATTGACTTACTTAGTGAACAATGCACATCCGTATTAATTGTTCATCTGCATTTCTCCTATACTCATCCGCATTGACTTACTTAGTGATCAATGCTCATCCGCATTAACTGTTCATCCGCATTTCTTTTGAACACTTATGTAGATTCGAAAACTTAAACATCTGAGCCCTAAACATTAGATTTCAGTTTCCAAACACCATCTATTATGTTCTAAGCTTAAAACTTACCTTCTAAGCCTTAGAAACACAACCATAACATCATCAAGCATGAACATAGCCTAACATCAAATCATAACAGCAACATACACATAGTAAACCATACGGTTATAAAACCAGTTTTATAAAAAACATACATTTATGCATTTTCAACCCCAAAATCAGTTAAAAACTAGTAAAAGAGGGGTTCTAGAACTCACCTTTGCAGCTCTTGAGTAAGGCTTCCTCCAAACTCATCTGTAATTGAGTTCAACCGCCTTGAATTCGAATTTTTAGCTTGTTCTTCTTTAGACCCGAGAGCTTTCTGTTGCTCTTTTCTTTCTCTCTCTAAAAACGCAGATCTGGGTGTTGTAAGAGGAGAGTGGGCTGCCATGCCCACTTTACACCCACTTTTTCAAACTTTTGTCCTTTTTAACACTTTTTGCCCCTTAACTTGGGTAAAATATATTTTCTTTCTTTTTCTTCACTTTATTCTTTCTTTCTTTATCTTTTATAAATAACCGGGTGTTACAGTTTGGTCGGGGCAGTGCCCCGACTAGTAACAAGAAGGCACGGGTAGATGACCACCGTGTGGTCACATCTGGTGCGGGGTCGAAGAAGTGTGGAAAATGTGGAAGGGAGCATATCGGAGAATGTAGGTTGGGATCGAACTTATACTTCAAATGTGGGAGGACAGGGCACATAGCGAAGGACTGTCGTGCGGTCAAATGTTTTAACTGTGGTGGAGAGGGTCACATGAGTAGAGACTGTAAGAAGCCGAGGGCTGAAGGTTTAGGGGTGAAGAAGACCGGAGGAGAAGGACCGAGGGCGAGGGCCAGAGCGTTTACAATGACGCAGGAGGAGGCTAGGACAGACCCTGATGTTGTGTCAGGTACGTTTCTACTAAACCAAACTTTGGCCTATGTGTTATCCGATTATGGTGCTAGTAAAGTTTTATTTCTGCTGCTTTCTGTGCTAAATTCCTGTTAGTAGTAAGAATATAGATGCGCCCTTTGATGTAGAAACTGCCATAGGTAAGTCTACCAAAATTCTGAGACGATAGAAGGTTGTGACGTGGAACTAGAAGGTCATAAATTTCCGGTTAGACCATTCGTGATGACCTTAGGTGGTTTCGATGTAGTTCTTGGGATGGATTGGTTAGCGGACTACGAGGCGAACATTATGTGTCACAAGAAGATGATTCGGTTAACAATGCCTGATGGGAGTATGGTGATGGTTTACGGTGATCGAGTCACTACGATACCTAAACTGATTTCAATGATAGTGGCGGGAAAGTGCATGAGGTGTGGATGTAGTGCCTACTTGGCCTATGTAAGGGATGTGGATACGCTAACACCACAACTGTCTGAGGTACCGGCTGTGTGTCACTTTGCAGATGTATTTCCTGAAGACTTACAAGGAGTGCCACCTAACCGAGAGATCGAGTTTCAGATTGATTTGATACCCGATGCCCAACCTATTACTAAGGCACCGTATCGATTGGCTCTGACTGAGATGAAAGAGTTGATGGAGCAATTGCAAGAGCTGCTTGATAAGGGGTTCATTCGACTGAGCATCTCTCCTTGGGGTGCTCTGGTCTTATTCGTGAAAAAGAAAGACAGTAGTATGAGGATGTGTAAGACTACCGTGAGCTGAACAAGTTGACGGTGAAGAATCAGTACCCACTACCGAGAATTGTTGATTTGTTTGATCAACTTCAAGGTGCTAGTTGGTTCTCAAGGATAGATCTTCGATCGAGCTACCATCAGTTGAAGGTAAAACAATAGGATATCCCTAAAATAGCTTTTTACACACGTTATGGTCACTACGAGTTCCTTGTTATGTCATTCAGTTTGACCAACGCGCCAGCTGCTTTTATGGATCTGATGAATCGAGTGTGTCGGCCGATGTTGGATAAATAAATGATTGTATTCATCGATGATATCTTGATTTATTCCAAGAGTGAGGAGGAGCATGCCGGTCACATTCAGGAGGTGTTAAAGATGTTGAGAAGGGAGAAACTGTATGCTAAATTCTCCAAGTGTGCGTTCTGGTTGCGCGAAGTTCAGTTTTTGGGTCATGTAGTGAATCTCGAGGGGATTATGGTGGATCTAGCAAAGGTCGAGGCGGTGATTCAATGGAAGTCTCCAAATACGCCATACGAGATTCGTAGTTTCTTGGGTTTGGCGGGTTATTACAGAAGATTCATTCAAGACTTCTCTAAGATCGCTTCTCCACTAACCAAGTTGACCTATAAGGATGTAAAGTTTGTATGGGGTCAAGCTCAAGATAAGGCATTTGAGGAGTTATGTGCAGAATAAGGTTTTAGCAGTCCAACTCAGGGTAAAACTACTTATGAACTATGCCATAAAAGAAGATCTTTCATTGGGTTTCCCCAAGTTATTTGTATATCCATGCATCATCTTAAAATAGAAAAGATCATATAGCCAAATTTGCTTAGAAAGAAAATGATAGACATTTCATTGAATACTATTCTCAAGCTAAGGCTTATAGAGTATACAATATAAGAACTAGAGTGGTTGAGTAGTCAAGCCAATGTGACATTTAATTAACACACTCTCAGTGTAAAAGGTTTTGGTCCTGATTGGCTATTTGATCTTGATTTAGTTACCAATGTTTTAACAAATCTTATGAATATGTTTCAGGAACAATAGGTAATACATCTGCAGCCAAGAAGGAGTTTGTAAGAGTCATCTTAGAGACTGATGCTATCTAAAGATGTCTCGCATACATTCTGAAGTAGAAGGAAGTTACTTTGGAAGATTTGAAAATGCATAAAGGAAAATTCACTAAGTGTCAAATCTTCCAAAGCCAAAAACACAAATCTTTCAAAGCCAAAGATGAAATCTTCCAAATCTTTAATACAAAGTCTTCCAAAGCTTGAAGACTGATTTCTTTCGAATACAGAGAATACATGCTTTCTTTGACATTACTTTTGACAAAATCTGAACCACTTTTCACTGCTATCTCTGAAGACTCACCAACTTAAACAAGTTGGTGTTTATCTTTATACTTTTGTCTATTGTAGATTATGGTGTCTATGTCTGTAACTTTCCATTCTTGTACTTTTATTATTTTTGTAATATTTTAGAAATTGAGCTATGGCATGTTATAGTTACTAGTCAAAAGAAAATTTGTTTTTTGACTTTACATTGATCTTGTTGTCTGGATTAGTGTTTAACTGATATTTAAGTATGGCTGGTTTTAGGAGTAGTATAAAGTGTTTCATGTAACTAATTCTTAGTACTAAGCCTTGTAACAATTGTATACATTTAAGAGCAATATGCATTGTCATTGAAAACCAAAACTTGTTTGTTTTTGTGTTCTTACTTTGTTTTTTATTTTATTTGCCCGATTACCTATTTGATCTATTAAGTGTTACATTTTTCACCGTGTGAAACTATTGCATAACCATTACCACTTCTGTAAATACACTAGTCAGTCTTCTTCTAGTGGTCGTTTGCAAATAAACCTCAAGGACATTAGTGGTGAGCTTGAAGAACAAGTGGACTTAATTTCTAATGCATTTGTCTGCCTAGAGAGAAAAAGCTATATAGTGTCTTCCTCGAAAGACAAGTACAAGCAAAGTTTGAATATTATATTGAAAAGGATGTTATCTTTCAACAACTAAAAATGGATAAGATGCAGTCAAAGGAAGACAAACAAAAATCAACTTGTATGAAACTACCTTTAGTGAATACTGATCACTACGTCGAAATAACACGAAGAAAGAGATTTGAGAAAAATATGAAATGTCATGTTTTAAGTATTGTCTTTATTTTATCTTATTTACTTTAAAGTGGTTAAAATTTAATTATTTCGCCACGTTTAATAAATAATATTAAAAGCAACGACTTTAACGTTTTATATTGTTAAAAAGTGAGTTTCAAATTACAAATTTAAATAATAATAATATGCAAATATTGATGATCAACTAATCAACACACACCTTTATAAGTATTACACTACTGCTAATACGGTTCTAGTATGATATTATTTTTTTATTCCTATCTCTCACCCATTACAAATAACAAAACAAAAAAAGACAAGTTCAAATTACACAAATCTAACTCAATCATTCATAATCTCCCTCTCTTTATTATTAGTTTAAACTGCTAATTGGATCACTGATGAGTAACTGATCCATCTTATCATCTCCATTACTCGAGTACGAAATCTTAGGTACTAGGCCGACACATTCCTAAAGGAAACTCGTACATTAGACCATTTGTATCAGTCCCGAACAAGAAGCCTCCCTTAAAAGGAAACCCACATCGGGTCAGAAAACCTCTACCTAACTTGGAACCCTCCATTCATTTTGCCTCAAGTGTGACTTGAACCCACCTTTATTAACATTTTCCTTTTATTATATAATCATCAACGTATATCCGACCAATCAAAAAAGAAGAGATGTCGGAATCCTCTGGTGATGTGCAATGGTTTGATGATGCCATATCCAATCAAAACCTCACAGGGGTTGTAGACATGTACAAACTGGGTTTATGTAAGGCCCCGTTCCCGGGACGCTTATAACTGGCTAATCATCGCTCATAAAACCTATAATTACATTAACTTGAAATAAGCGTTGCAGCAGAAACATTTTAAAACAACATTTTCATTACAAATGCTTTTGCAAAATGATACAACATTCGTTACACAATTTCATTTGTTCGCATTACAATGTAAAAACATTAACAAAAGAATTTCATCCAAATGCCAAGTAGCTGCCCCGTGTCATCCTCAGCAATGCTCACCTGCCAACTGGAAAATGCATAAAACGTCAGTGTTGCTGAGTGAGTTATAGTTTTATAGTAAAATATACTTTACTTTCATTTAAAACCATTCTTTACTTCCGTACGTGATCATGCATAATACATACACATAGATAATATCATTGTTTCTTCCCTTACTATTCACCACATACATTCTTTAACTCTTTCCTTCTTTATCACATTCTTTATCACTATCTAGATCAGTGTCATTAGCTATGCCCTAAACAAATGGGGTACTGGGATGAAGTTCATAATTGACTTCCACACTGCACATAGCCTGGCACCAGCACCGGGGTAAGCGACAAAGATCCCACTGTATCTACACCCCAACCTTATGCATAACTTAGGTACTGGGCCAAAGATAATAAAATGATTTCCATATTGCACTAGCCTGACACCAGCACCGAAGTGAGTAATTACCATAAACAACTGTATACTACACCCCTAACATTATGCATAACTCGAGTACTGGGCTGAAGATCATAAATGACTTCCACACTACACATAGCTTGGAACCAGCGCCAAGGTGAGTAATCACTATAAACCATGTACCACATTGTTGGTTAGTGTTGGATCAAGAAGAAGGCTAATGCAACCAAAACTATATCACTTAAGTTATTTTGGTGCTGCATGCAAAGGCTTCCGAAGCTTATCATGGAACTTCCAAAGGTTGTAGAGTTCTTCTGAAGACAAAGGGAAAGTCCAACTTCCGAAGACAGAACTCTACTTCCGAAGACAAATGCATACTTCCGAAGTTCAAGACTTAGAAGAATAAAGTGAAGACCACTTCCGAAGTATGATGAAAAGAAGAAGTCTCCAAGCCTTGGAAGAAGCAGCTCTTCCGAAGTATAAAGTGGCTTCGGAAGTACTTACCCTTCCAAAGCCATTTAACCTTCGGAAGACACACTATAACCAGTGGACACAAGTATGGTCTCTAACACTCCGCTGCAGACTTCTGATACAACATGGCTTCTTCCTAAAGAGTCATGTTGTTGACCATACTTTATTCCACTGTTTACCTTTCATGATAGTACATGTTACCAACTTTAGTTGGTGACAAAAGGTAAGTCAGGGACATGTCCTGACTACCAAATCTCAGATAAGACTTTATCCAGATACCTTAAACTATAGTCTTGTAGTATAGGCTTTAGCTAAAGGATCCCAATGGTATTAAAGTATATCCGGCTGTAGATAGTATATATATAGGTTCTCCTTGTAACTCATTGAGAGAGATCATCTTCTGCTTGTAAGAGTCTTGTATTTGAGTTGAGAATCAAATATAAAAGTATCTTGAAAATTACTTTTTGTGTTTTTAGCTACTTTCGATATTGTGATCAACTCTTATTGATTCTTATCATACCGAGTGTGATTCTAGGTGAGTTTGAGAGAAAAACATTGTGTTTAAGTGACAAACACGATCCTGCAATTGGTATCAGAGCTTATCAAGCTCTTGATTGCGTGATCTACCATCCAAATCAACCTGTTTTTCACTCCTTCCTACCACCCACTCACTCAAATGGCCCTTAACAAATCCGAGGTAGAGATGGGAACAATGACAAAAGCTCCCATCATTACTCCTAAAAACTTCAGGTCTTGGAGTAAAAGAATAGAAGAAGCTTCATTAGATACCAAGACAGCAAAATGTGGAACTCTATAGTCAATGGACCGTACAAGCCAAAGGTGGCTTCACCTGGTGGAAACGGTGCCATGATAGAGAAAGCTGTCGAGGACTATTCTGATGAAGACAGGAAGAAGATGGACATCGACAGCAATGCTATGACAATTCTCATGACTGCAATACCGAAATCTATCATGGTGGGGTTCGAGCATTGCAGACTGCCAAAGAATTGTTTGATGCACTTGCCAGATGTACTCCAACTCCAACGACTCAAAGAAGGACTCACTGAAGCAGCAGTTCGAGAACTTCACTCATATTGCTGGAGAGACCAGCCAGCAGAGTACTTCAGGTACATGGATCTTATCTCTTCCCTTCAGTCTGTGAAGATCACTCCTGAACTTAGAGATCTCACCAGAAAGTTCATGAGTGCTCTTCCAAATGAGTGGACATTCTACTGTGTCTTATCAAGAGAACAGAAACTTGAACACTCTTTCCATGACTGAGCTCTACGGCATCCTTGATGGATATCGTCTAGAGATGGAGAGTAAGAAGGGCCACCAAACAAGCAGACCCATGAGTCTTCCTGCTAGCAACGCTTTAATGGTTGCTGAAGGCTGTAACCCCACAACCTCAGCATTACCTGACATTATCAGCAGCCATCCTGCTCTTTTGGTCCTTACATCACTTATCCTGAGACTCCAAGGTCTCAACAGGCTCAACACAACCCTTCCAGGAAAGTTGTGCCTTTGTTTCAGGAGGTGGACACTCAGGAGATTTCAATACTGCTTTGATGATCTTGAGTGTTTTAGCCCAGATGATGTAGAGTACGTGGACATTGTCCAGCAGATGGCTCTCTTAACTTACAGAGCAAAGAAGTTCTTTAAGAGAACTGGAAGGCATTTCCCTCAAAACCCAACTACCAGCAAGTTCGGGTTGACAAGACCAAGGCAAAGTGTTACAACTGTAACCAACTGGGTCATTTGCAAGGGAATGCAAGGCTCCCAAGACCAATCCGGGAAACCCACAGGCCTCCACACATCCCTCAACCTCAAAGCCCACTGAGAAGTCAACTGAAACAGCCGCAATGGCTCAAGAAGTTGACTGGAGCTTCATGGTACAGGATGTGACTCCTGCTCAAGCTCTCATGGCCGGAACAGATGATGCCCAGGTATATGAACATCTCTGCACTCCAGCCTGTATAGCTAAAGTTAAACTCTATCAGGATTACAATATGGAAATCAGATGATATTGAGTCTTTAAATATTCTAAAATCTGATTTTAAAAGAGCTGAATCTGACTATCAAAAGAAAATTGATGAGTTAGAGAAAACTGTATCTCTTTTGAAACATGAACACACCAACTACAAGACTCAAATCAGGATCTGATATCCAAATTGTCTGAGGCTCAAGCCAGCTTGTCACTGCTGAGGCTCAGGCCAGGAAGCATGCTATCTTTGAGCAGAACTTCCAAGCTATTCTTGCATCATCCTCCCATTCCAAACTCTGTTATCAGAACAAAGGAGGGTTGGGAACCAATGAAATTGCTCCACCGAGTCTATTAGATAGCCTAGATGTGGTACTGAAGAGCAAGAGGTTCCAACTGCTGACCCTTCCTTTCCAGAGTTGAAGGATGAGGCACCAATAGTGGCCACCACAGGGAAGGAACAGGTAGATGTACCCATCACCTCCTGTGAAGATCAAATCCTAACCACTAAAGCCAGAAGAAGCAGAGCTAAAGCTGCTAGGAAAATGCTAAGAAAGTGGCTGAATCCAAACTGAAAATTGACCCCAAGCAGAAGGGTGTCTTTATCTCAGCTGGATTCCAAGTGTTAGGTACTTCTGATTCAGGAAAGGAATGTAATACCAGCATTCCTGTCCTACCAAAGGATCAGAAGTTAAAGGGAAAAGTTGCTGATGAAGAAAAGAAAACCAAGAAACAGCAACCCTCACTTCCCAAAAGACTAACATTGCATGCATCATGTGTGGCCTGCAAAATCACATGGCAAAAGATTGTTACTACAATCCTGCAAGCACACATTATGCAAATAATGTTAGAAAAGAAGGTCAGGGAGGTTTCACATTTGGACCCTTCCATACGGTTCAAGTTGAAGAAGGGAAAGCTAGTTTCCAAAGCCAAGTTGCTTTCGGAAGAAACTCCTTCTTCCGAAGGGAAAATGGCTTCGGAAGCAAAAGCTATTAAGGTTCAGAAAGAACAAGAAAGCTCCCTTGAAACCATCCCAAAAGAAGACTGCTTCGGAAGAAAAGGTGGTGAGGACTTCTCCAAAAAGAAAGAAGCTTCGGAAGAAGACCATGCTGCAAAAGCTTCAACAAGCTCATCCTCCAGATCAGCCAAAGGGTGGATTGGAAGATCAAGGAAGATGCTGCAGCCCAAACCTCTTCTTCAAAGACCTCTGTTGAACCCCCATGCATATCATTTGGTTCACTCATGTCATTATCCTTGGAAGACCCAAGACCAGCAAGGCTTGGGATTCCAAACAAAACTGAAATCTCATCTTATGTGCAGGAACATCCATTTGACAAGAACAACAATGTATGGATTGTAGATAGTGGATGCTCCAGCACATGACAGGGAACAGATCTCTACTTCAACAGTTTCAGAACTATGATGGAGGTCCTGTCCAATTTGGAGGTGAGGCCGGAGGGATATTTCTGGCAGAGGGAGTATATCCAATGGTAAGTTAAAGTTGACAAAGTCCATTTTGTCAAACAGCTTGAACACAACTGTTAAGTGTTTCTCAATTCTGTGATCAAAAGCACCAAATGCTATTCACAGAACATGAGTGCATTATCCTCAAACCAGGGATGACAATTCCTCCGGAATTGGTGCTTCTTAGATCTCCAGGAAAGGGGATATGTACAAGCTTGATATGAACAATGCTTCCCCAATGGGTGAAGTATCATGCTTTCTTTCCAAAGCTGATAGTGATGAGTCAACACTGTGGCATAAACGTATGTGTCATGTAAAATTTAAGACAATGAAAATTGGCTAAAAATAACTTGGTACATGGTTTGCCTAAAAAGGAGTTTTTCTGCAAAGACAACTGTGTTGCATGCCTGAAAGGGAAACAACACAGGACATCTCATAAATCCAAATGTGTTAACTCTATCACTACTCCATTGCACTTATTGCACATGGATCTTTTTGGTCCCACAAGTATAATGAGCATTGGAAGGAATCATATTGCCTTGTGATAGTTGATGATTTTACAAGATTCACATGGGTATTCTTTTTAAGAACTAAAGATGAAACTGCTGAAACATTAAAATCTTTTATTCTAAAATAGAAAATCAAATTGATCACAAGGTTAAAATAATTAGATGTGATCAAGGGACTGAGTTTAAGAACTTCGTTCTTGACTCATTCTGTAACTCAAAAGATTGCCAGACAATATAGTGCTCCCAGAACTCCTCAACAAAATGGTGTTGCTGAGAGGAGGAATAGGACACTTATTGAGGCTGCTCGAACTATGTTAGCTGATTCAAAGCTACCTCTAACATTCTGGGCAGAGGCAGTCAGCACTGCATGCTATGTGCAGAACGAGTTCTTGTAGTTAAGCCACATGGAAAAACCCCTTATGAGCTATGGAACAAGAGGCCACCGTTCATTGGCTTTCTAAGGTCCTTTGGCAGCAGGTGTACCATACTTAACACAAAGGACAATTTAGCAAAATTTGCTGAAAAGTCGGATGATGCTATCTTTGTTGGATACTCTTCTAGCTCCAAAGCTTACAGAGTATACAACATTAAGAATCAACAATTTGAGGAGTCATCCAATATAGTTGTTAATGAGCACACTCCTTGTGTAGGGGGAATGGACCTGATCACATCTTTGATTTAGAATTGTTTTCAAACTATTCTAAACCCTCTTGTGAGAATGTTTCAGTTGGGATAGGTGCTCAAAATGATGTTGATGCTACTGCTAATGATCAACTGTTTGAGCTTCCCAGGCCTAGACCAAATTCTCCAAGTGCTGCATACATCAAGCTTCCACTATTCACAGATCCGATAGTTTAACTATATCAAGGAATAGTGAAGCTTCAACAAGTGAATCACCTACTGAGCCTCAAAACTCATCAGGTGATCCACCACAACACCAGGCAGAAGGAGGTAGTATTTTGAAGGAACAGGCAACTGTTAATACTACTTCACAGCCAACTATTGATGATGTTTCTCATTCATTCAATCAGTCCTCATTGAATGACTTTGAAACAGCGCTGGACAGAGTGTTCAGTTCCTGAGCAGAATATGTCTAACTTGGATCTATCTCTGCAACTGGAAGTGATTCCTCGTCTTAGGATTCACAACACTCATCCAACTGAGAACATCATAGGGAATGTCTCTGAGGGTGTGAGAACAAGAGGACAGACTCATCAAGGGAATGTCTGCTTGTACTCATGCTTTCTATCTCAGATGGAACCCAAGAGGTAGAAGATGCCTTGAAAGATAGTAGCTGGCTTGAATCGATGCAAGAGGAGCTGCTTCAATTCAAGACAGAAGGTATGGAACCTATGTCCGCTACCATCTGGTCAAGTACCTATAGGCACCAAATGGGTTTCAGAAACAAGAGAGATGATAGAGGCTTGATCATCAAGAATAAGGCAAGACTTGTAGTTCAAGGATACACTCAAGAGGAAGGAATCGATTATACTGATGTCTTTGCACCAGTTGCAAGACTTGAGGCAGTTAGGATCTTCCTTGCTTATGCTGCATCAAGGACTTCACAGTATACCAACTTGATGTCAAGTGTGCATTTATATGGGGATATAGATAGGGAAGTCTATGTATGCCAACCTCCAGGATTTGAAGATCCACAGCACCCCAACTATGTGTGCAAATGGATAAAGCTCTATATGGGCTGCACCAAGCACCTAGGCTGTGGTATGAGACTTTGTCTCAGTTTCTTTAAGAATGGCTACACTAGAGGTACCATTGATAAGACTCTCTTCATCAGAAATCTGGAAAGGACATTTTGCTCGTACAAGTCTATGTTGATGACATCATATTTGGTTCCTCAAATGACCAAATGTGTAAGGACTTTGAGAGCATTATGAAGAAAAAGTTTGAGATGAGCTCCATGGGAAAAATGGACTTTTTCCTTGGAATTCAGGTAAAGCAACTGAAGGAAGGGTTCTTCATTAATCAATCTAAATATGTCTCTGACATCTTAGAAAGATTTGAGATGAAGGATTGCAAGCCTGCCAAGACACCCATACCCAGAAACCATAATCTTTGTCCTGACCTTGAGGGGGAGGATACTGATCAACATCAGTATAGGGCAATTATTGGTTCTCTGATGTATCTAACAGCCAGTAGACCTGATATCATGTTTGCTACTTGCATTTGTGCAAGATCAGGCTGCTCCAAAGGTGTCTCACCTAGCTGCTGTTAAGAGAATCCTCAGATATCTCAAAGGAGCACCTAAACTAGGTCTCTGGTATCCCAGAAACAAGGATTTCAATCTTTATGGATACTCTGACAGTGACTATGGAGGCTGCAATGTTGACAAGAAATCAACATCAGGAGGATGTCAATTTCTTGGTGGAAGGATCATCTCATGGCAATGCAAGAAACAATCCTGTGTCTCTACATCAACTGCTGAAGCTGAATACATTGCTGCTGCTAGCTGTTGTGCTCAACTGCTATGGATTCAAAATCAGATGTTAGACTATGGATTTAACTTTATGAGTACTCCTATCCATATTGACAACAACAGTGCTATCTCCATTACTGAAAATCGGTGAAGCACTCCAAAACAAAGCATATTGACATCAGGTATCATTTCATTAGAGACATTCATGAGAAAAATCTAATCAAGTTAATCAAAGTTGATTCAAATGAACAATATCTGATCTGTTTACCAAAGCTTTTGATGAACAAAGGTTAAGTATCTCAAAACAGCTATTGGGATGATAAACATTGATTAATTTGATCTCTTTTGAAAACCTTTTTAATATGTAAGTCTTGTGTCAATACAATTTAAGCCCTTACAAGAAATTCTCTCTGAAATTTTCTAAGTGTAAATTCCTTCCGAAGAGAAATTAACCTTCGGAAGACATTCTCATATCTTCCGAAGCAAATTTCTCAAAGGATAACTTTCTTCTCGGAAGAATTTTTGGCCTCGGAAGAAGCGATTGATTGTATATCAGATCTACTTCTGAAACTTAAATTCTCTATTCGGAAGCAACTCTAACCTTCGGAAGCAAAGTTTTGGCTTCGGAAGTAAGAATTGCCTTCGGAAGACAAGTTAACTTCGGAAATTTTTACACTCGGAAGAGAGATTCACTGTGTAACGTAAATTCTTGGGCCCCACACTGTAAAAAGCAAAGATTTTGTTAATGATGTCGGATTATTTAACTGATTTTAACCTTACCGCCACTGTCATTTCATCCACTAAACCATCACATCACCTTATCCTAACCCCATTACCGCCATTCCACAATCTTTTAAATAATCTCGACTACTCAATTTCATTTTCTTACTTGCAAATTTTACTGCCCTAGAAATTTCTCCTCTCCCTTTACCCCAGCTCAAATCATCCACATTCATCTTTCCAAATGGCCCTCAACCCTCAGCACAACCAAGTCGCACTTCTTGATTCTTCAAGAGATGCTGACTTCTCTGAAATCATCTCCTTTCTCACCCAATCAACCTACTACACTGCCCTTACCATAACCCCAATGTTTCTCCAACCCAATGGCAGAATTTAGGGAAATGGTCAAGTTGAAACCCTAAATGGGATTCGTGTATTATGGTCCAGCATCTGTGGACAGGAGTTGATCATCACTGAACAACTCATCAGGGAGCATCTTGAGCTTCACGATGAAGGAGCTCCACTGAATTCCCAAAGGAAGATTTGGATAGCACTTATATCCTAATGGGATATGGTGGAGACATCAGCAGGTCGACTGTTTACAAGTTCAACTTCTCCTACAATTGGAAGTTCCTCCTGCATGTTGTTCTTCATTGCTTGTCCAACAAATCCGGAGGATGGGATCAAATCCCTTATGAACTAGGATGCTTAGTTCATGGATTGGTGAGAGGCCTGCGCTTCAATTACTCACGATTTGTGTTCTCAAATCTGATAGGGAATCTGCAAGGGAGACATTCTTCATGTATCCTAGATTCTTCAACACATATCAACTGTGAGTTGGACCAGAGCATGCTTGTCTGTGCAGCTGCTCTGACTGTTCCCCAAATGCGGCCTTCATCTTCAAGAAATTGAAGAAGGTATCCACCAACTTCACTGAAGGAACACCACTTGCTTCCAGGTATGATTGAGCGCATAGCTCCTGGTGACATCCCTGTTCACCCCACAGGTGATGAACCCACACCAGCAACCTCCACCCAATGCCAACACTACCTTCTCCACCCATCACCATCAATATCAAAGACGCCCCAACGAACCCTTGTTCAATCTACTCTGATTGAACAAGCCCATCCTGTTCAATCCAAAAAGACTAGAGTGGAAACATGGGCTCCCACTCAGTCAGAGGTCTCTCCATCCTTCTCTTTTGACCTCAATTGGGGTTTGAGTCTCCTCAGTCTCAAACCCATGAGCCCGACACCCAAACCAGCAGCCCTCAGAATGAGTATTTACACTCTTTTGAGATGCCAACAAGGGACAGCCCCACAGAGGCTCAATGCCTGTAGACATTGACCAAAGTCCCGGTCAGTAGGATTAACTTCCTATCTTTCACTGACCTTCTGTTTAAAACTGATGAGAGATAAATCTCTCCATGGCAATGAAGTTGATCTACAACACCCTCTCCAAGATCAACAGAGCCCGGAGAATCCCTTATCTCTAGCCCCCATCAGCAACCAACAACTGAGGTGAGTCCCACTGGCGGGACTCATGTAGATTCAGCTGCCACTACAGAAGGTGCCTCAATGGACCTTGTGGACAGTGGTAACATTTCTCAGACTGAATCTACGGCAACCGAGCCCTTTGATGACTCAAAGAGATCATTGAGCATGGGAAACCAGGGTGCCAAGAAACCACATCTGGTGGTGAGGCTGAACATACTAGGTATGTTACTCATCTCCCCGTGATTCTTCAAAAGAAGATGAGGGAAGCATGCAACTCCTCATTCAAGATCTTCTTTCTAAAGTGTCAAACCTCGAATCTCTAGTTAGGACTTTAGAGGCAAGGTCTGCCACTCAGCAACTTGAGATTGACAATCTCAAGGCTCAACTAGCTGAGAAACAGACAGAGAGGTCTGTTAGGCATGTACCTATTCAGGTCTCACTGACTTCCTCTCCAGCTCATCTAGCTCTCAAGATATGCTACCAAAAAGGGGGAGAATGTTCAAAGACAAACACATGAGGAACCACAGAGCCGGCCTTCAACTTCAACATCTTTTCTCATATCATCTCTGTGCATTAAACATCTCAAGTCACTCTTCAGATTGATCCAAGGATGCTCAGTGATCTCTACAGACTCTTCACCAAGTTTCTGTAAGATCTTCCTTTGAGCAGCCAAGCCATGATGCTACAATGATCTACTTTGGAGCAGAAGAGCTTCAAAGGCTGACTGCACCTTCTACCACTATGGAAGAATTGGTCAACCTAAGGTCCTCATGGAACCTAAAATTCAATTCGAAGGGGAAATGGAAATGATGGCCCAGCAACTGAAACAGTTGGGACAGAATCTGCATCTCCTTAACTTCCAAGCTGAAGTTAAAGCCTCGGAAGAACAAGCTGAATCTTCCGAAGCTGAAATGGAAGCTGCGGAAGGACTGTCAAAATGTCTGAGGAACTGATCATCACAGATGCTATCCTGGAAATGGCATCTGAGGTGAGCAGTGAGGACTTTCCAATTGCACCTCCATCTCAGACACCATCTCTGACTCTCACAATCAGAAACCTCTCTCCAAGAACCACCACAGTCAGGATCTTCAAAAGACAAAGGAAAAAGGAAGATGACTGCGGAAGAGCTTCAGGAAGAGGAGAAGATTGAGAAACTTAAGAAGAAAGGAAGACTTCAGACTGAGAAGTGCTAGCTGCCAGTACAAAAGCAGTTGCTTCCAATCAGGAGGTTGTCATCAATAAAAGAAGAGAGCAGATCATTGACCAGCTATTGAAATGGGAGCTGCCAATGAAGAAACAGTCCTGCTACCATTAGAGGAGTTGGTGGATCTGGAGAAGGCAACCAGGCTGAGACTTGAAGAAGAAGCCAGGTTGGCCTTGGAGGTAGAGGAAGAGAAACAGAAGGAGGCTGAATTGCAGCTGAGGAGAGACAGGATAAACTTCCTACTCTTCAGAGGCTTTGATCTTCAAGAACTCTCTCCACACAACGATGATACGATCCTCTGGCTCTACAACAAGAGCAGGATCAAATGGAGAAAGAAAGGAAGAAGGCTGCAAAAGAAAAGGCCAGAGAGAAGAAGAAGAAGGAAGAAGAGGCTAGGGTCACTGCCTCAAGAAGCTCACTGAGAAAGCCTGGATGAAGGACTATCTTCGGGCTCATGGCTTCTCTGGTAGGTAGTGGGTCCTATGTCTGAATGGACACTCCAACGGATTGTCAGTGAAATTAAGGCTGACATCCGGATGGGGAAAAGGAAAGAGATGTATAGAAGGGTATAAAGGGATGACCTTCACTGCTTCTACCCAACCAAACCTGAACCTTTCACCCCTGAACCCACATCACTACCCACACCTTCTCCCCTCCTCAACCACCAAATTCCCATTATCAAACCCAAAACACTAGCAGAAACTCTGAACCTAAACCTGCCCAATTACCATCCAAACCATCCCTTCAGCCTTCTCAACATCTCTCCCTTGAAGAGTAAGGCAATCACTCAAGACGAAGCTCACCCATTGCACTACTTTGAGCGAAGTCACTTGGTAGAAGACTCTGTTAACATCACCTATGTAGACGGATCTTCAAGTTCCCTCAAGAGACAGATTCCTTGATTTTCCTAGAGGAACTTTGGACCAGGCTGCAAGACTTTTGGGCCTTAATTCAGACTCTTTAAATGAGGAAGAAAAGAAGCTTAGAAGGAAACTGATGACTCTACTGGATACAAGAAAAGAGGACAAGATTCCTAGTCAGTCTCTTGTGCCTAGAAGGAAGATAACCCAGTGGAGGTTTGATGAACCTTCTCACAACTTTGTTGTGGAAAGAGAGAATGGTGAAATCAATAGACTCAATGCAACCTCTTTGTTACACTCCAGCAGATTCGACATTGCTGAGTTAGCAGAGAAGCCATTCTCCAACCCCTCCAACTCTGAAACTGCTGCACTCATCAGAAATCATCTCAACAGTCTTCATCTAGCTGAGCTAACTACAAAGGTAAAGATTGAAGAAGAGTTGAAGTTGAGAAGACAGGAAGACATGAAAAGATCTCCTACCAAAGGTGCTGCCTTCTACGGATGGTGGAAGGTCCTGAATTGGAACCTATAGTTTGATGGGAATATGATTACAGTTCCCATCAACTAACTCTTTTCAGAGGGCAACAACAAAGGGTACATGTTATCCAAGGTGACAGACTGGATTTCCTGTCTACTAAGGATCTGTACAAACTTCTCAGCACCACATCAAGGAAGAACAAGGAGACAAAGAAATACTTACTCTCCTTGGTGCTGAAAGTTTTGAGAAGCAGAGATAAGTGAAGTTTTGGTAGCATCAGCCTAGGGGGAGTTTGTTGGATCAAGAAGAAGGCTAATGCAACCAAAACTATATCACTTAAGTTATTTTGGTGCTGCATGCAAAGGCTTCCGAAGCTTATGTTGGAACTTCCGAAGGTTGTAGAGTTCTTCCGAAGACAAAGGGAAAGTCCAACTTCTGAAGACAGAACTCTACTTCCGAAGACAAATGCATACTTCCGAAGTTCAAGACTTAGAAGAATAAAGTGAAGATCACTTCTGAAGTATGATGAAAAGAAAAAGTCTCCAATTCGTGGAAGAAGCAGCTTCTTCCGAAGTATAAAGTGGCTTCGGAAGTACTTACTCTTCCAAAGTCATTTAACCTTCGGAAGACACTGCTATAACCAGTGGACACAAGTATGGTCTCTGACACTCTGCTACAGACTTCTGATATAACATGGCTTCTTCCCAAAGAGTCATTTTTGACCATACTTTATTCCACTGTTTACCTTTCATGATAGTACATGTTACCAACTTTAGTTGGGGACAAAAGGTAAGTCAGGGACATGTCCTGACTATCAAATCTCAGATAAGACTTTATCCGAGATACCTTAAACTATAGTCTTGTAGTATATGCTTTAGCTAAAGGATCCCAGCTGGTATCAAAGTATATCCGGCTGCAGATAGTATTATATATAGGTTCTCCTTGTAACTCATTGAGAGAAGATCATCTTCTGCTTGTATGAGTCTTGTATTTGAGTTGAGAATCAATATATAAAAGTATCTTGAAAATTATCTTTCTATGTTCTTAGTTACTTTTGATATTGTGATCAACTCTATTGATTCTTATCATACCCGACTGTGATTCTAGGTGAGTTTGAGAGAAAAACATTGTGTTTAAGTGACAAACACCAATCCTACAGTTAGTCACAAAGACTGGAACCCCTGCATGTATCCTTAAGGTTTAGCTAAACCATACGCAGTTGAGCATACGGCATTTTAGAGTCGTGCACCTCTATACATATTGCTTGCAAGCCTTTCTATACCATCTTTTATTAATGCATGCGTTCTATCATTATGTTCCACTTTTCATTATCTTTCACTTTACGTTACATAATACTTTATTATTTCTTTCGCAAGTATAACAGTAAAGCCACGGGAAAGATAAACATACATAATAGGAACATCAACATACACATACAACATCACCATACAGGGCATCATCATACATACACAACATAGATCATACATACCATCATGCATAAGCATCAACATACATCATAACATCATCATACAAAGCCCATCACCTCATCTATGACCTCAAAAAGTCAACTTACATAGCCCCCGGTAACCTCCCAAGTCAAAGCCTACATTTCACTTTTTCCCCAAAAAGTCAAAAAATTTTCTAAGTGTTCATCCGCATTTCCTTTTGTTCATCCGCATTTGTCAATGCTCATCCACATTTGTTCATCCGCATTTGTTCAGTCGCATGAACTTACTCATCCGCATTTGTTCATCCGCATTAACTTTGTTCATCCGCATTGGTTCAATCGCATGAACTTACTCATCCGCATTTGTCCATCCGCATTGACTTTACTTATCCGCATTTGTTCATTCGCATAACTTACTCATCCTCATTTGTTCATCGCATGACTTACTCATCCGCATTTTTTCATTCGCATGTCTTACTCATCGGTATTTCTTCATTCGCATGACTTACTGATCCGTATTGACTTTCTCATCCGCATTGACTTTTTCATCCGCATTGACTTTTTCATCCGCATTGACTTCCTCATCTGCATTTCCTCATCCGCATTTGTTCTTACTTAAGCAGTTTTTCTAAATCATACATTCTAAGCTTAAATCATACATTCTAAGCCTTACTTATCCGCATTGACTTTACTTATCCGCATTGTCCATCCGCATTGACTTTACTTATCCGCATTTGTTCATCCGCGTATGAACTACTGTTTGGGCGCATGAGCAGCCTAGGGCACACTTAACATCAGATTCACTCCCCAAACCTCATCTATCATGTTCTAAGCTTAAATCATACATTCTAAGCCTTAGAAACACAACCATAACATCATCAAGCATGAATATATACTAAAATCACACCATACCCGCAACATACACACACTCAAACATACGGGTATGAAACCCAGTTTTATAAAAACATACAGTCATGCATTTCCAGCCCCAAAATCAGTTAAAACATGTAAAAGATGGGTTCTAGAACTCACCTTAGCAGCTCTCGAGTATGGCTTCTTCCAATCTCATTTGCGATGAGTTCAACCACCTAGAAACCCACTAAAAACCCACACAACCAACATACAAACACATAAGCATACAACCGAGGCAAGGCCAGTTAAAAACACTTCAAAACTATGAATTCTTACCTTGAATTCGAATTCTTTCTTGTTCTTCTTTCCAAAACCTAGAGTTCTGCTTAAAAATCTAAAGATCTGGATGTTGTAAGAGGAGAGTGGGCGTCCATGCCCACTTTACACCCACATTCAAACTCTTTTGTTCTTTTGACACTTTTTACCCCTCAACTTGGGTAAAATATCTTTTCTTTCTTTTTCTTCACTTTATTCTTCTTTCTTTCAATTTAAAAAAATAACTGGGTGTTACAAGTCCACCCCCCTTATATAGGTTTCGCCCCTTAAACCTGTTATTCCTCAAACAATTGTGGGTAACGTTGTCTCATATCTTTTTCAGTCTCCCACGTAGACTCAGATCCCATCCTGTGCTTCCACTATACACGCACAAGAGGAACCACTATATTCCTTAGCCTCTTCTCTTTTTGATCAATGATCGCCATTGGTTGCTCCACGTAATTGAGCCTTTCATCTACCTCGATATCCTTCAGTGGTACAATCATATCCTCATCTGCTAGACATTTCCTCATATGAGATACATGGAATGTCCGGTGAATTCCACTTAACTCATCCAGTAACTCCAACCTATAGGCCACCTCTCCTACTCTAGCAATGATTCGGAAAGGCCCTGTGTATCTCGGGCTCAACTTGCCCCGCTTTCTGAACCGAATGATACCCTTCCAAGGTGAGACCTTTAACATAACCCGGTCACCCACCTGAAACTCAATCAGTCCACGCCGTTTATCAGCATACGACTTATGTCTATCTCTGGCCGCCTTCATGAAGGCCTTGATCTTTTCAATCTTCTCAGTCGTAGCCTCGATCACCTCGACGCTCCCTAACTCCTTCTGACCAATATCACCCCAACACACGGGTGTCCTACATCTCCTACCATATAGCATCTCATAAGGGGGCATACCAATACTAGCATGATAGTTGTTGTTATATGAGAACTCAGCTAACGGTAAGTGGTCATCCCAACTTCCTCCAAAATCGGTGACACATGCACGAAGCATATCCTCTAGTGTCTGAATCATCCTCTTTGACTGACCATTCATTTGAGGATGATAAGTCGTACTAATATGTAACCTCGTCCTCATCGTATCGTGGAATTTCTTCCAAAATATAGTTATAAAGTCCATGGTGATATGCTCCCACTTCCACTCCGGTATATCCAAAGGTTGGGTTTTCCATACGGCTTCTGATTCTCTGCATTCACTTGAGCTTGACCCCATACAAACTTTACATCCTTTCGGGTCAACTTGGTTAGTGGAGAAGCGATCTTAGAGAAGTCCTGGATGAATCTTCTGTAGTAGCCCGTCAAACCCAAGAAACTACGAATCTCAGATGGCGTCTTTGGAGACTTCCATTGTATCACCGCCTCTACCTTTGCCGGATCCACCATAATCCCCTCGGGATTCACCACGTGACCCAAGAATTGAACCTCGCACAACCAGAATGCGCACTTGGAGAATTTAGCATACAGCTTCTCCCTTCTCAGCATCTCCAACACCTATCGAATGTGATAGGCATGCTCCTCCTTACTCTCGGAATAAATCAAGATATCATCGGTAAACACAATTACTCATTTATCCAACATCGGCCGACACACTCGATTCAACATATCCAAAAAAACAGTTGGCGTGTTGGCCAACCCAAATTACATAATGGGGAACTCGTAGTGACCCTAACGCGTGCGAAAAGATGTTTTAAGATTATCTTGCTCCTTAGCCTTCATCTGATGGTAGCCAGATCAAAGATCTATCCTCAAGAACCATCTGGCACCTTCGAGCTGATCGATCAGGTCGTCGATCCTCGGTAATGGATACTGATTCTTGACCATCAACTTGTTCAGCTCTCGGTAGTCAATGCACATCCTCATACTTCAGTCCTTCTTCTTCACGAATAAGATTGAAGCACCCCAAGGAGAGATACTCGGTCTAATGAACCCCTTATCAAAAAACTCCTATACTTGCTCCATCACTTCCTACATCTCAGTTGGAGCCAATCGCTACGGTGCCTTAGCCACAGGTTGGGCACCCGGTATCAAATCTTTTACGCCCGGTTATTTTAAAGAAAAAGAAAGAAAGAATAAAGTGAAGTAAAAAGTATGGAAAGAAATAAAACCGAAGTTTAAGGGTTAAAAATGACAAAAAGGACAAATCTTTGAAAAGTTGGTGATAAAGGTGGCATGGCCGCCCATCACCCTTTCTACACACAAATTTTCGTATTTTAAAGAGAGAGCAACAGGAAGCAGAGAAACTCTCGGCTGGAAGAGAAAGAAGAAGAAAAGTGCGAATTCAAGGTAAGAATTCATGTTTTATGGTGTTCTTAACGGTTATGTCCTCAGGTTTATCCTTATGTGTGTTTATACATGTTCGGGTATGTTTTTAGTGGGTTCTAGGCAGTTGAATTCAATTTTCAAACGAGTATGGAAGAAGCTATACTCAAGAACTACAGAGGTGAGTTCTAGAACCCCTCTTCTACCTGTTTTTAACCAATTTTTGGGGCTGGAAATGGATGAATGTATGTTTTCATTAAACTGGGTTTCGGACCCGTATGCTTGATTGTGTGTATATTGATGTTATGATGCGATGTGTGACTATGTTCATGATTATGGATGTATGATAGGATTTCTAAGGCTTAAAGAGTAATATTTAAGCTTAGAACATGATGAATGGTGTATGGGGATTTAATCTGATGTTTTAGGCTCACATGTTAATTTTTAGAATCTGCTTGTGTTGGAAAGTAAATGTGGATGAGTAATGGAAGAAATGCGGATGAACAGTTAATGCGGATGAGCATTAACATAAGTATGGGAAATGCGGATGATTAATGTGGATGTGTAAGGTCAATGCAGATGAGCATTAACTTAAGTATGAGAAATGCGGATGACTAATGCGGATGAGTAAGGTCAATACGGATGAGCATTAACTTAAGTATGGGAAATGCGGATGAAAGTCAATGCGGATTAATAGTTAATGCGGATGAACATTGACTTAAGTATGGGAAATGCGGATGACTAATACGAATGAAGTGTGGGAAATGCGTACGAACTATAGCAAATGCGGATGAACACTTAGCATGTTTCTAACTTTTTGAGGAAAAAGATGAAATGTAGGCTTGACTTGGGAGGTTCCCGGGGGCGGATTATGTAAGTTGACTGTTTGAGGTCATAGATGTTATGATGGACATGTTAGGATGTATGATTGGTGCATATTCATGATGATGATGATAATGATGATGTATGATGTTGTATGATTATGCATGATGTATGTTATGTATGTATGATGCCCTGCATGATGATGACAGAATGTTATGTTTATGTTCCTTATGATGTATGGTTATTTTCCCTTGGCTTTACGTTAAATGTGAATGAATGAAAGTATTATGTAACGTAAAGTGGAAGATAATGAAAAGAGAAATGAAATGATGAATGCATGCATTAATGAACGAATGAAAGTATGAAAGGCTTGCAAGCAAACGTAAGGAGGTTCACACCCAATGAAGGGTGTTAGCTCAACCGTGTGCGGGTTAGCTACCCTAGAAGGATGCACACTAGGGCTTGATCCGTGTGATTAAGCAGATGTATGGAGGTTCACACCCAATGAAGGGTGTTAGCTCAACTGTGTGCGGGTTAAATACCCCAGAAGGATGCACACTGGGGTCCAATCTTTGTGATTGACCATATGTATGGGACCCTTGCCGCTCACCCTTAGTAACTGGAGTCAGCTTCGTGCACAATGTTCGGAGTCTTTGAAAGACCTCAGGCCCAGTACCAGCTTTATGCATATGGTGGGGTGGAGCACATGGCATTAGTCCAAATGAAAGTAAAGATGTAATGACGAAAGTACGAAATGAACGAACGAATGATGAAGATAATAATGATATTATCTATGTGCACGTATGATGTGTGATCATATGTAAGAAAATGAACGGTTTAATGAAAGTAAGTATGTTTAATGTAAAACTAGAACTCACTCAGCAACGCTGACTTTTTATGCATTTTCCAGTTGGCATGTGAGCATTGCTGAGGATTGTGCGGGGCAGCTACTTGGCATTAGGATGGCATTCTTTTGTTAATGTTTTTGCATGATAATGCGAATAAATGAAATTGTGTAATGAATATTGTATTATTTTGCAAAAGCATTGTTAAGGAAAATGTTGTTTTAAGTGTTTCTGTTGCGACGTTTATTTCATGTTAATGTAATTATATGTTTTATGAGCAATGATTGGCCAGTTGTAAGCGTCCCTGGAATGGGGCCTTACAAGTTGGTATCAGAGCCAAAGTTTAAGTGAAACGGGTAAATTTCAAAATAAACCTAAACTTAAACTTAAAATGGGACGGAAAAGGGAAGGGATGCCAGTCTGAGTGGTTGGGTGCCATCAGGTATTTTCTTAATGTTAACCGGTATTACGTGCGCATGTTATGTGGTTTTGTGTTGCTGGTAGAATTAGATACTGATGTAGTCAGGATAGGTAATGCTTGGGGTATGAAGATTAAATTAAGTGGCTAATCATAACTGGCCACTGTAATTAGAGACTTACTATACTTGACATAAACAGAGTTGTTTCCTTGAATAACCATGTTGGTGTTTGAATCTTTCAGCTTGTGTGTGAGGATGGCCGGTGGTAGATCATCTAAAGTTTCGCGTTGTGGAGGTCGGGGTCAGAACCACAGGTTACGAGAGGAAGGCCTAGGGCTGAAAAGGTGGTTCACGAAGAACCAGAAACCCCTCATCCGGAGGGTGGAGATAAGAGTCCTAACCTGAGAGCCTCAGTGAAGGAGGCGGTTGTGGAGGAAGTGCATCAAGTCATGCAGACGATCCTACCGTCTGTGGTGATCGAAGTGATAAAGGCAGTTAGAGAGGGGGAGAGAAGGGAAATGAGTAGACGTACATGCGAAAGAAGACAGCCCGAAACTGTGACGGTTCCGTCTGATGTCGAAGAAGAAGAGAAAGAAGAAGAGCCTGTGCAGGAGGCGGCACGAGGCTATAACTATGGGGCATTCCAACGGTATAAGCCCCCTACTTTTGACAGTAATGGCACTGTTGCTGCTGCTCACTGATGGGTGAGAGAAATGGAAGCTGTTTTAAATATCAACGAGTGCTAGGAGGATCAAAAGGTGAAGTTTGCTGCCCATTCTTTTGTGGACTCAGCTCTGTGCTAGTGGGACAATATAGTCCAAGCCGAGGGTAGTCGGGAAATCGGGAGGATGAGATGGTCTGAGCTGAAAAAGTTGGTGATTGAGGAATTTTGTCCTTATAGAGAAATGGATAAAGTGGAGGGAGAATTCCTGTAGCTGGAGGCGGGAACGATGACGCACCAACAGTATACCACCAAATTCAATGAGATGGCACGTCTGGTGCCGGATCAGGTGATGCCTCTGTCACGGAAGATTAAAAGGTACATTCAGGGTTTGCCAGCGGATATTCACAGGCACATGATCGATGCCCGACCGAGCACGTTTAGGTCGGCAGTTGATTTGGCAGGAAGACTGTATGATGAGCGAGAGGTGGTAGTGGCTGAGGCAAGCAAGAAGGGAGGTGGTGATCGGAATTGGAATGGGAAAAGGGTCAATCGGGGTGGTACCCCAACAAGCAACAAGAAGGCACGGATGGATGACCGACGTATGGTCACATCGGGTGTAGGGTCGAGGAGGTGTGGCAAGTGTCGGAGGAGCACACCGGCGAATGTACATTGGATTTAACGTGTGCTTCAAATGTGGGAAACCTGGCCACATGACCAGGGAGTGTAAGACTGGGAAGTGTTTTATTTGTGGCGGGGAGGTCCACATGAGCCGAGACTGCAAGAAGTCGAGGGCTGAAAGTTCTGGTGCAGGGAAGAAGATGACTAGGGTAGAAGGACCAAGGGCGAGTGCCAGGGCATTCACAATGAAATAGGAGGAGGCTAGGAAGGACCCTGACATTGTGTCCGGTACATTTCTAGTGAACCAAACTTTAGCTTATGTGTTATATTTCTACTACTTTCTGTGCTAAACTGCCTATTATTAGTAGGAGTGTTGATGCGCCCTTTGATGTAGAAACTACCATAGGTAAGTCTACCAGGATTTCTGAGATGATAGAAGACTATGATGTGGAATTAGAAGGTCATAAGTTTCCTGTTAGACCGTTCGTGATGACCTTAGGTGGTTTTGATTTGGTTCTTGGAATGGATTGGTTAGTGGATTACGAGGCGAACATTGTGTGTCGCAAGAAGATGATTCATCTGACAACGCCTGATGGGAGTAAAGTGACGGTTTATGGTGATCGGGTCATGATGATCCCAAATGTAATCTCAATGGCGGTGGCTGGAAAGTGTATGAGGTGAGGATGAAGCGCTTACTTGGCTTATGTAAAGGATGTGGATACGTCAATACCACAACTATCCGATGTACCGGTTGTGTGTGACTTTCCAGACGTGTTCCCAGAAGATTTACTAGGAGTGCCACCTGATAGAGAGATCGAGTTTCAGATTGATCTGATACCGGGTGCCCAACCTATTGCCAAGGCACCGTATCGGTTGGCTCCGACTGAGATGAAAGAGCTGATGGAGCAGTCGCAAGAGTGCTTGATAAGGGGTTTATTAGACCGAGTATCTCTCTTGGGGTGCTCTGGTCTTATTTGTGAAGAATAAAGACGGTAGTATGAGGATGTGTATCGACTACTGTGAGCTGAATAAGTTGACAATAAAGAACGATACCCCTTACCGAGAATAGATGACTTGTTTGATCAGCTTCAAGGTGCCAGTTGTTTTTCAAGGATAGATCTTGATCTGGTTACCATCAGTTGAAAGTGAAAGAGCAGGATATCCCTAAAATAGCTTTTCGCACCCGTTATGGTCATTACGAGCTCCTTGTTATGTCATTTGGTTTGGCGAACGCGCCAGCTGCTTTTATGGATCTAATGAATCGAGTGTGTCGGTCAATGTTGGATAAATCGGCGATTATGTTCATTGATGATATTCTGATTTATTCGAAGAGCGGGATAGAGCATGCCAGTCACATTCGGGAGGTTCTGGAGACATTGAGAAAAGAGAATTTGTACGCCAAGTTCTCCAAGTGTGGATTTTGGTTGCGCAAAGTTCAATTCTTGGGTCATGTGGTGAATCCTAACGGGATTATGGTGGACCCAAAAAAGGTGGAAGCAGTGATGCAATGGAAGTCTCCAAAGACGTCATCCAAGATTCGTTGTTTCTTGGGTTGGCAGGCTACTATAGAAGATTTATCCAAGACTTCTCTAAGATTGCTTCTCCACTAACTAAGTTGACCTAGAAAGATGTGAAGTTTGTATGGGGTCAAGCTCAAGAGAAGGCGTTCGAAGAATTGAAGACGAGATTGACTCAAGCTCCTGTCCTGTCATTACCCGATGAAAGTGAAGATCTGGTGGTTTATTCGGATGCTTCTTATTTGGGGTTGGGGTGTGTGCTAATGAAGAGAGGAAAGGTTATAGCTTATGCATCCTGATAGTTGAAGGTTCATGAGGTCAATTATCCTACTCATGACTTGGAGCTAGCAGCCATGGTCTTTGTGTTAAAGATTTGGTGGCACTATCTTTACGGGACGAAGTGCACCATTTTCACTGACTACAAGAGCTTGAAGTACTTCTTTGAGCAGAAAGATTTGAACATGAGGCGGAGACGATGGTTGGAGCTTATAAAGGACTATGATTGCGAGATCCATTACCATCCGGGCAAAGCCAACGTGGTGGCTGATGCCCTTAGCCGAAAAGAGAGGTCCGAGCCGATTCGTGTGAAGGCCTATCAGTTGATCATGACCTCAGATGTAATGAAGCAAGTCAAAGAGTTTCAAGATGAGGCATTGAAAGAAGACCATCTTAACTCTGAAAGAATGAGAGGTCTGGTCGCAGAATTGGGTGAAAACACACTTGGTGTTAAAACCCGATTTGGACGGGTGTGGATTCCTCATTTTGGGGATCTACGAGTGAAGATCATGGATGAGGCTCATAAGACTCGATACTCCATTCATCCTGGTGCCACAAAGATGTATCAAGACATGAAGAAGGATTATTGGTGGTCGGGTATGAAACGCGACATGGTGGAGTATGTGAGTAAATGCCTTACTTGTCACAGGTGAAAGCCGAGCATCAAAAGTCGTATGGGAAGGTCCAACCTCTGGATATACCGGAATGGAAGTGGGAGCACATCACCATGGAATTCATTATGAAGTTGTCGCGTACTCTGAAGGGGTATGATGCTATATGGGTGATCGTTGACCGTTTAACGAAGAGTGCTCACTTCCTACCTATCCGCGAGACATACTCATCTGAGAGCTTGGCTTATCTGTTTATCAAGGAAATTGTAACTCGTCATGGTGTGCCGGTGTCTAATGTGTCTAATCGTGACACCTTGTTTACATCAAAATTCAGGAAGAAATTCCATGATGCCATGGAGACGAGGTTACATATTAGCACGGCTTATCATCCCCAGACTGATGGTCAGTCCGAAAGAACCATTCAAACATTGAAGGACATGCTTCGGGCATGTGTGATTGATTTTTGGGGAAGTTGGGATGACCACTTACCGTTAGCCGAATTCTCATACAACAACAGTTATCATGCCAGCATTGGTATGCCACCTTACGAGATGCTATACGGTAGGAGATGCAGAACGCCCGTCTATTGGGGTGATATTGGTCAGAAAGAACTAGGGAACGTGAAGGTAATCGAGACTACGACTAAGAAGCTTGAAAAGATCAAGGCCTTCATGAAGGCAGCCAAAGATAGATAGAAGTCGTATGCTGATAAACAACGCAGACCGATTGAGTTCCAGATGGGTGACCGGGTATGTTGAAGGTCTCACCTTGGAAGGGTATTATCCGATTCAGTAAGCGGGGCAAGTTGAGCCCAAGGTATATAGGCCCTTTCCGAATCATTTCTTGAGTAGGAGAGGTGGCCTATAGATTGGAGTTACCAGATGAGTTAAGTGGAATTCACCCGACATTCCACGTATCTCATCTAAGGAAGTGCTTGGCAGATGAAGATATGATTGTTCCACTGGAGGATATCGAAGTAGACGAACGGCTCAATTATGTGGAGCAACCAGTGGCAATCATCGATCGAAAAGAGAATAGGCTGAGAAATAAAGTGGTTCCCCTTGTGCGTGCACAGTGGAAGCACAGGAAAGGATCCGAGTCAACGTGGGAAACTGGAGAAGAGATGAAATAGCATTATCCACGGTTGTTCGAGGAATAACAGGTTTCGGGGACGAAACCTATTTAAGGGGGTGGACTTATAACGCCCGATTATTTTAAAGACAAAGAAAGAAAGAATAAAGTGAAGTAAAAAGGACGAAAAGAAATAAAACTCAAGTTTAGGGGTTAGAAGTGAACAAAAGGAAAAATCTTTGAAAAGTTGGTGATAAAGGTGGCATGGCTGCCCATCACCCTTTCTACACACAAATTTTCATATTTTAGAGAGAGAGAGCAACAGGAAGTAGAGAAACGCTCGGTTGGAAGAGAAAGGATAAGAAAAGTGCGAATTCAAGGTAAGAATTCATGTTTTTATGGTGTCCTTAACTGGTTATGTCCTCAGGTTTATGCTTATGTGTGTTTATACGTGTTCGGGTATGTTTTTAGTGGGTTCTAGGCGGTTGAATTCGATTTACAAACGAGTTTGGAAGAAGCTATAATCAAGAACTGTAGAGGTGAGTTCTAGAACCCCTCTTCTACATGTTTTTAACCGATTTTTGGGGCTGGAAATGCATGAATGTATGTTTTCATTAAACTGGGTTTCGGACCCGTATGCTTGATTGTGTGTATGTTGATATTATGATGCGATGTGTGACTATGTTCATGCTTGTGGATGTACGATGGGATTTCTAAGGCTTAGAGAGTAAGATTTAAGCTTAGAACATGATGAATGGTGTATGGGGATTTAATCTGATGTTTTAGACTCACATGTTAAGTTTTAGAATCTGCCTGTGTTGGAAAGTAATGCGGATGAGTAATGGGAAGAAATGTGGATTAATAGTTAATGCGGATGAGCATTAACTTAAGTATGGGAAATGCGTATGACTAATACGGATGAGTAAGGTCAATGCGGATGAGCATTAACTAAGTATGGGAAATGCGGATGACTAATGCGGATGAGTAAGATCAATGCGGATGAGCATTAACTTAAGTATGGGAAATGCGGATGAGCATTAACTTAAGTATGGGAAATGCGGATGAAAGTCAATGCGGATGAACAGTTAATGCCGATGAACATTGACTTAAGTATGGGAAATGCAGATGAGTAATGCAAATGAAGTGTGGGAAATGCGCGGATGAACTATAGCAAATGTGGATGAACAAAAGACAAATGCGGATGAACACTTAGCATGTTTCTGACTTTTTGAGGAAAAAAATGAAATGTAGGCTTGACTTGGTAGGTTCCCGGGGGGGTATGTAAGTTGACTGTTTGAGGTCATAGATGTTATGATGGGCATGTTAGGATGTATGATTGGTGCATATGCATGATGATGATGATGTATGATGTTGTATGATTATGCATGATCTATGTTATGTATGTATGATGCCCTGCATGATGATGACTGAATGTTATGTTTATGTTCCTTGTGATGTATGGTTATTTTCCCTTGGCTTTATGTTGAATGTGAATGAATGAAGGTATTATGTAACGTAAAGTGGAAGATAATGAAAACACGAACGAAATTATGAATTCATGCATTAATGAACTAATGAAAGTATGAAAGACTTGCAAGCAAACGTAAGGAGGTTCACACCCAATGAAGGGTGTTAGCTCAACTGTGTGCGGTTAGCTACCCCAGAAGGATGCACACTAGGACTTGATCCGTGTGATTAAGCAGATGTATGGAGGTTCACACCCAATGAAGGGTGTTAGCTCAACTGTGTCCGGTTAAATACCCCAGAAGGATGCACACAGGGGTCCAATCCTTGTGATTGACCATATGTATGGGACCCTTGCCGCTCACCCTTGGTAACTAGAGTCAGCTTCGTGCATAATGTTCGGGATCTTTGAAAGACCTCAGGCCCAGTACAGGCTTTATGCATACGGTGGGGTGGAGCACATGGCATTGGTCCGAATGAAAGTAAAGATGTAATGACGAACGTACGAAATGAACGAACGAATGATGAAGATAATAATGATATTATCTATGTGTACGTATGATGTGTGATCACATGTTAAGAAAATGAACGGTTTAATGAAAGTAAAAGTATGTTTTAATGTAAAACTATAACTCACTCAGCAACGCTGACTTTTTATGCATTTTCCAGTTGGCATGTGAGCATTGCTGAGGATGGCGCGGGGCAGCTACTTGGCATTAGGATGGCATTCTTTTGTTAATGTTTTTGCATGATAATGCGAACAAATGAAATTGTGTAATGAATATTGTATTATTTTTCAAAAGCATTGTTAATGAAAATGTTGTTTTAAGTGTTTCCGTTGTGACGTTTATTTCATGTTAATGTAATTATATGTTTTATGAGCAATGATTGGCCAGCTGTAAGCGTCCCGGGAACGGGGCCTTACACCTTCCGAGTGATGGATCTCGAGCTCTTCGAGTGCCGTTTCAGCAGCCCTAGCCATGCTTCTCGTGACACGCGGTCCAGCACCACGTCCACCACAGCCTTCACCTGATGAAGCCTTCGAAGATCTACCACCGGCCATCCTCAAACACACACACTAAAAGATTGAAGCACCAACACGTTCATTCAAAGGAACAGCTTAGTTTATGTCAAGTATAGTAAGTCCCTAATTACAGTGGCTTGTTATGATTAGCCACTTACTTTACTCTTCATACCCCAAGCATTACCTATTCTGACTACATCAGCATCTAGATCTACCAGGAACACATAACCACATAACATGTGCATGTAATACCGGTTAACATTAAGAAAATATTTGATGGCACGCAGCTACTCGGACTGGCATCCCTTCTCTTTACGTCCCATTTTCAGTTTAAGTTAAGGTTTATTTTGAAAATTTACCCGTTTCACTTACACTTTGGCTCTAATACCAACTAGTAAGGCCCCGTTCCGGGACGCTTACAGCTGGCCAATCATCACTCATAAAACCTATAATTACATTAACTTGAAATAAACGTTGCAGCGGAAACATTTTAAAACAACATTTTCATTACAAATGCTTTTGCAAAATGATACAACATTCGTTACACAACTTCATTTGTTCGCATTACAATGCAAAAACATTACAAAAGAATGTCATCCAAAATGCCAAGTAGCTGCACTGCGCCATCCTCAGCAATTCTCACCTGCCAACTAGAAAATGCATAAAAAGTCAGCGTTACTAATTGAGTTCTAGTTTTATAGTAAAACATACTTTACTTTCATTTAAAAACCGTTCTTTACTTTCGTACGTGATCATGCATAATACATACACGTAGATAATATCGTTATTATCTTCCCTTATTGTTCACCACACACATTCTTTAACTCTTTCCTTTTTTATCACATTCTTTATCATTACCTAGATCAGTGTCATCAGATATGCCCCAAACAAATGGGGTATTGGACCGAAGTTCATAATTGACTTCCACACTGCACATAGCCTGGCACCAGCACTGGGGTAAGCGACAAAGATCACAATGTATACTACACCCCCAAATTATGCATAACTCAGGTATTGGGCTGAAGATCATAAAATGACTTCTACACTGCACATAGCCTGTCACCAGCACCGAGGTGAGTAATCACCATAAACCACTATATACAACACCCCCAACATTATGCATAACTTGGGTACTGGGCCGATGATCATAAATGACTTCCACACTACACATAGCCTAGAACCAGCACCGAGGTGAGTAATCACTATAAACCATGTACCACAAAAACTGGAACCCCTGCATGTATCCTTAAGGGTTAGCTAAACCATACGTAGTTGAGCTTACGGCATTTTAGAGTCGTGCACCTCTATACATATTGCTTGCAAGCCTTTCTATACCATCTTTTATTAATACATGCATTCTATCATTATGTTCCACTTTTCATTATCTTTCACTTTACGTTACATAATACTTTATCATTTCTTTCGCAAGTATAACACGTAAAGCCACAGGAAAGATAAACATACATAATAGGAAAATCAACATACACATACAACATCACCATACAGGGCATCATCATACATACATAATATATATCATACATACCATCATGCATAAGCATCAACCATACATCATAACATCATCATACAATGCTCATCACCTCATCTATGACCTCAAAAAGTCAACTTACATAGCCCCCGGGAACCTCTCAAGTCAAAGCCTACATTTCACTTTTTCCCTAAAAAGTCGGAAAATTTTCTAAGTGTTCATCCGCATTTCCTTTTGTTCATCCGCATTTGTCAATGCTCATCCGCATTTGTTCATCCACATTAACTTTGTTCATCGCATTGGTTCAGTCGCATGAACTTACTCATCCGCATTAACTTTGTTCATCCGCATTTGTTCAGTCGCATGAACTTACTCATCCGCATTTGTCCATCCGCATTGACTTTACTCATCCACATTTGTTCATTCGCATAACTCACTCATCCGCATTTGTTCATTCGCATGACTTACTCATCCGCATTTGTTCATTCGCATGTCTTACTCATTCGCATTTGTTCATTCACATTACTTACTCATTCGCATTGACTTTCTCATCCGCATTGACTTCCTCATCCGCATTTCCTCATCCGCATTTGTTCACACTTAAGCAGTTTTTCTAAACTTAGGCGTATGAACTACTGTTTGGGCGCATGAGCAGCCTAGAGCACACTTAACATTAGATTCAGTCCCCAAACCTCATCTATCATGTTCTAAGCTTAAATCATACATTCTAAGCCTTAGAAGTACAACCATAACATCATCAAGCATGAACATAGACCAAAATCACACCATACCCGCAACATACACACACTCAAACATACGGGTATGAAACCCAATTTTATAAAAACACACATTCATGTATTTCCAGCCCTAAAATCAATCAAAACATATAAAAGAGGGGTTCTAGAACTCACCTTAGCAGCTCTTGAGTATGGCTTCTTCCAAACTCGTTTGCAATTGAGTTCAACAACCTAGAAACCCACTAAAAACACACACAACCAAACATACAAACACACATAAGCATACAACCGAGGCAATGCCAGTTAAGAACACTTAAAAACTATGAATTCTTACCTTGAACTCGAATTCATTCTTGCTTTTCTTTCCAAAACCGAGAGTTCTACTTTTTTCTTTCTCTCTCTCTAAAAATCTGAAGATCTGGATGTTGTAAGAGGAGAGTGGACGGCCATTCCCACTTTACACCCACTTTCAAACATTTTTGTTCTTTTGACACTTTTTAACCCTCAACTTGGTAAAAGATCTTTTTTTTCTTTTTCTTCACTTTATTCTTCTTTCTTTGACTTTAAAAAAAATAACCGGGTGTTACAATTTAAACCCAAACTAGTTTGGGATCCAAACCGAAACCGGTTTAGTCAACGCCGGTCAAAACCGGTTTGGCCCTAAACCGTTCGGGTTGAAACCAGTTTCAAGAGAGATGTTGATACATATATGTACCTAGATTATGATCTCAATGTAATATGTCTTGAATATCTTGCACTTATATAATATTGGGTACTTAATGAAATGAGAATATTTGTTTGTGATTTATCTTGTTTAATATTTCATTAATGAGTTGTTTAACGTATATTGACTTGATTATATAGGTTTGTGATTGTTTGAATTGATATACATAATGTTATAATAATGAATACATTCAAACTTGTTAAGTGAAGTTCTCATGCGTCCGACTGGACCATGCGCTCCAACAGTGGTCATGCGTCCGAATGGCCATGCGACTGAGTGTCCATGCGCCTAAATAGTCCATACGCTTGAACAACTTCATGCAACTGACTCAGTCGCACGACTGAACACTCACTCATGTGAATGGATTAACCACATGACTCAATCGCATGAATGAACCATGCCAATGGTTCAGTCGCTCGAATGAGCAACCCTAACCTATAAATACCACCTAATTCATGGAAAAACAAAATCATTTCAATCCACTTCGACTCCAGACGTACCCTAGCCGTCCAGAAGCCTCTAAGTTCATACTCCAAGTTCATAGAACGCTGTAGATCGATTCCTAATCGATTCTTGACGTTAGATTCAATACATTATTATATATACATGCGTTCTCACTAATTGGATCGCCAATCAAATAGGATTCCGCACAATTTGTTTGGTTTAACACGTTAATCAGTTGGTGTTTCGTTCAAATACCAGATCCTAACAAGAGAAAAACACAACCCTACCGAACCGGTTTGGGTCGGTTTGGAAACCGGTTCGGTTTAATTTTTTTTCAAATTCAAAGAATATTTAAAATTTTGGGGGTGTATATATATATAATATATATATATATATATATTAATTTATACAATTTTTTGTTATAATTATTTTTTATTTCATATAATAATTATTTTTATATATTATATTAATTTATATAATTTTTGTTATAAAATATATAATAATATTATTATTTATATTAAAGATGTATATTAAAACATTTATAAAATTAATCAAAGATTCAAAGTGAGATATATAATAAAAGTAAACTATATAAAACATTTATATAATTTTAACAACATACAAGTTTCAGTAATAGTTTTTAAAAACTAAACAATTATCGTATTCGTTTCATCGTTCGTCCGTTACATACTTGTACGTTTATTCTTCACCACTAGAACCGGAACTGTTACGAAGGTAGTCATCATATGCCGCTTCATCATTGGTCATTCCGGGTGTCAATCCGCTCTCTACCTCGTCCTCGTATAATTTTGGTTCGTATTCCGGTTCTCTTTTAAGTGAGTATTTGTCTTGTACTCTTTCCGCGGGCATTCAAATAATCTTTCAAGCAAATTGACATTTCAACCACTTGTAGAGTGAGTCGAGTTCGTCTTATTGATATAACACTGCCACTAATAGAAAAAGTAGATTTTGAAGCTACCGTAGAAGTTTTAACAGTTAGTAAATCTGGGTCATGATGGATAGGATGAGAAATTAATCTTTCCTACCTTTCCACCAAGCCAACAAGTCAGGAGTCATGGTGGATAAAAAGTTTGTAAGACTATACCTTCCGAGTTCACTACTCGGAGCGTTACCACGTTGACGTTTATTACATTCATCTCTTAAACTATTATATAAATCAAACATTGGATCATTTCCACATGCCTTAAAGCCTTATAGATTTGTGATGTTTTCCCGTATTTTAATAAATAAACATCATACATTTTTTTCTAATTGTTTGTTAAAAGTAGTTTTTAAAGTTTTACTATACATTAGGTTACCAACTTCTAAATCTATATTAAAAATAATTTTATCAAGTAAAGTTTCAACCCTTGACAAATTTAAACAAGAGTTTAAAGCAGCGGCACATATAATAACTGGAGGCATTTCTTTAAAATACTTTATAAGTTTTTTTTCATTGGGGGTATCATATCCGAATAAGGTCTACCCCTACATAAACTTTCATTTAATTTTAAAGTCATCAAATAAATTTGGTGAAGTACTAACGGACTCGTTGGATAATAAACTCCGAAAAGACACGTTGTTGCATTTTTAAAATTTTTAAGTATTTTGTTACTTTTTCAATAACGGCCCAACCCGATAGATGGTAAAATTTTGTCTTTTCACGACTTACCAAATTTTGTCAAGTCAAACGTTCGTTGTCGAAATGTTTGAATGACAAGCTTTTTTGAATTACAAAATACGTCATTTGCTCCCGAACCGTATCAACATTATAAGCCCAAATATTTCTTTTGTTTGTCATCAAAGCTTAACCTTGAGAAGGTTTACCTTTTAACGCTTTACAATATTTATTTGAAATATGGTTTTTTAACGTTGTGTTTGAATTTTTTATAAAAAACTTGTGACAAAACTTGCAACGAGCCATGTTTGGACCGCTAGTCATTTGATATAAATCGTAATTGCACCATACTTCGGGGTTCCTATTCATAGGAAGGATTGCTAGCACCACGTTTATTGACTACGTTTCACAATCAATGGATGATTGAGCACTTGATGAAGCCATTTGTAAGATTAATGATGAGAGCGTTTAAAACGAGAGTATTTATGAGAGCGTTTTTTGATTTTTGAGAGTAAAGATTGTTATAAGTTGTTGTGATTCAACCAAAATATCAAATACATATATATACTAACCTAGTGGGTGTATAATGGTAAAAACATAAAAAAAAGGGTCAAAATATGGTACAAATGGCTATATAGCCGTTACCAACGGTAACCGGGTTTAAAACCATCCAGAAGCCTCTAAGTTCGTACTCCAAGTTCATAGAACGCTGTAGATCGATTCCTAATCGATTCTTGATGTTAGATTCAATACATTATTGTATCTACGTGCGTTCTCACTGATTGGATCACCAATCAAATAGGATTCCGCACTATTTGGTTTGGTTTAACACGTTAATCAGTTGGCGTTTCGTTCAAATACCAGATCCTAACAAGTGGTATCAGAGCTTTGGCTCTTGATTACATGTTGATTCAATAGTTTTGATACAAAAGTCGTGTTTTTTCATCAAAAAACGCAATCTTTTTGTGTGTAACGGAGTCTTAGACGTTTCCTGACCTAAAAGTTTAGTTTTTCCGGCATACAGCGATTAGGGTTTGGTGAGTTTTTACGGCCAAAACACGTTTAACCTACGAATTATCAAACTTCAGCAAGTTCAGTCGCACGATTGGCTCAATCGCACGACTGAGTTCATTCGCACTCTCCAACCGCACGATTGGACTCATTCGTACCCTTATTCGTACGACTGAGAACCTCATTCGAACTGTTCAACCGCATTAGTTCATTCGGACGACTAACTCATCCGCATTTGTTCAGTCGCATGATTGAACCATTAGCAGTTGATCAATCGCCCGAATAAGCCCAATCGCATACCTTTATTCGCATACATCAGCAGTTTGTTAAAAAGTAAAGTTAAGTGAAATGGAGGACCAATTTTCAGCATACACAGCAAGTAGAGATACACGTATTCAAAATCTACTGCTGTTGGAGAACGAAGTGAGAATTCACAATAAACCCCCGAAGCTTATAACGTTAGACGACTACCCACAATGGAAGCAACGTTTCAAAATCTACTTAAATGGAGTAGATACAAATCTGTGGGAGGCAATAGAGTCGGGGTACAGCATACCAGTAGAAGCAGATGGAGTCAAACTTACTCAAAGTGGCATGTCGGATGCACAAAAAGTAAAACACAACGCTGAGAAGAAAGTCTACGCTTTGCTTACTCAGTCTATTCCGAAGGACATCTTCCATCAGTATTCGGAGTATACTCAAACAAAGAAATTATAGGATGTGTTGGAGAAGAGGTATGACGGAAATGCCTCACTCAAGGCCATTAAGGAAAAAGCTTTAAAGAAGGAGTTCGACAACTTCTCTTCAATAGGAAAGGAAGGCCTTGATGATGTGATCAACAGATTCTACCACATGATGAGTGAGATGCACACTCATGGAGTAACTACATCGATGGAGGAAAAGGTATCCAACTTTGCAGATGGACTACCAGAAAAATGGGCTTCTTTCGTCTCAAATCTCAGACAAAATGGGATGCTCTCGAAGTTAGATGTAAATAACTTCATTCTAAAACTGAGAGAAGAGGAGCTTAGGATGAAGTACAGAGCCCAAAAGGCCAATTACGATCAGAATCCTGCACTCTACAATGCAACTCCTCCGGCCAAGACATCTGGAGCACCACTGCAGACTGCCTTCGTCTCAAGCGCAGCAATTCCAGCACAACCGTCAACTTTAGGGTCCGAAACGTCAGGGTCGTCTGGCATCCAGTATATGATACCTGAAGCTAATGCAGCCAAACTAAAAACCGATAACTTCGGTAATGTGACTGTTGAGGTGGCCAAAGAACACATGGACCTCTTAGTTGTTGTAGTCCACTCCTATGATAGACTAGTTGCTAGAAAGATAGGAAATTGTCACCTGGCAAATAAGGATTATGAATAGGCCGACGAAATGGAGTTGGAACAAATTGACATAATGTGGGCTTTGACAAGTGCTATCCGACGAGCTAAAAAGTTTGTCAAAAAGACCGGACAGAACTTAGTTGCTACCAAGGACAGAACCTTTGGCTTCGACAAGTCAAAGGTAACTTGTTTCAACTGTGGTGAGAAGGGACACTTCAAGCGGGAGTGTGTGAAGCCAAAGAAGACTGGGAATGACAATCCCTTCTCGTCTTTAATAGTCAAGACAAGGCCATATCTAGCAGTCCTACTTCATCAAGTAAGGACTCCAAAGCCCTGACTGCTAATGAGGATGTAGGACAGGACTGGAGCTTCGGTTCGTCACACGGGAGAGTCCAACATAGCTAATGTAGAGGACATTGATGATGGTTCTGCTAGTGAGGGAGATATAGCAGTAGAGCTCGCGATGTCAAATTCTGAAGACACTGCAAATATGGTCAACCACTTGCCTGAAGAAGGAAAATCTACATCAACATCAGAATCACCAGAACCAGAGACAACAAATTCTGCACTCATGGCTGATTCCTCTTCAACATCTCAGGTAAGTACTACTGACCAGTTGTTTAATAATCATGCTTGTTTAGATTGCAATAAATTTAGAAAAAGTATAGATTTGAAATTTGCTAGGTTATTAGATCATAATGATAGCTTAGTAAAGGATCTAGAACTATGCACTGAGGATAATAGAGTGTTAAAACAAAACGAGCACAGTTATAAGGAAAAGATAGACCTATTGAATAAACAGCTTAGGGAAATAGAGGTAGTTGCCTTTAACCAAGCAAATGACATTAGGTATTATCTGAACTCCCTAGAGGACACTAAGAAGCAAAAAGCAGTTTTAGAAGTAGAAGTCAACTCTTTAAAACAAAAACAGCACAATTGGACTAGCTCATCTCACATTGTCCAACACTTAGTGAGGGAGAGAGAAACAATGGGGAGGGATTAGGATACAAAGTGGTTTCACCACCACCTAAGACCTTGATGAACACCAAAAGTAAACCAATTAACAATAACCCCATCAAGGATCACGTGGTGACCACTCCTCTTGTTAGTGATCCAGATTCCGTAAGTAAATCAAATGAATCTGATGCTAAACAAAAGGAGGCCACGTCAAAGGCAAAAGGAAAGATGCCTTGTGTTAACCTAGAAATTGAGTTTGAAAGGGTTAATTAAAGTCAGGGTCAAACAAAGTAAAATCAGTACCCAAAAGGACTATAAAACCTAATCAATCATAAGCATCATTCAAAGTCTAGGTAAACAAGAAATGAAAGATGTAAAACCAGGTAAAGCAATTAAGTTTGTAACACCTGATCATACATCTAACAAAGAAGTGTCTCAATCTAAACACAATAAGGTCAACCGTGTGACATCTACATCTCCACCAAAATATATAAACCGTAAAGTTGAAAGCAGATCCTGCTATAATTGTGGAGAGTATGGTCATATTGCATCTCATTGTCCTTATTATCAGACACCGAGGAGAAAAGTTGAACTTCCTGCATCTAAAACTGGATGTTTTAAGAAGAACTCAGTGATGCCTCCTAAAAGAGAGAGTGAACTCAAAGCTTAACCCGTCAGCCAGTCGTTTGTTTACCACAAATAGGCCTTACACAAAGCTGGACTATGGAAAGAAAAGTCTGCCTCAGTGTCTGAAAATGAGAACAAACAGAAATCTGGGCTTCCCTCAACCTCAAATGGTCAATGGGTTGAGTTTATGATGTGTGATGCCTCGGGGAAACCCAAGCTAGTGAAGGCTTGGGTTCATAACATAAACTAATGTTTTCATTGAATGTGCAGGGTGTTCGCTATAGTGTTGAGACAAACACGTGGATTGTAGATAGCGGAGCATCCAGGCACATGACAGGGAACAGAGCTCTCTTATCAAATGTCAGACAAATCAAAGGAGGGCATGTTTCATTTGCTGGAAACAAAGGCTGGTACATCACAGCCCAAGGGGAAGTGGGAAATGAGAAAGTTAAGTTTGATAAGGTAAACTACGTCCAACAACTACAAAATAACTTGCTTTCAGTTTCTCAAATATGTGATAAAGGATTCAAAGTAGTCTTTGACAACAATAAGTGCTATGTTCTGAAGAAGGACTACGGGATCCCAGAGGACCAAATCCTAATGACAGCTTCAAGATATAATGATCTTTATGTTTTGGATCTCTCAAAGGCCTCCAAAATGGATCGTGAAGTCCAATGCTTCTTGTCCAAAGCTACTGAGAAGGACTCTATCTCCTGGCATAGGAGAATGGGACACATAAATCTAAGGAAAATGAATCACTTGATCCAGCATGATCTTGTGAGAGGAGTAAATGTCAAAAACTTCCAACTCCCGGATTTCTGTGTTGCGTGCAAAAAAGGCAGACAAACGAAGAAGTCTCATAAGGAAAAAAAGTTCATTCTATAGAACTTCCTCTTGAGCTCCTTCACATGGATCTGTTTGGTCCAGTCAGTACAAGAAGCATCGCAGGCGACTTGTATTGCTATGTAATTACTGATGACTACTCAAGATTCTCTTGGGTAATGTTTCTGAAGTCCAAATCAGAAACATTTGCATCCTTCAAGGTTAGTAACCACACTGGAATCCCTATACAAGCTAAAGGTACGACAAGTGCGCTCTGATAATGGAACCGAGTTCAAGAATCAGTGGATGGAGCCATACTGCAAGGAAAAGGGAATTGTTCATCAATTTACCTTTGCCTACACTCCTCAGATGAATGGTGTTGCTGAACGGAAGAATCGCAGCTTGATAGAAACTGCACGGACTATGCTAGCAGACTCGAAATTGCCTATTCAATTCTGGAATGAGGCAGTTGCAAATGCATGTTATAGGCTCAATCGAGTTCTGGTAGTCAAACGCCATGGAAAAACGTGCTACAAGTTACTACAACGACGTAAACCTAACTTAGAGTATCTCGAGCCGTATGGCGCTCCGTGCACCCTACTGAAGAAGACTCGGGAGGGAAAATTCAGTGAGAAGGTTGATGAAGGGATTTTTCTAGGGTACAACATACCAAACAAGAGAGTTTACAACAACTCAACGGGTCAAGTAGAGGTATGGTGTAACGTTGATGTTCAGAGATACATTACACCACCTACTGGAAAAGGGCCTGCTTACTTTTTCGACTATGAAGGATTCTTCAAGTCCTTCAACATACCTCTCTCTGCTTCAGAAGACGAGTTGGCAAACAAGATGATGTATGATGTCTTGAACACCCCGTCTCAAGATTCAACAACATCCAGTTCTCAAAGTCAATCATCTACCAACTCAGGGGGAGCACTTGATGTGGGTGACTCTTCCTCTGATGAGGAGTATGTGGAAAATAATCAGAACAACCAGGATGTACAGGTTCCGACTACCACAAGTCCACAAGCATCTACTAGTGATGCTTCTGAGCCTTTAGAACCTCAGACTCCTATTGCCTCAGATCCAGAACCAAATGTTCAAAATCTTGATTCTGAGGTAGTTGTTCCAGTAACTCCCGGCTCACGTCTACATGTCTATCATCCCTTGGATAATGTTATAGGAGATGTGAGATCAGGGGTTCAGACAAGAAATCAGCTGTACTCAGCTGATTATGCCTCTGTGATGGAAAAGGGATACCTTCACGATGGTGCCTACCGCTGCTTTATGTCTCAGTTTGAGCCAAAGTATGTTAGTGAAGCATTGAATGATGAGGCTTGGGTGAGTGCCATGCAAGAAGAACTTCTTCAGTTTAAGAAGTTGGGGGTATGGACTCTAGTGGATAGTCCTAAAGGTGCTAAAGTCATTGGCACCAAATGGGTCTTGAAATGCAAGAAAGATTATCAGGGAGTGATCATCAAAAACAAAGCTCGGCTTATTGTTCAGGGTTTTTGACAAGTTGAGGGTATCGACTACAATGAAGTGTTTGCACCAGTGGAAAGGATGGAAGCAATCCGCATCTTCCTTGCCTATGCTTCTTATATGAAAATCAAAGTTTATCAACTAGATATGAAGCGTGTGTTCCTTCATGGTGAGATCGAGAGACAGTGTATGTCAGTCAACCCGGGGGATTTGACGACCCATATCAACGGGACAGAGTTTACAAACTCGACAAGGCTCTATACGGGCTTCATCAAGCTCCAAGAGCCTGGTATGAGAAACTTTCAACTCATCTTATGAAACACGGTTTTCGCAGGGGGAGATGAAATTATTTCTTGGGTTACAGGTGGATCAGACACCAAATGGGATTTTCCTACATCAGACCAAGTATATAGGTGACATTCTCAGTCGGTTTGACATGGAGAATGCTTCTACAGCTGGCACTCCACTTGCTACAAACCATGATGTAGCACCCGATGAGAATGGTGATCTAGTAGATGCCACTATGTACCGAGGGATGATTGGATCTCTCATGTATCTCACTGCCTCACGACCTTATATCATGTATGCTACATGTTTATGCTCATGATATCAAGCAAAGCCTAAGGTGAACCATCTAATTGGGGTCAAAAAGATTTTTCGTTATCTGAAGGGCACACCCACACTTGGGTTGTGGTATCCTCATGATGATGACTTTGAACTTACAGCATATAGCGACTTGGATTACGGCAGCTGCAAGATGAACTACAAGTCTGCATCAGCAGGGTGTCAGCTCTTTGGGAGAAGATTAGTAACTTGGCTGTGTAAGAAGCAGACCTCGGTTGCATTGTCAACCTGTGAAGCCGAATACGTTGTTGCTGCAAGCTTCTATTCTCAAATCATATGGATTCAACAGCAAATGCGGGATTATGGTTTGAATTTCTCTTCTACTCCTATCTTTGTTGATCACTCTGCTGCAATTGCAGTCACTAAAAACCCGGTCCAACACCCTAAGACCAAACACATTGGTATTAAATATCACTTTATACATGATTGTTTTGAAAAGAACTTAATCGATGTGGTAAAAATAAATATAGATTTTCAATGCATTGACCTCTATACAAAGGCATTTGACAAACCATGTTTTTTATATTTGTTAGAGATCAACGGAATTAAAAAGAAAAGTGAGGTCATTCCTGAAGATGACTATGTATAGTCTGATGCGTCGTGTCTAGTTCCTTTTATTTTTCAATTTTAAGTTTTATTTCTTTTATTTTATTTTATTTGCTTAATTTTAAGTAGTTTAAGTACAATTAGTTAATTTCCTTGCCTATTAAAATCCTAAAACGCTAATCCGTGATGGTTTTATCATTTTAGGGGGAGAATAGGTTTAGGCAGCAAAAAAACGAGGGAGAAGGAGAGGCAAGCTGATAAAAATAAGATTGTATGTGTGATACTGATTCAATCTTTGGAATATGATAGTACACAGGAACAAACCATTTGGGACTTTAAAAATCAAAATTGAAAAGGATGCAAAGCTCAAGTATAAGTTTGTGTAGTCTGAGCAATATAAAAGGAAATATAATAGATAAGTTAGCTACTACTAAGGTAACACAAAGAAAGTAGACCTAAAGGTTGCTAGACCACAGATGATATGTTGGTAGATTCAACACAATAGATAACTAGACCTTTTTGGTGATCTCAAGATTAAACTAAAATGTTTGACTAGCTGTGGGTAACACCTTATGCCTGGTTAACACAATCAACAAGATTTCAATAAGGGGTGACGAGCAAAATAAACGCCACGAATGTGTGCGTAAGACCAAAGCATGAGCAAAAGCACATAAAAATGCAAATACAATCAAACTAATAACTTATGTTGTTGGTGAAATCTGTGCAAAAAGAATGAAATTGCTCAAACAAGAAGATAGGTTATGTGCATCTTTGCTGTGCGGTGGCACTGACCTGAGGATAAGCATAACCTATATATTCTAGAGTTCATCGTTGTTTGCCGCCTCTCTGTTGTGCGGTGGCACCGACCTGAGGCTTGGCTTCTCTTTGAAAGTTCTATGAATAGTTTCTTCTTGAAATACTACCCTAAGACCGCTCAAAAATCTTCTAAGGAATGTTGATTACCATATAAGTGTGGGATCCACAAATGCTTGTTGAAATAAACAAACTTTAAACTATCACCAATCTGTGTTGAAAGTCTGTGTATGGATTTAAGAGGACCAGTATACTGACAATCATTGTGGCTACAATTCTTGAAAGTTCAAATCAGTGTGGAGACCTAAGAGTACTAATATGATTTCCCAAATTTTCTAAATGACTCCAAATGAAAAACAAGAATAGAGCATCAAAGTTTTTTAAATAACGTGTCCTGAATGATTTGAGTATCCTGTATGATTTCAAATTGAATTGGTCTATATATGGTTTAAATGATTGAAGCTGCTCTCTTAGAAAAATTATTCCTTAGAACTACATCTTAGGAGTCAACCCTCACAAAAACACAAAAACATGTCTTAGTTTTAAGTTTTAATTTTTCTGTTTTATTTCTTTTATTTCTGTATAAAGTTTGTCAAATTCAGTATGTTAGTATCGGATTATGTCATGGACGTTGATAAGCGACCTTATCATCTAATAGGTCACGTCTGAGATGACAAAATGTTTTAAAAGGATCACGTCTGAGGTGATCAAAGGTTTTTCAAGGTAAAATGATCATGTCTGAGATGATCAAATGCTCATAACGTTTATTCATAAGTTAAAAGAGGTGTAAAATGTAAAATGGTCTTAAAGTCAAAAACCATGAGTATGACTCATTCGCACGACTGGACCATGAGCATGGACCAGTCGTATGATTGAAGGATACAAATGTGCCTAATCGCACGATTAACCCACACGTATGGGACATACATGCGATTGGACCATCAATACGACTCAAATCACACGATTGGACACCTAAAATGGGCGAACCGCATGAATGAAGGTGACCGAATGACACAGTCACACGACTGACCTCTAGTCGCACGACTGAAGATGACCGACTGTGCCAGTCGCACGAACAACTTGTGTGACTGGGCTCAGTCGCACGACTGAAGGTAACCCTAGTATAAATAAAGGGGCATTCGGTCGCAGTCACTCATCACCCCAAAATCGCCCTAAGTCGCACGACACGTCGTTACCCTGCCAAAATTTCGTTTGAGCCTATTATACCACTATTCTTGTGTTCTGACGATTTCCACTGACTTTACAGGTGCGGCTCAATACAATCATATTTCATTCATTTGACTCCTAAATCGACAAGTGCGGCCCAAACCAAGAACCGAGACTTGTTTGACAAAATAACCTAACTAATCTGAGCAAACAATTGAAATTAAGGTTATTAGGTGTTAAGTATAATGATTTCGAGCACAATGAACCTAAATACGATGTCTAATCATGAGAATTGGTCAAAATTTGAAACTGAATTAAACAGCAGTCTGTCATGCGAATGGATCGGTGGATGAACTTCAGTCGCACGACTCAGTAGTGCGAATGGCTAAACCGCACGACTGGACCATGCATATGAGTTCAGTCGCCCGACTGATGTACACAAATGAGTTTACATACGTATGAACTCGGTCGCATGACAAGTCGTACGTATGAGGTAATTCGCACGACTGGATCTCAGTCGCACTACTCATTCGCACGACTAGAACTCAGTCGCACAGTCTCATTCGCACGACAGAACAGATAGAATTTCAAGTCTAAGTGATTCAATATATCATTCCTCAACGGATACTAACGTTTATATTCATTATGTAACAGATGACGAGTCGATGGACTATGAGCACTAAGCATAACATTTGCACTCATCTGGATCTGACTTCTAAGAATGCTTCAGAATTTTCTAGCATTATCTCGTTCCTAAGGAGATCGAGGATCTCCCATGCCATATCTACTCCATGTACTCCATATCGCTCTATTCAGCAGGCCTTCTGGGAAGGTGCAGTTGTCGATAGATCCTCAGAGCCTCATCACATCAGGAGTTCTATTTTTGGAGAGGCCATTGAGATCACTGAGGATGATCTCAGGACGGTGTTGCAGTTTGGGGACGATGTTGACTGTCCCACTAGACTACACCCCCTTACTGTCCGAGGATGTTTCTTGCGAGCTAAGTACTCTGGGGACATCAATGCAGGGGTGCTCAACAAGAGCAACATGTGTCCCCAATTCAAGTACCTAGCACATGTGCTGCTGAAGTGCATAGCGTCTCAGAAGGGAGGATTTGATGAGCTGTCAGATCAGATCCAGAATGCGTATGCAGCGTTGGTGCTGAACCATCCGTTCAGCTTCTCCAAGATGATCTTCACCTACTTGGTGGAGAACATTAAGGGGAAAGGGAAGGAGGGCTTCTGCATGTACCCTTGATTCATGCAGTTGATTATTGACCAGAAGCTCTCTTCCTTGCCAAATGAGAAGGAGGATGTTGTGACTCTCGAGGTGATGGACGACACTACTTTGGGTCGTATGAAGGTCTACAGGGGAAAGCAGGTTAAGCCCCCTGTGAGGAGATTGTTTGGGCATCTGGCCCGGGAGTATTACGTGGCACCAGCTAGGCATAAATGGCGTCACGATGACAGTGACTCTGAGGTAGAGCAGCTACAGCTCCCGGAAGATAACTCCGATGATAATAGTGGGGATGCTGGAGATGCAGGGCTCACTCAACCAAGGGGTCCCACTACTGATATAGCATCTTCAGCATCTGCCCCCACTGGAGATGGAGCTGAGACTGCTAGATTCCACTAGGATTTCATACCTGGTGAGGAGGAGGAGTCAGATGAGGAGCCTTTGACTCGGACTGTGGGCAGTAAAGTCGTTGCCACAGAACGAGGGCTCCGGGCGGTTGTTGAACGCCCCAGCGGGTCGGGGGAGGCTGACACTGATCCAACATATGCTCCCCATCAGCCAAGCCGTGTTCTAGGGGGAGCATCCTCCTCGACAGGATCGAGGAAGAAGAGGATGGCTCAGCCCCACAACATGAAAAAGAAGAAGAGACGAATCACCTTCATCACTACCACCACCACCACTACTTCTACCACCACTACTCCACCTACTACCACCACCACAGCTACCACCACTACCATACCACCCACTATCACCTCCACCCTCCACTACTACAGCCACACCTCCACCAGTTATACCACCCCCAATCTACACCACAACCACCACCACCACCACTAGCCACCATGCTGTACCACCATCATACCCCTCCTACACATCAGGATCACCTCTGCCTCCCAGTGGGGTAGAGGAACAGCTCTCAGCACTTAACCGTATGGTGCTGAGGCTGTTGGCAGCAGACGAAGAAAATACTGCTCATCTGCCAGAGCTAGTAGACCTTACTGCTGCCCAAGCTCTGCAGATATCTCAGCAGGCACGGCAGATGGTTGCTCAACGTGAAGAGATGTCCCAACTCCGGGAGCAGCATGTCCTATCAACAAAAAGGATTGAGGAGTTGGAGACCACTAACAAGACCATCATGCTACGTCTAAAGGGATCCAATGAAGAGCCCCTTAAGATCAAGGAAGGGGATGGGGATGATAGTGATGATGAGAGTGAGGATGAGGATGACGATGGTGATGATGATACTAATGCTGCTGGTGATGCTAGAGATGATGTTGGTGATGATGATGACGATGACGACTCATCTGCTGCGGGTGCCACATCTGCCAGTGAAAAGAGGACTAAAAGAGCACAAGATCAAGGTGCCTCCACATCCGCCCCGTCAGAAGAAGAGCCGATGATCCAGGACAAGAGTAATTCTTAGATGTTTTTTTTCTTGTTATTTAAAATCATATGTATTTGGATCATGTATCAAATTAATGTAATGAATGTTTATATTTAATGTCAATGTTTCTGTCTTGATTATTAACTAATGACTGCTATGTTGAATGTCTAAATCAAGCAGATCCAAACTTTCAAAAAGATGACTATGATATTGCTCCCCTGCAACAAGTCAAGACTCAACTCACATTGATTCTTGATCTGTAGGGTATTGTCAGGAGATCGGTAATGTATACTCCTGAAGAAGGAGAAATCATTCACAATCTCACTGACGAGCAACTAGCCGAAATGTTCAAGCTGAATGCTGAAGAGATTGTGAAAGATGCTCCGACTGTGCATGTAGAGAGTGACGATGAGCTTCAGGATGTCGATGAGATTGAGATAGAAGATGTCACTGCTCAACACTATCCAGAGTACACTAACAATGAGGGAACTACCATTCCCAATCTGGGAGACACTCTTGTCAGTGACACTTTTGAGACTCTGGACAGGATGGAGCAAGAGTCAGGAAAGGATAAAGATAAGGCCCAAGCCACAGATGCCGAAGTGAACATCAAAAAGGCAGAATGGGCAGCATGTTTTGAGGAGATAAGAGCCCAACGCAACGCTTCAACGTCAACTGCCTACACCAAACTGTATAAGGTCAAGAAACATCAAAAGGTGGCAGACAGGATCATAGCATGGGCACATTTTGAGGACCTCAACGTTTGCGTAGTTAAACGGGAGAAGGGAATGAGTACTTCAAGTTCCCACATGACCTGAAGACTCTTCCAGGTTTTGAGCTTAACCAGTTAGCAAAATTAAAATTGCTATATGCTGACCCTCGTAAGATGTCAGGCTGGTTTGAAGCAGATCTAAAGAGGGAGTACCACACCAGATGGGTCAACTTCAAACCTCAACAACCAACGAGGTACATCAGAAGATCTGAGGTTGACACCATAACTGGCAAACCAAAAGTAGTGTGAAGTGGAGTCCACCATGTACAATGTCAAAGATCCCACTACGGAGATGCCACAGGACTTCACTCCACACTTCAAATGGTGGTACTACGATTGGAGAACAGGAGAGGCCGTGATAGTCTTGAACATGAATGGTACAATGGAAACCATTAGGGTGTTTGACCCGATGTGGCTCACCAACTTGTCAGCAAAAGATGTTTATAAGTTATACAAGTGGCCACTATTCTACGACTCACAAGATATTGTACAAGCTTTGCAGTTCCAGAAAGTGATACGACTCTGTTTTGCCTTCGAGATAAATACAGGAGTCACCAAAGAAGCTAAGTACAAGAAGTTTGAGGAAATTATGAAAGATATTAAATATTAGATAGATCTAGGTCCAAGGGGAGTTTGTTGATACATATATGTACCTAGATTCTGATCTCAATGTAATATGTCTTGAATATCTTGCACTTATGTAATATTGGGTACTTAATGAAATGAGAATATTTGTTTGTGATTTATCTTGTTTAATATTTCATTAATGAGTTGTTAACCGCATATTGACTTGATTATATAGGTTTGTGATTGTTTGAATGATATACATAATGTTATAATAATGAATACATTCAAACTTGTTAAGTGAAGTTCTCATGCGTCCGACTGGACCATGCGCTCCAACAGTGGTCATGCGTCCGAATGGCCATGCGACTGAGTGTCCATGCGCCTAAATAGTCCATACGCTTGAACAACTTCATGCAACTGACTCAGTCGCACGACTGAACACTCACTCGTGTGAATGGATTAACCACATGACTCAATCGCACGAATGAACCATGCCAATGGTTCAGTCGCTCGAATGAGCAACCCTAACCTATAAATACCACCTAATTCATGGAAAAACAAAATCATTTCAATCCACTTCGACTCCAGACGTACCCTAGCCGTCCAGAAGCCTCTAAGTTCATACTCCAAGTTCATAGAACGTTGTAGATCGATTCCTAATCGATTCTTGACGTTAGATTCAATACATTATTATATCTACGTGCGTTCTCACTAATTGGATCGCCAATCAAATAGGATTCCGCACAATTTGGTTTGGTTTAACACGTTAATCAGTTGGTGTTTCGTTCAAATACCAGATCCTAACAAGAGAAAAACACAACCCTACCGAACCGGTTTGGGTCGGTTTGGAAACCGGTTCGGTTTAATTTTTTTTCAAATTCAAAGAATATTTAAAATTTTGGGAGTGTATATATAATATATATATATTATATATATATATATATTAATTTATACAATTTTTTGTTATAATTATTTTTTATTTCATATAATAATTATTTTTATATATTATATTAATTTATATAATTTTTTGTTATAAAATATATAATAATATTATTATTTATATTAAAGATGTATATTAAAACATTTATAAAATTAATCAAAGATTCAAAGTGAGATATATAATAAAAGTAAACTATATAAAACATTTATATAATTTTAACAACATACAAGTTTCAGTAATAGTTTTTAAAAACTAAACAATTATCGTATTCGTTTCATCGTTCGTCCGTTACATACTTGTACGTTTATTCTTCACCACTAGAACCGGAACTGTTACGAAGGTAGTCATCATATGCCGCTTCATCATTGGTCATTCCGGGTGTCAATCCGCTCTCTACCTCGTCCTCGTATAATTTTGGTTCGTATTCCGGTTCTCTTTTAAGTGAGCATTTGTCTTGTACTCTTTCCGCGGGCATTCAAATAATCTTTCAAGCAAATTGACATTTCAACCACTTGTAGAGTGAGTCGAGTTCGTCTATTGATATAACACTGCCACTAATAGAAAAAGTAGATTTTGAAGCTACCGTAGAAGTTTTAACAGTTAGTAAATCTGGGTCATGATGGATAGGATGAGAAATTAATCTTTTCTACCTTTCCACCAAGCCAACAAGTCAGGAGTCATGGTGGATAAAAAGTTTGTAAGACTATACCTTCCGAGTTCACTACTCGGAGCGTTACCACGTTGACGTTTATTACATCATCTCTTAAACTATTATATAAATCAAACATTGGATCATTTCCACATGCCTTAAAGCCTTATAGATTTGTGATGTTTTCCCGTATTTTAATAAATAAACATCATACATTTTTTTCTAATTGTTTGTTAAAAGTAGTTTTTAAAGTTTTACTATACATTAGTTACCAACTTCTAAATCTATATTAAAAATAATTTTATCAAGTAAAGTTTCAACCCTTGACAATTTAAACAAGAGTTTAAAGCAGCGGCACATATAATAACTGGAGGCATTTCTTTAAAATACTTTATAAGTTTTTTTTCATTAGGGGTATCATATCCGAATAAGGTCTACCCCTACATAAACTTTCATTTAATTTTGAAGTCATCAAATAATTTGGTGAAGTACTAACAGACTCGTTGGATAATAAACTCCGAAAAGACACGTTGTTGCATTTTTAAAATTTTTAAGTATTTTTGTTACTTTTTCAATAACGACCCAACCCGATAGATGGTAAAATTTTGTCTTTTCACGACTTACCAAATTTTGTCAAGTCAAACGTTCGTTGTCGAAATGTTTGAATGACAAGTTTTTTTGAATTACAAAATACGTCATTTGCTCCCGAACCGTATCAACATTATAAGCCCAAATATTTCTTTTGTTTGTCATCAAAGCTTAACCTTGAGAAGGTTTACCTTTTAACGTTTTACAATATTTATTTGAAATATGGTTTTTTAACGTTGTGTTTGAATTTTTATAAAAAACTTGTGACAAAACTTGCAACGAGCCATGTTTGGACCGCTAGCCATTTGATATAAATCGTAATTGCACCATACTTCGGGGTTCCTATTCATAGGAAGGATTGCTAGCACCACGTTGATTGACTACGTTTCACAATCAATGGATGATTGAGCACTTGATGAAGCCATTTGTAAGATTAATGATGAGAACGTTTAAAACGAGAGTATTTATGAGAGCGTTTTTTAGATTTTTGAGAGTAGAGATTGTTATAAGTTGTTGTGATTCAACCAAAATATCAAATACATATATATACTAACCTAGTGGGTGTATAATGGTAAAAACATAAAAAAAAGGGTCAAAAAATGGTACAAATGGCTATATAGCCGTTACCCAACGGTAACCGGGTTTAAAACCGGTTTGATGACCTGGTTGTGAACCGGTTTGAAAACCGAGTTGGAACCAGTTCGGTTCAAAACTGGTTTTAATTTCGAAAATGGAAAACCGGGGAGGAACCGGTGGGTTGGGTCGAGTTCGAACCGGTTTGGGCCTCAAACCGGTTTCGGGTTTTCTGATCAAACCGGTTCCCGAACCGGTTTTTTTTTGCCACTTCTTGGGGTTGTGGTGGTGGTCGAGAGATGGTTAAAATTGGTGTCGCACATTGTGGAGACATGTATAACTAATTTATTTTTAAAGTAGTATTAAGACATTTGTGTTATGATGAGAACGTAATACTATGAAAAAAACTAACTTGGAAACGTTTTCATGAATCTTCACGTTGAATGTGAAAACTGACATGAATGTCTTTGATTGCATTCAATGATTATTTAGTAAATTAGCTTGCATAGTTAAAGTACCTGTAATCTTCAATTAAAAAAGCATTAGTTCATATATCTTTTTATAGTATCTCTTATATCATACTTTTATGCATATAATAATAAACTAATTAATTTATAAAATAATTTGATAATCAAATTTAATGTAAAGGATGATGATGTGGAAAATAAAGTATGATTATTGAATATAAATTATGTCAAATTGATTAATTGAATATAAATTTATGAAGTACATTTTAAATTCTCCTATAGCTTGACGTATTATCCTTCGTTGAAGATCCAACATCAATTAATGATGGTGAATCATTGTTCATCTCTATAAGGTATTTTTCGCCAAACATAAAACCAAACAACTATCAATGAAAGTTTACTAACATGAAAAGATAAATTGTGTGTAGCATAAACTTTTAGTTGTCGATTTTGTACAAGATAAACTTAGTTGTATCAATTCAAAATGCATCATCTCACCTTAACAAGAACGCATGCATAGTAACTATTTTCCGGCATGCAGCAAAATAACTTAACATTTAATTTTTTTTAACTCATATGAGAGGTAATTAGAATATCATAAAATTAAAAAAAATTAATTTACTCAACACATAAGATACAACCACTTTTAATGGTAAACTAGTATTTTGACATTATTTACATATTACGCCTTACAATTAGTTACATAATAGTCTTACACTTCCCGTAACTTACATAAATTTTACATTATCTACCCATAAACAAAAAAAACTTAATTTTTTTTTAAATTTCAGTTATAAATTTTAATCTATCATGTTTAAAAACTTTATAAGACTATAATTATGACCTGTGCATTTTTTAAACATTTTGGTATAAAATTTTTACTGAACCGATCTGTTTTTTATGAGATACAATAAGTTAATGCGTAAATGTACAAGGCATCATATAAAACACATTTATTTGGTGTTTTAAATTTTAACTTAGAACAAATATAGACTTTTACAAAATTACTACAATAATAACAATTTTTTGAAACATGTGTCAAATGTAAAATGTCGTCCCGTCGCATTGCACAGACACCCTTCTAATTAGCTATCAAGCTTTTTAAAAAATTTAAAACACAAATTCACATTCCCATATTCTTAAATAAGACATCTTGGAAACATTTTCATGCATAATTGCATGGCGTCCTATTCACATTTTTGTTCAGAACCCTATTGACTATGGGAAATATGTTTACAAGGCATATCAATGTAGTGAGACGAGTTAGTATGACTCATCATTGATCGAATCATGTTTAACAAAGTTATTAGAGCACCATCATATTATGTTGTTTCAAGTGTAGTTAGTTGTGCAAGAGTCCCACTTTTCTTGAGAAATTCATCAAAATCGTAACTAAGGTATTGTTCTAAAAAAATCATATACATCAATAAGTATGTATGAGACCTAATAGATATAAAGCTCTTTCATCCTTGCCATTTAAAGTTGCTTTAGTCATATTACCACTCTCACATGATCCACATACATCAAACAACTATTTGGTAAGTGGATTCTAAACATTGGTTTGAAGTCTAGATTACTACTGTTTGTTGTTTATCTTACAAGGCGACAATACTATAGATGCCTTTGATTATAATCTTAATTTGATCTTTTAGTGTTCAAAGCATACATTTATTGTATGAACTACTCATATCCATATCCATATCCATTTCATAGATCTTTTTACGAGACCATGCCTCAAAATTCAACACCATTCATACACCTCAAACTATCTACATGACAAATTCTAGAATGTAAACCTTGTTCATACAAAGAGCAACTAAAATAATACTTGTAATTAAACTCAGTGTTGCAAAAATCGGTCTAGGCGGCCGCCTAATCGGCTATTAATCGCTAGGCGGCCGACCACCTAGGAGATTTTACCTAATCGGCCAATTAATCACTAGGCGGTAAAAGGTGGTCAAATTCGGCCCCAGGCGGCCTTAGGCGGACCTGGGCGGTCCAAATCGGCAGAAATTTGCAGGTTCCGACGACTTTTCCGGCGAGATTCCGACGGCTTCCGGCCAGATTCCGGCAACTCTTGAAATTCCGGTGAAAATTTTGTAGATTCCGACCAGATTTGTTTATCTTATCTTATCTTACTACTCTAATAAAAGAGTAAATGGAGGTGCCACATGTCAGCACCACAATGATTCTCATCAATTTTTTCCCGCCTCTCTCTCTTATTAAATAATTACCTTAATTATTAATAAAATTATTTTAATACATTTTAATATATAATAAATTAAAAAAGAAATTTTTTTATTAATTTTATTTTTAAATAAATTGATATTTTTAATGTCAATTTTTTAAAACGAAAAATAATCAAATTTGAAAGTTGTAATAAGAAAAATTTTAAAAATAACATTTTTATTCAGTTTGTTTTAAAATTAAAATGTTTATTTTTTAAAAAAATTTAAAAAGTTGATATCATTGTTTTATTATTTATAGTTATTTCTAATACGTAATTTTAGTCATATCATATCTTAAAATATTATTTTATAATTAATAAATTTATTATATTAATATTTTATTTATTCAACGCGTGTAATACACAGGTTTACTAAAGCTAGTATGTATATAAAACTAAACATTTTTATAAAGATTGCATATAAAAATATGTATATATATATATAAAATTTCCAAACCAATTAATCCCTACTAATCCCGATTAATCCCTAGTCCTTACCCCACCGCCCGACTAGCGCCTAGCAATTTTTACAATATTGATTAAACTAGCGCCCGACTAGCGCCTAGCGATTTTTACAATATTGATTAAACTAGAAATGGAATAAACATTGTCGAATGTTAATACATTCCATCTGACAAGAGTATTGATTAGGGTGCTTTCTTAATTTCTACTCCACAATGAAAGAGTTGAAATTAAGGATGGTCGTGAAAGGGTGAGAATAAATGGCCAAGACCGGTTTACTGAATTTAATTAAGAAACAAATTAAACCAAGGGACTAAAAAATTCAAATTACAACTATTAGACTAAAATGGTTGTGTTTTGTCTACCACAAGGACAAGAACTAAAATTTGCTCATATATATAAGGAAATCTGGATTTCACAATCCAAACTATGATCTAGTTAATACTATTGAATTAACCAATAATAATCCTAACTTTTAGTTTTAACTCGTTTTTCATTCCATTATATGGTGCGTCTTCCTATTTCATTCATAATCACCATCGTGGGCAAAATCAAGTGTAAACAAATGAATAATTATGCTACTAGGATTGCTCTTAACAACATAAATGAAAGTAAGAATTATTATCGGCTATGGATTATTATCAGCCAATAGGTCATACTTTGGATTATTAAAATCCAATTTGCCTATATATAAAAATCCACACATATATATAGGGTAAGGGTAATTATAGAACACTAAATTAATGTGTAGTTTTGTTCATTATCAAGAATGGTAAACTGAATGGAACAATGCAAAGCAGCCTGTGCAAAGATGTTATAACACATCACAAAACGGTTCCAAGACAGGAAAATATACCATTATATATATGAGCTAGACTTGATCTAATTAATTTACCATATGCATAATCTGCTAAACGGTCCAAAAGTTTGCTTATATGTATATATGCCTAAAAGAAACTTCATTTAAAGATATTTTGGGGGGTAGAGTTATACGAAGCATGCGTGACAATAGGTTTCTCTTCCAAACAGGGTATAGGAGCGAAGTACCTGGCATATAAATCACGTCTCTTGTTGAACCTTTTCTTATCACTTCTGAGAGATTTCCTTTTTTTAACCAAGTCAGCAGTAGTTCCTTTCAGTTTCAACTTCAGTTCCCTATAATGATTCAGCACCCATGTGTCCTTCTCAGAGAGGATTTGGTTTCCTGCAGGAACTACAGGGAAAATAACATCCGGTTCCCTGAACATCAGTATTAAGAAAAATCAACTTAAGCATCTCAAACATGAAAACATTGGAAACAAGATTTAAAACCATGCACTTACAAGCATCCAAGAGACATGGCTCCATTGCCTCTTATAATTCCACCATCTAAAGAAACTGCACCATCTTTTATGCATGGAATTGCACGTTTCATGTCTTCTCTGGTTTCATAAACTTGCGCCTCACCAAAAAGACGATAAAATAAAGTCTCTCGAAGGCCACAGCCAGACATTGTTTTGGTGTCCAAGTGATCACCGTCAATATTTATCATATTTACAGCATAGCCTAGAAAGCCTGCTGGTGTTGATCCATCAGGAAGCGTAGGATCGGGCAACAAAAGCTTGCCCTCGGCATCTTTATCTACCTCACATGCCCTGTCAGTTTATAACTATGAAAAATACCTCTCTTTAAACTTATGAACAATATTTACAGAAACGGATTTTGTTATTTGGGAACCTTATGTCTTCAATGAATAGAACATGGTAACGTCCGTTTATCGACTGTCCAAGTTCTCTTGCAAACATGTGAAGTGCATATTTAGGATTCAACCTCCCATTCTTATCATAGCTCTCAAGTAAACGTACGTCCTCATAATGTTTGCATACCACTGCAAGCATTTGATCACCAAGATACTCTGCAAATAGCCTGAGAGATAATAGTAATATAATAATTATATGATGTTCGCTTGTCAGAATCAGATAATTAGGTGACAGAAGCATATGGATTCACCTGCTAAGCTGAAAAGAGGGAGTTGTTCCTAAAAGGGCCACAATGCCAATTATATTTCCCATCAAACCATGACGATATTGGTCTGGCATTTCTTTCAGATGTTTTATGACAAGAGCAGCAGCACAGCCGGACTTAGATTCAACCTGTGCTAGTATGCTGTTTTTCCCCAGGGAACCATATGTGCCAGTACTAAGAATTTGGTCCCTGATACCTGGATGAAAAAATTAACATCACAAGGCTACTCAAATGATTTCACTTTTAAATTCCTAAGAACAGAAGAAAAGATGTTACCTCCAAATTCTGACAGGTTGACCTCAATTGTTTTTTGTTCTTCTTCGAGCAGTTTAATTTCCGCTTCAAGCGTCCCAATCCTCAAACCAATTTCAATAAGGTCGTGCTCGAGGTCCTGATAATGAAGGGATGAATTGTGTCAGTAAATATAGATCAACAATGGTTTACTAATACAGACACTTAACAAAATGTGACAATGTACCTTTTGAAATTCCAGACAAGATTCTATATCACTTTCTGGTCCCTTCGTAGCGGAGTATGTATCCATTGTCTCTGGACTATGAAGCTGTAGACTCCTATAATCAGTCTGTGTCTCTGATTCCATAAGTGAGAAGATATTTGAATTGTGTCTGACATTTAGAGGCTCCATCTCCAAAGGAAGCTCAATGACAACCTGTGTGTAAGAAACAATAACACTGATTTAGAGATTGCATCACATAAGAGTGCTTGAATAATCAAAATCAAATGATCAGCTGTAATGGAACGTCTAGCAAAGATAGTTTTAGAGGTTTTTCTCTTCTTATAAATGTGATAATCAGATTATTAAATAATCTGGGCTAACAAAGATAGTTTTTGACGTTCTGAAAAGATAGTTTTTTGACCCCATAAAACCATTGGACAATAGAAAAATTTTTGTTTCTTGACATAAAATGATAAATAATAAAAAAACAAGCAAGATAACACTAAACTACTAGTCGAGATGCACACAGGCACACCTCCGCCATCCTTACAATTTACTACATGGATTACACAAATAGCTAATTATAAAGGGCAAACACCATATAAAACCAATATACTTCTAGTTTTTTCTCATATAAGTCCCTATACAATTTTTGCACATAAAAAATCAATATACTTTCTGTTTTGTCTCATTAAAGTCCCTCAACAATTTTTACACATAAATATCAACATACTTTCTCTTTATTCACATAAAAACCCTTCAACAATTATTTACACAATAATGTCACTCTACTTGTTAAATTCAAGCAAATTCTGGAAAATAAAAATAAAAACATCTTACATACCTTTTTATTTGTTTATGTGACCTTTTTTCCTTACGTGGCTCGTTAAACTTATGGGAGCTCGAGCTAGGCTCATTCAACTTATGGGTGCTCAAGCTTGAGCTAGACTCATTGCAAACTCTATTCAAGATGAGTCTTAGAAATAGAGCTTGAAACAAGTCAAGCTCGAGCACCCATAACTCAAACAATCCAAACTCAAGATTCCATAACTTAAACGACCCATGTAGTGGAAAAAATGTACACAAACAAAACATTCAGTGTGAAAGTTGTTTTTATTTCTTTTTAAAATTTGCTTCAATTAACAAAGTGAAGTGATTTTAATGTAAAATAATTGCTAAGGGGTTTTTATGTGAAAAAAAAAAGAAAGTATGTTGGTTTTTTATGTGCCAAAAATATTGAGCGAGATAAAACAGAAACTATGTTGATTTTTTACGTGCAAAGAATCGTACAAGGACTTTTGCGAGAAAAAACTGAAAGTATGCTGATTATTTATGATATTTTCCTTTTCTCAATTATAAAATAACCAAAAAAGGATTCTTTAGATGTTGTCATAGAGAATCTAGAGATTAACCATAATAATCTTATATCAACTGCAGAAAATATAGAAATATATATATTTCAAAGATATTAAAAGAATCTATGTTATCTAATTCCTTAGAAATGTACATGAAAAATAGATAAAACAAGGTAGAAAGAGGGTAAATGAGTACTTTTTGCTTTCCATTATATAATCAGTTTTGTTTTGTATGAAGCAAAACAACTCAGATAATCAAGATGAAATTAACGTTAACCTGACACTAAAAGCTTACTGTAACAACATAATCAGATAAATAGTTTTAAGAGAGAATAATTCAACCTTGAGGGTTAACTGTAGGTCAGGGTAACGAGAATGAGCAACCACAAAAGTAAACTCCCCTTTTCTGAAGGAACAGGAACTGCACGAACAATGCAGCGGCCTTCACGAAAGACATATTTGACAGATTCATCAATATCCGTAAATTGTGATTTAATCACAAGAGTATGTGATTGTCCAATCTTCTCTTCATCATGAAAGTTTACATCCACATCACCCTTGGAGTTTACAACTTCAAACTCCAGGTGTTCAAGTTGGGAACCAGCAAAACAGATTTCAGGTATCTACAATTATAGATATAACTGACATAAGTTTGATATTAACACATTTCTTGTGTTATTTAGGTATAAAGATTTCAGACCTCTGATGAACACCTAAGCTGCCTTTTCTCGATCTGCCATTCCTTGATGATATGTGTTTCTTTATTTGAACAAAAAGACAGTGATACTGTGTATGAAAGTGAACATTTCTGATGAGAAACGTAATATTTTAATCCAATATAGAACATTATAAATGGATAGGCATTTTATGTGTGGTACCATTTCTCCCAAAGCCTTCCGTAACTCTTAGAAGGCCATCAATATTGATGCACCCATAAGCATCTACCTTACTGGAAAAGGATCTGTCCAACCAACAAAATCCATCCACACTAAGCTCCACCTTCTCATTTTCTTGTACATGATTTCCATATGCATCAAATACCTGTAACAGGATATTCAAAATTTCATCAGCAAATACATAAAAAAAATTTGCGGGCCCAAGCACTTCAAATTAAAATTTTTAAACATACACACCCTTTCTTTTCCTTTTCTTGTTAAAAAGTGCATGAAAATATATAACTTAAAACATTAATAAAATTGTATCATGAAATGAAAATGGTGCATGTACCTCCAAATTCAAGTTTTCAATCACAGTCCCTGGAATCAGTTGCTTCTCGAAGTTTACAGGTAGCACAGTGAAACTTTGTACGGATCCAGGAAGAACTAGGGCAATAAAGTATAGAACAAAGACAAGTTCTAAAAGTTTATGGGTTGCACTGTGAAAATCCAACAAATTAGAATTATGTAATTGAGTAACCGGCAGGCATATTACACCTTTGATGGGGATATCTAATAAGTGTAAGTCTGCCAGAAATAACAACAAAGTGGCATCATAACTTGGTCGAATGTTGTCCAAATCAGAGCTCTCAATAACCAAATCCTACAGCAACGTGTTAATTTTCAAGACACCACCTTATTAATGATATCACATTAAATGTAGATTGACCATACCTTGATTATCAGGTCTAACTTATCGATTGATATAGATAGGCTGAAATCATTAAGAAAAACCATGGTAGCATCTGAGAAGTTAATCTTGATCAATATTTCTGGAACTTCCAAGAATGGAATTTGATTATCGTACTTATCAAACATTGAGACGTAAATGGGTTTGCATGGACAGCCCACCCTAAACAACCATCAGCATGTAAATACAAATTACTACTATAAAACAGAAAATACAGAAATATACGTGTTAGATCCTATAGGTGTCTTACTTTAAATTATGATGAGAAATTTTCTTGGTAAGTGCCCATCTGTAGACATCACGTAGTGCTTTCACTTGGACCTTCACAACAGACTTCTCACAATTTGAATCTCTCTGATGATAAAAGAAAATATATATTTTGTTAGGCATATTAGAGCAATGATCCCATGTAAATGTTTATTATCAGGAACTCAATGTTACTCACAATAGAAAAGGTGAATGTGTAAATGCCAGCTCTACGAAACAGAGGATGTGACTTGCATGTTGGTTGAAATACATATAAGCCATGAAAGTCTCTTACTGATGAAGGTGCTACACGTCCAGAATAGATATTAATTTCATCCAGAGATTTCTTCTTTGTAGAATATGTAATCATTAGTAACATCTCAAAGTTATCTTTCATCATATATTTCTGATCCAAATGTTTGGAGGGAGTCCCAGATTTGTAAGTAGCAGGACGAACCACTGCAACAATTTCACTGGATGATGCATCAATGGCGTAAGTTTCATGTTCGTCGGGTAACACCTGCAAGAATAGATACAAGTGAATTTCGGAAGAGAGATGTGATAATAAAGTTTAATGAAATGCAGAATAGCATAAACGAAAATTTGGTTGGATGAACTGACCGATTTATTCCCAACTCGCGACATTGTTTTGAATCTAATATCTCAATTGAGGAAGGACATTTTTTATGTTGCTTCTTGATTTGGTTACTCCATTCAGAATCATCAACTGCTAAACACTAGAAAAAAAATTTGTGTTTACTAATAAGTAGACATATTTGATGTTTGATAATTACAAAACTCCTAACCTTTCCCGAATCAATGACATTTATAGGTATTGATTCAGATTTCCGCAGATGGAATTTCGGATTATCCTCAACAGATTCAAGAAGACAGCCATCTTTTTCTGAGATATCAATAGTCCTTTCCAGGATAATAGAATTTTTTAACAAAATTTACAAGATTAGACACTTCAAGTAAAAAACAAAATATAGATGAAGATAGAAAGTTAGGTGGTCCACCTGCAAATAATCCATGCATCCCCTGTTTAAGCAAAAATGTAGAAAGTAAAATAAAAGGATAGTCCAATTAATATCTACAACTACTGAAAACTTAAATAAAAGGAAAACAAACTGTAATAAGCAAGTACAAAAGAACTCTACTAACTAAAATATTATTATTGGTAGAATTATGGATCCTGAAAAGTTTAGAAAGTTTTGGAATTTGTAGGCATATAGCAAACCAAAACATTATTGGTAGATTTATATAGCTGATTATATATAAAGCTTTAATTTAGACATTTCGACGGATTATTAAGAGTTTTGGCATTTACCACCAGCATCCCCTTGAAATCCTTCAAGGAGGATGTATTCTAATGTAGCATAGACATTATTATTGTGGTATCCTGCACATGCTCCCTTGAGTATCTTGATTTTCTGCCCTGATTTCCAAGATTGTCCTTTCCGCCTAAAAACTTTATGAACCCTCACAACTGCAAGCAAAATGAAAATAATGTATGATGAAATTAATGTACATGAAATCAAAAGCTGAATCCTCACCATCACTAGATATATGAAGCTCCTTTTTGTTTGAAGGGTTTACTACAAGAACAGGTTCATCAATTCCAGAATCAAGTTCTTCATCGTATCTTTCATGCATTTCCCTTAGCCACATTTGGTACTGCTTATCCAGCTGAGTTAGGTTCAACGATTTTCCGTCTCTTCTGATGTCAATGTCTACACCTGTTAATTAATGTGTAAGGTCCTTCCAATCTAATGGAAAGAAGTTATAGATCATGATTCCCATGAGGCATGCATCTCTATTTCTCCCCATATTATACACATCCAGAAACAAACTACCTGAATCTTTCTCCAAAGATTGTTTGCCACCCAGATTCCGCAATGCATTCGTAAAAGCATTTTGATGCGCAAAATCAGTCTACAAAAGAAACAAACATCATCGTAATCAGCTAAATAGGTGAAACGTATGACGAGATAATCAATGAAAGACAACATCTACCTTAGAGGGTGTTGGGCTGAAACCAGCATCAGTCTCTAAAGTCGCAACAATTTACAGTCAACTATTCAATCGATTGTACGAAGTGAAACTTTAAATGAAAAATAAGTTAGCTATACCAATAAAACATTTAACTCTCATGCAGCTTCTCTTCAAGACATGGGATCTGTCCGTCTTTCTCTGTCTGAAATCCATGAATGGAAGCCATGCCTGATTCAAAGAGGAATTTATTGCACAAAATCTTTTTTATTTTCCGAAAATTAATATTTAAGTTTCAGAATCTATTCTGTTCTCAAAGGTAATTAGTAAATATATCAGACTATGATATATGCAATTGTATACATCAACCCACCCAACGAGCATTTGGTAGTAGACGACCTAAGCGTCTACAAGAAACATGCTTAAAACTTCCAAATTCTTCAGTGCAATCATATCCGTCTTCTTTCAACCCTTCTATAACATTCTCAATGCTTTCTTTTCCCTGTTATGTAAAGTTCCACAGGATAAAATGGTAAAAAGCATCCAAAATTCTATTAAAGAATAATTTAGATTTGGAAGTGCATATACATACCTCTTTAACAGGAAGATACACACACCTTAGGCGAGCATTCGCCTCATTGGAAGATCTTGTTCCTGGAAAAATGGAATGATAAATTCAAGGCTAAAGTTTTAACTTAACAAATTTAGTAAGGCAAAAAGAAACAAACCTTGACTACTTTCCATAGTAGCATTGTCATGATTCAACTTAAAACGAATTTGTAATACAAATTCTGGACCAACGCATGAAGCTAGATTTGTAACCGCTACCTCCCCACCTGGAATTTCAGCTAGATCATCTCCATTAACCTACAAGTGCTCATCATGTTTGCAAATATTAAATTATTGAAGACTATACTTCAAAAACTCGTTAACTACTTAAAAACAGCTGAAGTTTACTATTAGGTAAATGGTAAAGTACATGCAACAAAAATTCTAAAAGAGAATAAAGTGCAAACCTGAAATACAATAGGCCTAGTAGTTCTCCCTTTTTTAGACAAGTCATCACACTGTAAAAAGGAACAACTTCAGTTAAAGTAACGAGTCTTGTATGTATTATGAATGAAGTAGCTAATCCTAGCAAGTACATTGAATCTTATAACTAAAACATAGAAATTAATTTATAATCGCAATCTAAGAATACAAATTACATCACCCTTGCAATATGTATATAGGTGAAATAAATATCCTTTAAGAATACAAATTACACCCTTGCAATATGTATAAGCTAGCAAACCTGGATATAGGGGAAATAAATATCCTTTAATTTGCACTTAAGCAGCCTTATGTTAGTGCTTCTCATCTTTGGTTCGAAAATCTCAACCTGTTCAAATGTTTTGCATAACAGTTTGATGTCAGATCATATCAAAGCTATTAAATATAAAATTACTGCTACCTTTGTGAAACTTCCACCAGGAGATAATTCAAGTTCATCATTGGTTGGGTCTCGGAGGCCACCGTAAGTCTAAAAGGAAAAAAAATAAGGAATAGAAGATAAATCAAGCTTAAAATCAGTATATGAAAAAGAAGAAAACATATAACAAAGATCAAAACAACAAAACTACCCTCCAGGTTCCTTTTGAACCAGAAACAGAACCACTAAGAAGAGCATCTCTCTCAAGACATAACATATATACTTTTTTGCCAATTTTCATCTTGGAGGAAACCTTCGTGTGCCTATGGTAAGATAAGCAATAAAATGAAATTATCATAATAAATAGAAGAGGTTTCTTAAATATTAGCCTGCCATATGAGAAATCTAATCTTTTTAATAGACATACCTTCCTAAATGCATTGATGCAATAAAGCCACCATATCCAAACATGCCAAAGGCAGGCTGTTCTCGTCACATTATCATGCCACCAAAGGGTTTAAAATCGTCATCATGAAGTGGATGATATTTGAAGATTACAAACTAAGCTTTTTCATGCAGTTACCACAGTATTTACCTTAAATATGGAGGCTTTCCACCAATGGCTTGTGTTTTCACTGACCTGTGGAGAGAAGCTCCCATCTTCCCCCTGGAAAGCAAAAACACCATGTAATAAACCATAATAATGAAAGTAAAATAAATAAAACATTGAAGAAATGACATCTAACCATTTCTCTATAGACGTGGAGTCCATGCCCGGGCCTGTGTCAAAAATAGATATCTTCTCATCTGAAATGTCCACACTGCAAAATGAAATAAGTGCAAAGAAGCAGTAAAAAATCAAAATTCCAAAAACTACAAGCAACTAAGTCAAATTTCAAATGTTAGCCCTTGTACCTTATTAACCTCTTATAGGTTTCATCACTAGACCACACCGCTTGCAAAGAATTGTCCTGTGGTAAAGGTAATGATATTATAAACCTTAAACGTGGTTTCGCAAGGAAAATTAATAAACATAAGTAATATCTTACAATTATATCAGCCATGCAGTTTCAAAATTATACTCTTCAGGCAATTCCATTAGTAACTCTGTATCAGGAGTTAAATCCCACATGTTCTATAAACCAAAACAAAATACATTACAAATCGATAAATTCTGTAAGGAAACCAAAATACATACAACAATCCCTAACAAACCTCATAAATTTGGCTGGTTGTGACCCATCCTGTAAGATCAGCATACATAAAGTAATCAGAAACAATTTTACCATTTTAATGAAGCAAAATTCATGATGAAAAACCAAAAACAGTGACGCACATCAAGTCTAAGATTGTAAACTCTATTAAACTCCAATCTCGTCAACTTAAGACGACTTCTAAAAACATTATCATAATCATCAACAAAACACACATCTGCATCCCATTGAACACTCTTCTTAGGGTTAGATGCTTTCTTCGCTTGTATAGCTCTATCAAGCTGCTGCTTCACTCTATCAGCAAGCTCCGTAACAGTAATGAACTCCGTTCCTTCAGGCACCTTCACTGATACAGTCGTTCCATTTGGCAACAGGATTTTCAGCCTGTAAACTCTCCGTGATCCGGCAATGATGTTCCGACTACTTACTCCGCCGGACTCCGGCGTCCGCTTGTTAAAGCGCAACACGTCGGAATCACCTTCGTATGGTCGCTTTTGAGGAGTTAGAACATGACTTTTACGATCCATCACCACGTATATCTAACTGCAAACAACAAAAAAAACCTTTGAAAATTCAAACATCCAGTGAACACTGATCATAATCGAATCGTATGATCATAATCGACATTATAGATTTGAAGCCCTAATCAGAGAATCGAAGAGCGATAGACGTAATCGAAAGGTGCGATCGTAACGTAAGAAGAACGTTAACTACACACTCAAGTGAGTATTATCATATTATGCTACATGTGATCAAGAAGTTGCATTTGAGGTGTTGATTGTTGTATGGTTTTAGAAGCAACAAATCACCTGAAAACGCTGTGAATGTGGTGACAGAAACTGAAACGACGATGGTGGTGCGAGCAGAGTGCAATACAATGGTGCAGGCTGCTAAAATGAGCCGGGTGGAATGATTTCACGCTGCTTTTGTTGAGACGTACGAATTGACATCCGTCAACTTGATGGCGTTAAGAGATTTTTATCATTTTTTAAGCCGTTTAATTAAGTATAATGCCATATCATTACGATTTTTTCCCCTAAGATTACAGACGTATTAAGTTGTGTAAAGATCATACGAAGTAATCCTAGTGACAAATTAGGTTAAACATGACATCAGCCAATATGACACGAATAACACTATTAATCGTGTTTGACATGACATAAGATTGTTAAAACTGCTAAGCGCAATTAATCTCGTGTGTTTAATGACATGACATATTTAATACGCTTAGTAAATAACAAAACAAAATAAAAATCAGTGAAAATTAAGACTGATAAATGGAGCATGAAAATTGACTTATGAATAATGGACATTTGTAGTATAATCGGCTATGGCAGAGATGAGATGAGGAAGTGAATTGAATTGTGATATTTGAAGATGAAAATGAAGTTGTGTAATTGAGACTAGTGGCTAGATTTACGAAAGGTTGAAAATTACAAATTTTATTACTTTAAATAAATAATATAAATAGATTTAAATATGTCGTAAATATGTTAAGTGGGTATTTAACTTATTTAGACATGTTATTTAAGACACGAACTTTGTTAAGTTCAAACTTAAATTTGTTTAACTTTATATCGTCTAATGACATGTTTACAAGTCCGAGTTAAAAAATGGTAGCTTTACATGTAAGTAGTATGTATAATTGCTTCTGTAATTTTTTTTTACCTTAAAATGATTTTATATTCAGTCTATTTTATAATCTAAACATAAAGTGTACTTAACTACGTGATAACTATAGTTATGAAAACAATTTATATATATCTTTTTACGTGATAACTATAACAATTCATCATGCAAACGTCAAGACGATAAAGTTTCTATACAAATTCCATATTCAAGGCTCGAGACTTCGAGAGTGGCAACTAGAGTGTGATTGTGTTTCTTGCAATTTACCATATGATTTTCAATTTGCCATAAGGTTGCAATCAAAAGTTTTGATTTTTTGCATTCTAATTATACCCGGCAAAACGGGCGGGTTGGGTCGGGTAGTGTAACGGGTCAGAGTGGGTTCGGGTTAAAACGGGTTCGGGTTAGGATGGGTCAATTTAAAAACGGGTCAGGACGGGTTAGGGTCAGGTTGGATTCGGGTAAATATATGTTCGGGTCAGAATGGGTCAAAAGTCTAAAAATTGAAAACAATACATAAAGTTCAAATAGGTTGCATTCTAGATGGTATTAGTATACAATGAGGATTAGGCCCGTCGATTTTATTCGTACCCAATTAACCTGCCCGACCCGAGCTCACCCGTACCTGAAGAAACTCGACCCGAACAACCCGTTATCCGAACAACCCGAAAACCAATAAAACTGTTTTTATTCGGGTCGGGTTTCGGATAAACTTTCAAACCTCAAAACCCCGAATAAGCCAAACCGATTACCCAAAACCCGAATAACTCGATCAACCCATATTAAAATTGATCGAATTGTTTGTTTATCAATTGAAAAGGCATAGCTTCGCTCTAAACTAATGGATTAAATTTACAAAGTAATGACGAAGACCACGAACGTCGACGTCAGTTATGGCGATGAAGACGTTGGTGAAGGTCTTGGGTTTCGACAACGAATATGATTTTCCATGACTAGTAGAGTCTTCTTCAAAAACCGATCGAATGCCATTGGAGGATGAGTTTACACGTTTTTATAGCGAAAACCTTAATGATTGTGTCTTCACATGAGTTGAAACAACTACACCACTACCGGTTGAATATTACATTCATATTGAGGATAATTATGGGTTGAATTTTAAGATAAAACAACATTAAACAATGATTTGTGATGAAAATGAAAATGTAATAGGCGAAGTATTGAATCAAAATAGGGAATTAATCACTAATGGTGATTTTTGAATGGGATCTAGATATTTGATAGGATGAATGAACATGTTGCGAAAGATTTAAAGCCAAACGTAATAGTGACTCATCCTGACCCGTTGAGGGTATTTAGCATCGCCCATCTTAACTCGTTTATTTTCTCCTCAGCTTTTAAATTGCCCATCCTAACCTCCTTAAAAATAATAACTACCCATCTTAAGCCATACCTTTATAATTAAAACCCAAATCAACCCAATTGAAAGCAAACGGACTAGTATTGTCAGGTCTAATTCTAATTTTAGTTTTATCACCTGATTTAGAATTGCAATTTGCAACCACAAAAGGTTTTGATCTGGTTCTCTTTCTCAAGGTTAGTATCTTTGATTCTTGAGATTCATGCTTGAGTTTTAACGGTTCAATTTGAGATTTAATACACGCCGAACCAAAAAACCTAACCAAAAAATCAAATATCAAACTGGCCCAAATAACTAAAGAGTGAACGAACCCAACCCATTCTACATACATGTAGTTTGGTCCTCAAGCCTAAGTTTTAAGTTATTTTGATATTTTGGTTCAGGTTGGTTTGGCCTGATAAGAACCCTATTACTCAAAAAAGAACAATTAATTATATATAAAAAAACCTTAAATTCTTAATACATAAATACATAAGTTATGGGATGAAATAGCGAACAATGATAACTAATTTTTACAGAAAGCAATTATTGTTCACATGACCTTTGTTGCTTATATTCTTATTTATATAATAATTTTTACCAACTTAGTTGTGTATTATGATTTGTACCATATGCTTTGTAGATTGTATATTATTTTTTTTATATTTAACCCTGTAGTTTTCAACCTTTACATTTAAGACTAACACATTTTATCATTTTTAACTTTTGTCCGTTTACTTTATTCTTTTACAATTTTTTTATTTTACGTTCGTTCTAAACTTTTTCGAGTTAACATACTGTAACATGTGTATGTGGTTCAACGTGTTTACATATATATTTTTATTTAACTGTTGCATTGTGTTTTACGTTTTGGTCTAAGTTATACACATTAACACGCCGTAACGCACGTGCATATTTTGCATCTATTTTCGTTCGGTATTATTTATTTTCTTTTACGAGTTTTTCGGGTGTTGGTGGTTGCTAGCAACGATGTGATATTGATGCTACTTAGAATGGTTTTATGCCCCCACCGTAGTGCGTGAGGCTTGAATACTAGTTATTGCTAATTAAATCAAGATGTTTATCTTCACTTAGAAATTCTTTTGTTACTCAAAACAATTATCACTATCAATACCTTTTAATTTGTTAGTAATCTTTGTAATTTAGTTTCATATACAAGATTAAGTTATATTACCATAGCTCATGAGATATATACAAGATTAAGTTATATTAACATACCTCATAAGATATATGCATTGAACATTGATATTACCTATAATAAAATGTCATGGAGAATGACTAGTAATTTACTACCATTCAAAGCAGTAGGTACAAGTTTATTTTGCGTGCCTTAGATTGTTTTGGTGACTACACTAAACCAATCAGACGATACCACCATGTCTTTTAGATCTCACTGTTGCTTGCCACGAGCCCCCTTCCATTTCTTTTAAAATTCATCTTATCCTCTCATTTGCTTTTTGTAGACGGTAAGAAAATTATACCAACAGCTCTCTTTCGGCGAGTTCACGACAGGAGCTAAAGCCTGGTAGTCGTAGCGCTCTTGCAGGCTCAATATTTCTTAGTGTTTCGAATCAAGATGAGAGATAGAGTGGAGGACGAGGTCAACCGAAATATCGGTGACCACCGATTAAGGGTTGTGCTGGTTAAACCACTTTTATGTCCCTATAGGCCACATCGCATGGCGATTGACGCAGTCCGGTTGACGAAACGAAGAATGGGATGAGGATGAAGTTGAGCCAAGAAGTAGAAAGATAAACAGGATAATCGGTAGGAGATTGAGACAATGGCAGATGAATTTTGATATTTGAGCTTGGATGACTAAACACTTCTACAACAAGGATGAAGATAGAAACAGGATAATATTTATATTGTTTGTCGTTCTTGGATGAGTAAATTGGTTTATAGTTTTTATGTGTTTTTAGTTATAAGATGATGATATAGAGATGAAGAGACAGATGCAATGTGTGCCTTGATGCAATGTGTGCCTTGATGTAAAGTATAGTTTGGCCTTCTCCATTTAACCCGAGTTATATCTTTCTATTCGCATTTATATTATGAGGTTTTCATAATCTCGTGTAATATAAATTTAGGATTGATATTAGCTACAATTTATACTTGAACAACATTTGATGTTATTGAAAGTAAGGCAAATATCAAAAGTCACTGACTCTTTCAAATAAAGTTTCGATAGATGTTCTTTCAAATAAATTTCCGATAGATGTTCTTTCAAATAAAGTTTTGATAGATGTTCTCAAAGGAAGTATAGGAAAGATACAAGAAGCTCAAGAGGGAAAATAATTGTTTGGAAGACATGAATGTATATTGTCTTCCTTTTATTTTCTATTTTATATAATAGGGAAATTAGAATGATTAACATGCTATGAATTAGGATCAACAATGCACAAAGGAATTCTCAAATATTTGATTGTGTGGTTCATTGGAAACAAATATCACGTATGAATTAGGATCAACAATGCACAAAGGAATTCTGCATATCAAATTATTTTTGGAGTTTCCAATTTCAACTAAAGTTGATGTTAGATAATAATGAAAAAAATCATGTTTCAAAACCCTTTTTAGAAAGCTTAAGAATGATTATACCAAACATATTTGACACGTGCTAATATGTGTCTTCTTTGTATGACAATTAGTGGTAGCATCATTATACACAAGCCGCAAGGAAAACCGTGAACCAATTCGGGTGAGATCTTACCAATTGATTGTGACTCCTGATGTGATAAAGTAATTTGTGAAGCTCAGCAAGAAGCTTGGAACTCGAGCATGTTAATGAAGAGAGGATGAAAGGGCAGGTCACGAATCTAGAAGAAAATACCAATGGTGTCAAAACTAGATTCGCGCGTACGTGGATCCCTAGTCATGGAAATCTACGGGAGAAGGTACTAGACGAAGCCCATAAGACCCGCTACTCGATTCATCCAGGACCCAACAAAATGTACCAAGACCTAAAAAAGAGTTATTGGTGGCCGGGAATGAAGGTCGATGTAGCAAGGTATGTAGGAAAAGTGCTTGATTTGTCTATGCTTTATGGTCTGAAGTGTAAAACCCTTGTATGTCGAGGGGAAATCGGACAGATGGAGTTAGGGAGTATTGAGGTTATAGAAGCTACCAAAAAGAAGATAGACAGAATTAAAGGCTACATGAAAGCCGCTAAAGACAAATAAAAGTCCTATGCCGACATATGTCGAAGACCGATTGAGTTTAACACCAGTGATAAAGTGATGCTAAAGGTTTCACCTTAAAGAGGAATCATTCGATTCAGAAATAGAGGAAATTTAAGCCCTTGATTAATTGGGGATAGTAGCCCTTATGGGGTAAGTGACATATAGGCTGGAATTACCAGACGAGTTAAGTGAAATTCATTCTACCTTCCACGTTTCACATCTGCGTGAGTGTTTAGCCGACGAAGACGCTTATGTTCCATTGGAAGATGCGGAATTATATGAAAAATTGAATTATGTGGAACAACCTATAGCAATCATAGACATGAAGAAGAATCAATTAATCATAAACAGAAAGAAGAATCAATTAATGAATAAATTGAATTATGTGGAACACTCATAGGGACTAATGTGGAGGGGACTCATGCTCAGAGATCTCTACAGACTCTTCACCAAGTTTCTGTTGAGATCCTCTCTAGATCAGCCTAGCCCTGATGCGGCTATGATGTACTTTGGAGCTGAAGAGCTTCAGAGGTTATGTGTACCTTCTACCACTGTGGAAGAAGTTGGTCAACCTAAGGTCCAAATGGAACCTAAGATTCAATTTGAAGGGGAAACGAGGACTGATGGCCCAGCAACCGAAATAGTTGGGACAGAAACTACACTCCCACAAACTCTGAAGCCAAAGTCAAAGCCTCGGAAGAACAAGCTGAGTCTTCCGAAGCTGAAATGGAAGCTGCGGAAGGATTGTTCTCACTGTCCGAGGATCTAATCATCACAGATGCAATTCTAAAGCTGACATCTGAGGTGAATAGTGAGGACTTTCTCAATTAACCTCTAACTCAAACACCTTCACTACCTCTCTCACAATCTGAATCCTCTTTCCAAGAACCACCAAAGTCAAGCACCTCAAAGGATGATAAAGGAAATAAGAAAATGATTGCGGAAGAGCTTCAGGAGGAGGAAATTAAAAAAGCTTAAAAGAAAAGGCAGACTTCCAACTGAGAAGCTGTTAGCGGCCAGTTCCAAAGCAGCTGCAACCAATCAGGAGGCAATCAACAATAAGAAGAGGGTAGAGATCATTGATCAGCTCATAAAGCTTAGAGCTGCCAATGAAGACATACTCCTGCTACCATTAGAGGAGTTGGTAGAGCTGGAAAAGGCAACCAGGTTGCGAAATGAGCAACAGAGGGAAGCAACACGGTTGGCCTTAGAGGAAGAGAAAGAAAGAGAAAAGAGGGTAGCTGACATGCAGCTCCGGAGGGAAAGGATAGCTTTCCTAACCTCCCGAGGTTTTTCTCTTCAAAAACTATCTCCACACAATGATGAGACGATCCTATGGCTCTTCAACAAAGAGCAGGATCAACTGGAGAAGGAAAGAAAGAAAACTACAAGAAAGAAGTTGAAGGAGAAGAAGAAGAAGCTAGGGTCACTGCGACCAAGAAGATAGGTGGGAAAGCCTAGATGAAAGACTATCTCCGGGCTCACGGCTTCTCTAGCGGGCAGGTGGGACCCATGTCTGAAAAGGCACTCCAGCGAATTGTTAGTGAAATCAAGGCTTACATTCGTTTGGGCAAAAGGAAAGAGATGTATAGAAGGGTACAGGGGATGCTCTTTAAGCCAACTGTAACATCTTGTATTTTTACGTTAATTAAAAGGTTGCATCATTAAATTCTTGAAAGGATCATTTTTGTCATATGTGAAACTTATGGGCCTTTTATGCTTTTGCCTTGTTTGTTTTAACTCTTTAACTCGAAAGCTTTTGGTGTTAAATACTTACTTAATAAATAATTAATGTTTCTAATAATACCAAATTACAATAATCATACTAATAACAACAATATTAACAAAAATAATAATATTGATAGTAATAATTATTTAAAGTTACTAATCCTAAAAGGAGTGAACTTAAAGTTAAATTATGTTAAGAGGGTGTTTAGTCATTTTGGAAACTTTAAAAGAAAATTAATTACATAAAATAATAACCCTTAAAACTACAGGGACCAATAGTGCAAAATCATAAGAAAAACACCCCACATCCTTGTCCGGCTCGAAATTCCGGCCGCCGGTCTCGGCCAACTCTCCGGCGAGGCCAAAAACCAAATAAAGTCGCTCAATTTCGAACCCAAACGCGCCCAACCGGTTCACGATCGTGTTCTGAATTCAATTATGGTCTTTAATGGAGTTAAACAACTGTTAAGAACTCCAAACAAATCGTGTAACCGAAGGCTTTAACCATAGTGCCTTTCGTGCACTAAAAACCAGTAATAACACAATTAATTGAAACTAAACAATCGTTTAACTATCTCTAATTGATTTCCATTTTCAATTTCACCTGAAATCACACAAAACTTCGCATTCGATTTCCGTTTCATTGTGAACCTGTAGCCTGGTCGAACTCCACCATCTATACAACTTCATTACAAATCGACAGAGGGCTTTCGTTTTCTACTTTCTAAAGAAGCTAAACCTGCAAGTATTGGGTTATCATCAAGCAAATCACCTTGGAGCAACTCCCCACAGTCGCGGCTTATTCCTCTTCTCGTTTTCATCGATTTAAACTTTAATCTAGGTAATTAGTTATGCAGATAGACTTGAAATTGCTTGGGTAAAAGCCCTAACATTGATTTCGGAATCTTAAACGAATTAAGGTTTAATTTTGGGATTTGTCAAATTAGGGTTCATAGGATTTGGGGTGTTGCTTGAGTTATGTTTTTAAGAAATTAAAACGGAATACAAACCGCGGCTGAGGCCACTGGTTCACCGGTTAAGGCACTAGCCTCGCATACATGAGGTCCCGGGTTCGAACCGGGCACCACCATCTTATTTTTTTAAAGGGTTTTAACCCTAAATAATTTCTAGAAAATTTTTAACAAAGATATTAAATTCATTTAAAAACGTCAAATATTTTTAAAACCATCTAACTAATTTACTAGAATTTATTTGTTTTAAACAAATGATACTAATTTTAAATATTGTTTAACTTATTTGCTATTTGCTATAAAATGACATAATTAGTTCAATTTCTTATAAAATAGATTTTAAATATTGTTTAACTTATTAAATCATTATTTGTTCAAATAATATATTTAGATTATCTCTTATAAGTTAAACTTTAAATATTGTTTTAATTTACTAATAGTTATTTGCTCAAATAATATATTTAAATTATTTTTCTTATAAAATAGACATTGAATATCGTTATAACTCACTAAATCATTATATGTTCAAATAACAGGTATAAATTATTGTTTAAATCGTGCTTATTTTATTTAGCCATGAGACTTTATTTTTATATAAATATTACAAAATTATTATAAATGTTAATCTTATTTTACATCTTTATATAAAATACAAATATATGTTCCCAAGAAAATATAATTGATATCCATTTGTTAAATAAAATTGACAAAGCCCCAAACATCAAATTGAACTTTAGTCACGTTAATTTGCTAAACTTATTATAATTAAACTTTAACCTTGTAATATATATATAATTTTAGGTGCCTTGTGAAGAACTACATTGGATCACTGCTTATTACATTTCTTATTAATCGTCATTTTTATACATTTGATCATGTGAGTATTTCTATACCCCTTTTTTTATATTTTTACACTTTTGGGGTGAAACATGTTACATTATAAACTTTGCACTTGTAAACACGTTTGATTCTTGTAAACTTATGACATTTCACCTGTATGTTGTAGTTAGTTGAACTTGGTAGCTACCATGTAATGTCGAATATATGTACAATCATTAACTATTGCTAGCCTAGCGAAGTCATAGATCTATGGGCCAGACAAGCCTGTTTGGTTGATCCAAGTACACTTAGCTAATCGTATATACTTGTAAACGTTTGAGACTTGTAAAACTTTGTCGAGGTTTGATTGTGCATTCTGTCTTATATCCCTAGTTACTTTGTTCTTTAACTTACAACATGAATTGCCATCTTTTTTATACGTATGTATTGAAAACTATGGAAATCTCACCAACATTATGTTGACCTTTTATTTTTAACATGTTTCAGGAAATACTCAAGCTTGATCGCCACTTTTGAAGTTGTTCACACCTAGGAATGGACCTACTTAAATAAATGAATAAGCTTGTTATGTTTTCTTTATTTGAGACTTATGTTTGTAATATTACCTTTGAAACTTATGAATAATATTTTGGATTTAATAATAGCGTTATATGGCTGTGAACGATCTTAACTCTCACTCCTCGACGATTCCGCCGTCAAGGTTGGGGTGTGACACCAACCACTCAACCCCAACCTAAACCAACTCCCTTACAACTCACCATCAAAACTGAACCCTACACACCTAAACCTACACCACTATCCATACCCACTTCTTCACCTCGACCACCCAAATTACCCATCCTTCAACCTAAAACACTTTCCAGATCCACTTTACCTCAACCTACACAAAAACCTTCCAAACCATCCCCTCAGCCATCTAAACATCTCTCCCTGGAAGAATTCAAGGCAAGCAAGACAAAGCTCTCAAACTACACAACTCTGAGTAACATCTCTGAGTAACATCTCTTGTGAAAAAGACTCTGTCAAACTGACTTATGTTGATGGATCTTCATGTTCCTTCACAAGAGATCAATTTCTTGATTTACCCAGAGGAACACTGGACCATGCTGCTAGACTTCTTGGTCTCAACTCTGACTCCTTAAAGGATGAAGAGAAGAAACTAAGAAGAAAGCCTGTGACTCTGCTGGACACAAAGAAAGGGGACAAGATTTCTAGTCAGCCTCTTGTTCTTAGAAAAAAATCATCCAATGGAGGTTTGATGAAGCCTCTCATAACTTTGTCGTGGAAAGAAAGAATGGAGAAATCAACAGGCTGAATGCCTCCTCTCTGCTGCACTCCAGTAGATTTGATATTGCTGAGTTAGCAGAGAAACCATTCTCCAATCCCTCCAACTCTGTAACTGCTGCTCACATCAGAAGTCACCTTAGCAGCCTTCATCTTGCTGAGCTTACCACAAAGGCAAAGATTGAAGAAGAGTTGAAACTAAGAGAGAAGGAAGACAAGGAAAGGTCAACCACCAAAAGCATTGCTTTTTTACAGATGGTGGAAGGACCTGAATTGGAACCTATAGTTAGATGGGAGTATGACTATAGTTCTCATCAACTAACTCTTTTCATAGGGACACAACAGAGGGTACATATCATTCAGGGTGACAGACTGGAGTTACTGTCAACTAATGATCTGTACAAGCTTCTCAGCACTACTTCCGGGAAAAACAAAGAAACAAATAAATACCTACTTTCCTTGGTGTTGAAGGTTTTGAGGAGCATAAACAAGTGAGGTTTTGGTAGCACCAGCCTAGGGGGAGCTTGTTGGATCAAGAAGAAGGCTAGTGCAAGCAAAACCAAATCACTTAGACAAATTTTGGTGCTACTTACAAAGGCTTCCGAAGCCAAGTGTAGAACTTTTGAAGGAAGTAAAGTTCTTCCGAAGTCAAAGTAAAAGATCAACTTCCGAAGACAAACTCTACTTCCGAAGTCAAAGTACTCACTTCCGAAGATCAAGTCTAAGAAAAAAAGATCAGAAGATAACTTCTGAAGTATGAAGAAAAGAAGAAGTCCTCAAGCCTCGGAAGAAGTAGCCTCTTCCAAAGTATAAGTGGCTTCGGAAGTACTTGTTCTTCCGAAGCCATTTAACCTTCGGAAGACACTACTATGAACCAGTGGACATAAGTATAGTCTATGACACTCCGTTGCAGACCTTTGATACTGCATGACGTTTTCTCAAAAGGCCATGTAGTTGACCATACTTTATTCCACTATTCATCTTTTTGTGTTAGTACAAGTTACCAACTTTAGTTGGTGACAAAAGGTAAGTCAGGGACATATCCTGACTACCATATCTTAGATAAAACTTTATCTAAGATACCTTAAACTATAGCTTTGTAGTATTTGCTTTAGAAGATTCCAGCTGGTATCAAAGTATATCCGGCTGTAGGTAGTATTATATATAGTTTTTCATTGTAACTCATAATATAATGCTTGTAAGAGTCTTGTAATACTTTGAGTTGAGAAACAATATATGCAAGTACCTTGAAAGTTATCTTTCTGTGTTCATTGTTACTTATTATATTATTATCAACTCTTAAAGACTCTGATTCATCCGAGTGTAGTTCAAGTGAGTTGAGAGAAAAATCAAGTGTTTTATCATAAAACCCGATCCTGCTGTTAGGTCAATTAAACACCCGTTCGACCTCCAATCGAGTTAGCGCGACTAAGGCGGGCGGGGTTTGTCAAACCCAGTAGTACTACTCAAAATACCTCGCTACTCATTACTAACGGTTCGAGAATGTAAGAGCTTTCATATATGTTTGCACTAACGTAACAAGCGATAAACAATAATACTAGAAACCATTTATAAATAAAGTTTGCACGTTTTCTCCCCCAAAATGAAATAATGTAAAATAGGGGTCGTGAATACTCACCTCGAATGCGTTGCAACAATAATTAATATATATATATATATATATATATATATATATATATATATATATATATATATATAATATATATTATATATATATATAATATATATACACACACACACACATACATGCATATCAAGTGTCGCCCACCTAACTCACATAACCATATATCCATCAAATTTCGCAGAAACACACATGCATAAGATGCATCAACATGAACTATCCCATAACTACCCATGAATACATAAGCATGCATACATAAAAAAACAAAGAAAAATCCCTCATGCGTCCAACTAGAAATTCCCATGCACCCATTTGAATAGTCCCATGCGCCTCAATATATATATATATAATATATATATATAATATATATATATATATATATATATATATATACACACACACACACACAACATGAACATACCCATGTAACCATGTGTAAAGTGAAAGAACACCCACGATGAACAACACTTACCACCCCATCGACACACACTTATACAGCAGGCACATTTGATATATAGTTCGACTAAGAGAAATCATGAAGCCTCTAACAAATCATGCACAAGACTCGACTATACGAACACGTCTACGCACCGGTTTGAACGCAGACTCAAAACAAAACACACACCACACACACGAACAATTGAAACACACGCTGCCACACATACACAATCATCCATAACCTCAACCCGACGCACACCCGCATGCGAACCCGAGATCAATAAATCCATCATAACTAACTTAGCAACACATTCATCATGTATCACCTATATACGCAGCCATATACGAGTGTACGTAACCGCACTAAATCGATACAGAACGCAACCGAACACAATTTACCCAACCCGAACCACCGTCCCAACCGTACGCAATTAGTGAAGCAGAGGTAGATCGTACCCGAAGCTTGATGAAGAGCAAGGGTTTGCGAGGGGAAAGACCATTGGGTAAAAGCGGTGTCGCGAGAGAGAGCGTCAACTTGCTTGCGGTCGGAGGTGGTGAATGGCCGAGACTTGAGGTTGTGAAAGGAGCTTTCTTGGGTCGACAACAACTGTTTTTTAGAAGAGGTGGTAGGGTTTCAGGGTGGAGATGAATGAATATGCACGATGGTTGTGGTTATTTAATATAATAATATTAATAACTTTTATTAATTTACACCTAAGTCCCTCAATTATGTATAAGTTTCATATTAGTTAACTTAATGGTTTTAGTTAGTTAAATGTTAGATTAAGGTTAAGTAATAATAATAATTACTTCCATCTAACAAACAAAATGAGATTCGGCAATGAAAACGGTGTTAACCTGAAACTACGGGGTGTCACACACACACACACATATATATATACACACACACACACGTATATATAAGAGGGATAAAATGAAAACCATATTTATAATTGAAAACCGTAAAAACCGCTACTACCCGATCACATATTTTAAAATTGATTTAACTTTTAGATTGTTTAAAGTATATTTGAGTTAATTTCAACTTTATATTTTGAGGGATTACATATTTTTAATATAAACTCCAAGGAACGATGATAACGAAACAACTTACATATACGTAATGAGATACATGTATGTAACTCTTAGTTGTACACTTGGTAATACGTACTTACATATACAAAACCTCTACATATATGTAATTATTAATTGTATACTTTGTAACACATACTTACATACATGTAACATCTAGATAAGAATATTCAAACCATCAATTTTCTTATACGTGACTTCCAAGTGCACCAAATAATCATCACAAGACATTCAAAATTACATAAATACATAAAACTTTCATAGGAAAGTAATTGAAAATAAAATTTTAAATCATACATAACTTCTAATGTTTTTTTAATTAATAACACATTTATATAATATAATATATCATAGGAATTGAAGTGCGACAAAATTGGTGCATGAACCTTTACATTCAACTTTAGTTATAGTGCGTGGAATCAGTTGCTTCTTATGGTTTTTTATATAAGCAATAAAGTACTAACTTTAGTGTTTACAGTCCGGTTTTGATAGTTTAAGTTCAAACCACGAGTCAAACTGCTTATGATGCTTTTTGATGATTGAAAACCAAAACTGAACCATTAAAAACCAAAATCAAATCATGCCAAGCCATTACTAACGGCTTTATTTCGATTAGTTTCATAGTTTACGCATTTTAGGTCATTTTGGGCTATAATATGAGTTATTCAAAATAAACCATAAATGTATATAAGATGAAATCATAACGGAAAGTCATGATTAGTAACAAACGTAAGCGAAACTAAAATATAATTACACCAAACAACATAATGTATCCTAGTGTATTTTAGTTGTTGTGTTTTCCTCTAAACTCTTTTAATAAAAACTGCTATATATAAAAAAGAAAACAAACAAATAATCAAATTATAGATTCTTACATTAAGCTATAGATTATATTATTTCAAATAGGCCCCTACTAATAGATATATGTAAGAGTATAACTATGTCATCATTATTATTTCTTCTTTTCTAAATCTTCCATTTTCATTATGTTCTTTCTTCCATATAGAACCAAAGTGAGACTCCAAGTACCGATTTAGAGTATTCACAGTTAGTGTGTACAAACCGGGTTGGGGCCCAAAACCGGTTCGGGGTCCAAACCGAAACCGGTTTGATCAAACTTGGTCAAAACCGGTTTGGCTCCAAACCGGTTCGGGTTAGAACCGGTTTCAAAGCTAAAAATCCCAAACCTATCAAACCGGTTTGGGTCGGTTTGGAACCCGTTCGCTCAAACTGTTTTTTTTTAAAACTTGGATTTTTTTTTTATATTCAAAGAAAATTTTAAAAATTTTATTAAAACATTTAACATAAAACAATTTATATAATTTAAACAATTTATAACATTTATAAACATATATACATTTAAACAAATTAAACATATATAAACATTTAAAACATTTAAACAATTTATAGCATTTATAAACATATATAAACATTAAAATATTTAAACAAATTAAAACATTAAAAAATTAAAACATTTAAAACATTTAAACAATTTATAACATTTATAAACATATATAAACATTTAAAATATTTAAACAAAATAAAACATTTATAAAATTTAAAAAAACATACAAGGATAAAGTATATAAAACATTATAAAATTCTTAAAACTAAACATTTAGCATAGTCGTTTCTCTTCGTTTGTCCGTATTATACTTGTACGTTTATTTCTCGCCACCAGAACCAGAACTGTTACGAAAGTAGTCGTCATATGCCGCTTCATCATCAATCATTACTGGTGTATGTCCGCTCTCTACCTCGTACTCGTATAATTTTGCTTCGTATTCCAGTTCTCCTTCAAGTGAACGTTTGTCTTGTACTCTTTTCGCGACATCTAAATAATCTTTCAAGCAAATTGACATTTCAACTGCTTATGGAGTGAGTCAAGTTCGTCTTATTGATATAACCCTGCCACTAACAGAAAAAGCATATTCTGAAGCTACCGTGGAAGCTTGGACAGTTAGTAAATCTCGAGCCATGGTGGATAGAATGGGAAATTGATCTTCCTTACCTTTCCACCAAGCCAACAAGTCAAAATTTTAAAAATCTTATGGAGTCATGGTCGATAAAAAGTTTGTAAGACCATACCTCTCGAGTTCACTACTCGGAGTGTTACCACGTTAACGTTTATTATATTCATCCCTTAAAGTATTATATAAATCAAACATTAGATCATTCGAACTTTCAGCATTTGCCGCATGCCTTAAAGCCTTATAGATTTGTGATGTTTCCCCGTATTTTAATAAATAAACATCATACATTTGTTCTAATTGTTTGTTAAAAGTAGCTTTTAAAGTTTTACTATACATTGGGTTACCAACTTCTAAATCCAAATTAAAAGTAATTTTTTCAAGTAAAGTTTCAACCCCCGATAAATTTAAACAACGGTTTAAAGCAGCGATACATGTAATAACGGAAGGTATTTCTTTAAAATACTTTATAAGTTTTTCTTTTATTGGGGGTATCATATAGAAATAAGATCTACCCCTACACGACATTTCATTTAATTTTAAAGTCATTAAATATTTGGTGAAGTACTAACGGACTCGTTGAGTAATAAACTCCAGAAAGACACGTAGTTGCATTTTTAAAATTTTGAAACATTTTTGTTACTTCTTTAATAATGGCCCAACCCAACAAATGGTAAGAATTTGTCTTTCCCCGACTTACCAATCTATTATGAAAGGCTATTAAACTTTCTCTTTGTTCAATAGCATTTCAAACATGTTACAAGTGGAATTCCATCGTGTTGGTACGTCCCAATTCGGGCCTAAACATTTGGTATTTGCGTCTTTACAAAATTTACGATATTTAGTATATCTTTGGTTATTACTAAAAATATCACTTAACATTCTTTTAAAACAATCTTTAACTGTTTCAATCGTTTTTAAACCATCTTGAACGGCTAAGTTTATGATGTGTGCAACACATCGACTGTGAAAAACACACCCTCAGACATTGCTTTATATATTAATTTCAAATGATCTATCGCAAGAGTGTTATTTGACACATTATCAACAGATATAGAAAATATTTTGTTTTCTAATTTATACGTTTGAATAACTTTATCAATAAGATAGAAAATGTTTTGGCTGGTGTGAGGATAATTAAACAATTCAAACGTAATCGTACGTTTCATCATTTGCCATGAATCGGGTGCAACCCAATAGGCGGTGACACAAATGTACAAATCAGGTGAACCGTGAGGTGTCAACCAAACATCACTAGTTAAGTTAACACCAGTTTGTAAATTTCAAAATAAGATATTAATTCATTTTTAGCTTTTTTATATTTTTAAACAATTTCTTCGAAGAGTAGCACGACTTACATTGGTGTAACGTGGTTGGAGAGTTCGTTGAATGAGTCGAGTCAAACGTCCGTTGCCGAAATGTTTGAATGGCAACTTTCTTGAATTACAAATTCGTCATTTGCTCCCGAACCGCATCAATGTTATAAGCCCAAATATTTCCTTCGTTGTCATCGAAGCTTGACCTTGAGAAGGTTCACCTTTTAACGCTTTACAATATTTATTTGAAATATGTTTTTTTCAACGTTGTGTTTGCATCTTTTTTGAAAAACTTATGACAAAACTTACAACGAGCCTTGTTGGACCGCTACCCATTTGACATAAATCGTAATTGCCCATACTTCAGGGTTCTTATTCGTAGGAATGATTGCTATCACCATGTTGCTTGAATACTCTTTATAACCAATGATGATTAGCATTTGATGAAGCCATTTGAGAGATTTTTTATGAGAGCGTTTAAAACGAAAATTTTATGAGAGCGTTATTGAGATTTTTGAGAGTAGAGAGTGTTATAAGTTGTTGTGATTCAATCAAAACATCAAATACATATATATACTAACCTAGTGGGGGTATAATGGTAAAAAACAACAAAAAAACGGTCAAAAAATGGTATAAACGGCTATATAGCCGTTACCCAACGTAACGGTTTGAAAACCGGGTTAAAAACCGATTTGAAAACCGGTTCGGGTTCAAAACCGGTTTGAATTTCCAATTTGAAACCCGGGGGGGGGGGGGGGAACCGTTGGTTGGGTCGGTTTCGAACCGGTTTGGGCCTCAAACCGGTTTCGGTTTTTCCGGCCTAACTGGTTTTTTGGCCATATCACAGTTCGTCCTTTATTTTTATGTGAGTGGGTGCCTTACATTATAGGTGATGATTGTGAGTGAATGAGAAAGAAAATTTATAGGGGTTGTATCATAATTCCCTATTGATTCCCCATTTGGGGAATCTTGGTATAAACCTTATAATTTTTTTAATATTTTTGAAAGTGATTGTGAGTGTATAAGAGAAAAGATAATGATAAAAGTACGTAAAAATTATTATTTAATTAAAAAGGAAAAATATAGGTTTTTAGTGTAGTTATAAGAATGAGGATGGGGGATGGATTATGAATATTTTTAGAAAAAAAGTCACGACTTTCTCTCTTCTTTCTTACTTCTTTCATGAAATTGGAGTAATATTTATTATGATTCGTTTGATATTTGATTGTATACATTTCATGAAAAAGATTTTTCCTATGGACTAAGCGATCAATTGATCCCATCCCTAGGGCTATAAAGAATTGAAGAAACACGAATGGAGTATTGTTTGCATTCGTTTATTAAGAAAAAATAAGTTGTTCATGAACTATTCACGAACACTTATCAAACGAAATTTCTTATCTGTGTTTGTTTATTAAGGAAATGAATCTGTTCAAGAATAGTTTATGAGCATACACGAACGCAAACAAAAGCAATCGAACGCACACAAATATTCATGAAATCAATGAACACAAATCAAATTTCTTAAAACAAACAAATACAAACTATTATATATGAATTATGTAATTAAAATCACAAAAAATATGTGAGATTCACCAAATATAAATAAATGCTTAACATAATTATCTCAAACATAACTTTTAAATGAACAAACACAAACGAACATTAACAAACACATTATCAAATGTTCAAGAACATAAATGAATGAACGTAACCTTTGTTTATGTTCGTTCGTTTAACTAAAAATGATTTTTTTGTTCGTGTTCGATCATTTATTAACGAACTTCCTGCTGAACGTTCAATTCGTTTATAGTCCTACCTATCCCACATGTGTAAGTCTGTCCTTGGTAACAAGTATCTTAACAGAAGTAGGATCGTAACAAGAATAAAGGTCTTGATAGGAATTGTGAGGTGAATCATAACTAGAAGAATAGAGGGTGAAATCATAGCTAGAAGAATATAGGGTGAAATCATAACAAGAAAGTCATAAGCAAATTTCTAAATTGAAACTTAACATAAATAAAATGTAACATAAAGAAAACAACTTTAAAGTAACAATTAAAAGATTTTAGTAGCACCAATGAATACATATTCACCTTGAAGATTTTCATAGTTTTTAGAGGAAACATCAGAGATACAAGACTAGCAGCAACATCATACACTTGTGTTTCTCGTTAAAATCCTGTAGCACCTCACATTCACATAGGACCATTGCTGAAGAAAACCCACTTACATGAACGTACAAAGCTAATCAAAGCATTAAGTGCCAGTTAAGGTGGAGGGAGGGAAGTAGGAGTAGGAGGCTTTTTTTCAAATCTTTTAAGTTTAAGCTTTTACCCAACATGTTTAATGGAAATGTGAATGTGAGTAATAAGTGATGTCATGTATGTGTCACTTTATCAAGGTCTTTTATCTTACACTTACTAAGAAGTGTAATATATGTATTAAGTGTTAGCCAACAAACTATTTATTATTATTAATTAAGAAAATGTTCAAATAAAAAATGTTTTAAATTTATAAAGCATATAAATGAATCTCAACCATCAATATTCTTAATCAATGGTTTACATCAAGTTATAGGAAAGAAGTTTCTTAAATGGGTATTTTATGCATAGCCACTATTGTTGACTTTTCTTAAGTTCTCAATTTTCATAAACATCCATAATTTTTATATAACACATTATTTTTTTAAGAAAATTAAACTATAAAACAAGCATTTTTATCTTTAATCAAGTACAATATCATTACATAAAAGATAATGTTCCCTTTTACTTTTTTAACTCATAATGAAATATGTTAACCATTGTGTCTTTGGTGCAATTTATTATATATTTTTATTAGTTATTATGTTTTTAAACACTATTATGTTTTCTAAAATTATGAATTATAAAAAAATTAATGGTAACACAATATTAATAAACAACTAATCAATCCAATACATTAAAAATAGACAAAATAACAAAAAAAAATAATATAAACTTAAAAGAAAATGATAGGATATCTCATTGTGTTTTTTGCTCATGTATCTTTTCTTCTCATGAACACTATAAGCTTTGAAAAACATATTAGTGAAATAAAATCATTATGTAGTTCTAATTGTAATACACAATGTAAATGCAACAAGAAGTTTATATAATATATATCTAACAATAACATAAATAACACAAAATAATATAAAAGTGTAAAATACAATGATGAATACATATAACAAATGATAAAAAAATATTTGACACAATAGACTGATAGTTGAGATAATGACCTAATGAACTAGACATAATAACCTGACGTATTTAACACAATGACCAAATAACTATCTCCTTTAAAATAATAGATGGACACAAGTAAACTCAAAATCCTTCTTCGGTTTTTAGATTATATCTTTTTTACTATAAACATACCTTATTATTATTATTATTATTATTATTAATATTAATATTATTATTATTATTATTATTATTATTATTTATCAATATTTATTTTAATTTATAAAAAAATATAAAGAGTAATTAAAATTCATCAAACTTGCTAAACTATAAAATTAAACATATACGAAACACAAATATTTTTTTAAGAGTAGAGTACTATTTTGTTTGTTAAAAGTAACCATTTTCGTCTAGAAGATTAAAAAATAACCACTTTCATCGTATAGTTTCGATTAAGTCATCCAGTGCATTAATCTCCATACATGGATTCTATTAAAACCACCATGTGCCCTCATATAAGATGTATTTTAATAAGATGTATTTTAGTCAATTTAATTTGAAAAAAAAACTTTATCTGTACGAGATGTTTTTTTGCTATCAATTTAATCCATAAAATCAAATGTGATCGAATAAAATGGATAAACAAATGCAACATTTTTACCAAATGCAATTAAACATATATAGTCAAACCATAGTTTCCATAATAGAATATTAAGATTCTAAAGATAAAGCCAAAGTGTAGTCAAATTAAATTTTAGTTTTCAAAACTTTAGTTTTCTTTTCTTAGGTCTTTTAACCTGTTTGTGGTGTTTTGAATGTGTGAGCTTAGTTAGGCAAGCTGAAAATATCCGCATTTCTTTTTCATTTATTGGATCTATTATTTGATATATACTTGTTTCCAATATATAACCAATACACTTTTAACACCCCATTCTCTGGTATGCCAACATCTATTATATTTTGAGTCATGTTTTATGTAACGATTGCTTTATGTATACAAGACATTTAAGGTAAATCCTATTTTCTACAAGAATAACTCTTTCATTCAAATCCACCACATGTCCTAAGGTACCATCAATAACATGGTATTGGTATAGCTATTCTAGATAACTATGCACTTACTTGCCTTATATTTGTTTTTTTTCAGAATATTTTTGTGGTTATTGGAGTTAAACAGATACAGTAGTGAACAAGAATTTGGTAAAAGAATTAATACGCACTAATCATAGTCCCGATAAGGCTCGAACCCATCATCTTGTTTTTGAACTTACCATGGTGAACCAACCATTATGACTAATTTTTCGAATGATCGTAGGTTTGCATGATCAGGTTGGCGGTTAGTTGAAGTATTCTAAATTGATTGAAGGTCAATTGAATGTTTTGAGTATCTACTCAAGGATCAATTATAGATTGGAAGGTCAACGAATGAAGGTTTGATTATAGATTGTTGGAGGCGGTTGATGCTTGGAAGTGGGGACAAGATTGTTTTTTTTAAAGTTAAATTGACTAAATGACCTTATGTGAGGGTTATGTGAGGGTTATGTGAGGGTTATGTGAGGGTTATGTGAGGGTTATGTGAGGGTTATGTGAGGGTTATGTGAGGGTTATGTGAGGGTTATGTGAGGGTTATGTGAGGTTATGTGAGGGTTTTGTGAGGGTTATGTGAGGGTTATGTGAGGGTTATGTGAGGGTTATGTGAGGGTTATGTGAGGGTTATGTGAGGGGCATATGGCCATATGAGTGGGGGAATCCATTTGATAGGGTTAACATAACATATGAAAATCATAACTTAATGAAAACTAAGTGAATAAATTGGTTATTTATAATCTTTTTGATGAAAACAATTACTTTTAACAAATTATAAAGATGAAAACAGTAATTTACTCTTTTTATTAGTAACCATAACAGTAAAAATGCAAGAGAATTAAACATGTACCGTAACACATTCCAACAAACAATTATAAATGAGGAACCAACGCCAACCATACTCTCCAATCTCAACATTCATAACAATTATAAATGAGGAACTAACGCCCAACCATACTCTTCAATCTCAACCAAACAATTAAACTCGATAGGTCAGTTCATCAGAATATGTAGGTAGACCAAGTTAAACTTTAGGGGTATTTAAATAGATAGCAAGATGGTAGAAAATGATGTACATTTGAGTTGTGTTTAGGGATATCTTTATCAATTAAAAAAAAACCCAAACTATATAAATTTTTAGACCAATGCTGTTTTTTGAATGGAAGTTGTCTCGAGTAGCCTCACGGTCGGCGGGCAAGCGTGATCGGTGGTCGGGAGTGGCGGCGGTCGGCGGTTAGAGGCAGCGCCAGTCGGCGGTCAGGGGCGGTGGTAGTCGAGATCGCCGACGAGCCGCGTCGGCGACCGGGTGACGGCTGTAAGTGGCCAGTGTCACCGGTCGGCGGTTGGGTCGGCGACGGTCATGGGCGATATCGTAGAGTCAATGGCGGGCGGGGGCGTCGGTGGTCGAGGTCGGGGTCGGTGGTGGTCGACGAGGTCGGCAATGGTCGTCGGTGGTGTCGGTTGGCGGTGGGCGGGTGTGGTATGCGGTGGGTGTGGTATTTGGTGGGTAGTGGTCGGTGGAATTTGAAATACTTTAAAACTTGAAATGAAAGGATTTTGAAATTGTTTGTTCGAAGGAATTCAAGAGAATTAATTACCGTTACAATTCCAATTCATTTCGCAACCAAACACATTAATAATAAAATTTAAATTTAAATTCCAACGAATTACTACCAACCAAACACTATGACCCATAAAATTCAAATTCCGATTCTATCAAATTTCACAAAATTTCTATATACGAAACGCCCCGTGTGTTTTCTTATATTATGAATTCTATGTCTAGTTAACACCTAAATAATCACGTGTAGACTAGGCCTTAAAGACTATGCTAAAAAGAAGAATAAAGAGAGTTTGTCTATGAGACTCATATGAGACTATGCTACAAAATGGGCTGAGAACCAATTCGGGTTTTTGTACGTACAGGCCCAAAAGAAGCCCGTGCTATTGAAAGAAAACATAAGAGAACTTGGTTTATTATTGTCAACGCATTATTATGGCATAAAAATAACGTTTCATAATCTTTTTAGTTTAACTAATCGTCTAATTTTATAACATTCGGTATTACTTTATCCTAACTACGTAAAATCAATTACAACTAATCAACTAACTCACGTCTTGGATGATTAAACTCGAGCTGATTTAACTCAAGTGATGTATAAATATCTGGTATTGAGTTTGAGTAAAAGATTGCTCAATCGCTTAAATAAATATTCATTCATAAATATTATTACACATTAACCGTCATAGTTTTAGATCTTGTAATAGAAGACTTGTATAACTTAACATTGTTTTTACTTTAATTTTTAAGACTCAAATCTTTTTTTTAATTATGAAAACTTAAATTGATCATTGATGAGCCTCTAATGACCATAAATTCAAAGTTTCAACCACCGCCAAGAAACAACAGTTTTTGCGACATACATATTTGTTGCAATCGTGTCCTAAAATGAAGGTAATGACAAACCCGAGACAAAAAATGTTTGCGGGAAAAAAACCATGTAGAAAAACTTATCCGATACTTTTGAGATAACAATTCCTGAAAAATTATGACAACGGTTTTGTTGCAAAACCAGTAAGAAGATATCGTTTTGGTATTTTTACTTTTTAACTTCTATAGAAAATTGTACAGACTAATGGTTAAAACTAACTATGGTTTGGTTATATTGCAGATTTAATCCCCGTATCGTTAAAACTAACGAACACTAGTGGTAGGGACTAACTTTGCAACCAATTTTTAAAATATTTGGACTAAGTTTGCAATATTAAAAATATAAGAACCAAACTTGTAATATAGTCAAACCATACGGACCAATTTTGTAATTTTCTCTTTACATAAATTTTAATTTGGGTTTTAATTTAAATGAGCCAACGAGTGAACCTACAACCCAACTAACGAGCGAGCCACAAGTCGAGCTAATTTTAGCTCGAGCTTGACTTGTTTACAAATGACTTGATTTTGATCGAGCTATTTTCGAGCGAGTTTTAAACGAGGCACAAACAACAAGATTTTTGAATGACCCTAGGTTGTGTGTTTGAATTCAACTTTTAAGTTTTTAGGAGTGTGCAACGATACAATCCATATATAGGAAGACTAGTTAAAACATCTTTTCTTATTATAGTCGTATACTTATTATAGTCGTATATTACAATGATCTATTCATGATCAGCACAAGTGCAAGCTTCATTAATGAATTTAAACAAGGTATGCAATCTAATTATGAAATGTCAAATCTTAAAAACTAACATATCACCTTGGATCTCAAAGTAATAGTAGGATAAACATTAAACAAGAAGGTTATGCTTGCAAGATTCTAAGAGAAGCCGGAATGCAATCATGTAACCTTACTTATCTATCTGTTATAATAAAATAATGTTTTGAGTTGACATTTGTCATGATTTTAGACATTTTAAACTTATTTTTCTCGCTTTTCTCTCCTACTAAATATTTACATTAACTCCCAATTATATTATTTAATTCATTTTTAGATTAAGATAGTTATTAAGAAATTAAGAAATACGTCTTTTATAAATGCAATATCTAAAGAAAGAATTTTTTGTATAACATAAGTAATGTTCTAAAATATTAAACTTTTTAAAAAGTATAAAATATTTTATAGGCAATATTTTTAGAAAATAAAATTTATGAACCATAATAATTAAACTTCGGAGTTTAAGAAACTTTTTATAAAATGACATTTTCTTAAAATGATTTGATTTAGAACAAAATGTTTCAGTTTTTCTAATAAAAGAAACTAAAGTACAAAAGTTAAAAGGAAATTATATAATTGTTTTATTACTTATAGTCATTACTTATAGGTAATTTTAATTTATATCTTATCTTAACATATGGTTTTATAACTAATAATTTTCATCACTAACTATTTAATATTGTCATACCCCAACCGACAGCGGAATCATCGGGGCGGACGAATGTGAAACGATTGTTCATAGCACATAGAACTAATTAAGTTGAAATAATATTAAATATCATTAATCATTTAATATTACAAGACAAATAAGTCATTACAATACACAAAAATATAAACAACAATATAAAATTTTTAATTTATCTAAGTCCAAGTCCTATATGAGCACGAAGATATCCACAAGTATCAACCTGAAGCCTGTTAAAAATAAAGGGTCAACAATAATATTGGTGAGATTTCCATAACTTTCAATACATAAATATATAAAAGATGACAATTCATGTCATAGATTAGTGAACAAAGTAACTAGGGATGTAAGACAGAATGCACAATCAAACTTGACAGTTTTACAAGTCTCAAACGTTTACAAGTATATACGATTAGCTAAGTGTACTTGGATCAACCAAGCAGGCTTGTCAGGCCCATAGATCTATGACGTCGCCAGGCTAGCAATAATTAATGATTGTACATATAATCGACATTATATGGTAGCTACAAAGATCAACTAACCATAATGTTAGAGGATCGTGTACGGGACAATGTACTAACTGATTAACGTGTAAACCAAATCAAATAGTGCGGAATCCTATTTGATTGGTGATCCAATCAGTGAGAACGCACGTAGAGACAACTATGTAATTGAATCTAATGTTAAGAATCGATTAGGAATCGATCTACTACGATCTATGAACTTGGAGTATGATCTTAGAGGTATCTGGACGGCTAGGGTACGTCTGGAGTCGAAGTGTGTTCAATGCTTTTGTTTTTCCACGAATTAAGTGGTATTTATAGGTTAGGGTTACTCATTCGGGCGACTGAACCATTTGCATGGTTCATTCGTGCGATCAAGCCATGCGGTGATCCATTCGCACGACTGAGTGTTCAGTCGTGCGACTGAGTCAGTCGCATGAAGTTGTTCAGGCGTATGGATATTTAGGCGCATAGACACTTAGTCGCATGGCCATTCGGACGCATGACCATTGTTGGGGCGCATGGTCCAGTCGGACACATGAGAACTTCACTAACCAAGTTTGAATGTATTCATATTATAACATTATGTATATCAATTCAACAATCACAAACTATATAATCTAGTCAATATGCGTTATACAACTCATTAATGAAATATTAAACATTATGAATCACAACCAAACATTTACATTTCATTAAGTACCCAAACATTACATAAGTGTAAGACATTAAGGACAATTACATTAAGTTCAGAAACTAGGGACACATGTACCTACAAACTCCCCCTTGGACCTAGTTCCATCTAATGTCTTACCATCTTCATAACCTCTTCATACTTCTTGTATTCTCTTCTCTTGTGACTCCTGCGTGTATCTCAAAAGCAAAGTAGAGTCGTATAACGTTCTGAAACTATAGAGCTGTACAATATCTTGAGAGTCATAGAACAGTGGCACTTGTATAATGTTATATCATCTGCAGACAAGTTTGTGAGCCAAATACCCTAATGGTTTCCAAAACACCATTCTTGTTCAGGACTATGACTACTTCTCCTGTCCTCCAATCATAGTACCACCATTAGAAGTGTGGAGTGAAGTCCCGTGGCATCTCCGTAGAGGGATCTTTGACATTGTTCACGGTGGACTCCACTTCAGCACTATCTTCGGTTCTCCAGTAATGGGATCAACCTCAGACCGTCTGAGATACCTCGTTGGCTATTAAGGTTTGAAGTTGACACATCTGGTGTGGTACTCTCTTTTAAGAGCTACTTCAAACCATCCAGACATCCTTGCGTGGATCAACGTATAGCAATTTCAGCTTCGCTAGCTAGTTCAGCTCAAATCTAGGAAGAGTCTTCAGGTCGTGTGGGAACCTGTAGTACACGATCCCTTTCTCACGTTTAACTGCATAAACGTTGAGATCTTCAAAATATGCCCACGCGATGATTTTGCCCGACACCTTATGATGTTTCTTCACTTTGTATAGCTGGTGTAGACAGTCGACTTTGAAGCACTGTGTTAGGCTCTTATCTCTTCAAAACACAACCACTCAACCTTTCTGATATTAACTTCAGCATCAAGGCTTGGGCCTATCTTCAGTCTTGTCAGACTCTTCTTCCATTCTATCCAGAGTTTCAAAAGTTTCACTGACAGGTTGTCACCCAGATTGGGAATGACATTACCTTCAATTCAGTGTGTTGGGTAGTGTTGATCCGTGACATCTTCTATCTCGATCTTATCAACGTCATTGAGCTCATCATCACTTCAACTTGGACTGTTGGAGCATCCTTGACAATCTCATCAGGATTTAGCTTGAACATTTCAGCAATTTGCTCGTTAGTGAGATTGTGAATGATCTCTCCTTCTTCAGGAGTGTATATCACCGATCTCCTGACTATCCCCTGCAGATCAAAATAATCATCGTAAACTGAGTCTGATCTGTTAGAGGGGAGCAACATCATGTTCATCCCTTTGAAAGTTTGGATCTGCTGATTATACATGTAACACAACAATCATTAGTAAATAATCAATACAGAAGTACGAACATTAAATATAGACATTCATTACATTAATATGATACAAGATTCAAATACATATGATTTAAATAACAAAAACAGCTAAGTATTACTCTTGTCATGGATCATATGCTCCTCTGCTGACGGGGTGGATGTGGATGCACCTTGGTCTTGAGACCTTTTGCTCCTCCTTTCACCTGCAGATGTGGCACCCACAGCAGATGCATCCTCATTATTATCATCAACATCATCAGCAACATCATCCTCAATGTCATCACCATCATCATCATCATCATCATCATCATCATCATCATCATCATCATCATCATCACTATCATCATCATCATCTCCATCTCTTTCCTTGATCTTTAAGGGCTCTTCCTTTAATCCCTTAAGCAGCAACATGATGGTCTTGTTGGTGGTCTCCAACTCCTCTATCCTTTTAGCTGCTTGAGCATGCTGCTCTTGGAGTTGGGATATCTCTACGCGCTGTGCATCCATCAGCTGGGCTTGCTACTCTATCTGCTGTGCCTGCTGAGATATCTGCATTGATTGAGCAAAAGTAAGGTCTACTAGCTATCGGATCTGAGCAGTCTTCTCGTCATCAGCAGCCAACAGCTTCACCACCATACGATTAAGTGCCGAGAGCTGTTCCTCGACCCACTAGGAGGTAGAGTGGATCCAGATGGGTAGGAAGGGAATGACGATGGTCTGGCATGGGTGGTGGTAGTGGTGGGGTGGAAGATTGGGGGTAATATAGATGAAGGTGGGGGGAGTGAGTGTGGTAGATGGGATAGCAGTAGTGGTGGTAGTAGGTGGATGAGTGGATGTAGGTGGAGTGATGGTAGTAGGTAGAGTGTAGTAGTGGGTGGAGTGGTGGTAGTGGTGGTGGTTATGAAGATCGTCCTTCTCTTCTTCTTCCTTAACCCTTGGGGCTGAGCCATCCTTTTCTTCTTTGATCCCTTCGAGGTGGATGCTCCCCCTGGAACACTGCTTGGCTGATCGGGAGCATAAGTAGGATCAATGTCAGCCTCTCCCGATCCTCCAGGGCGTTTACCAACCGCCCGGAGCCCTCGCTCGATGGCAACAACCTTACTACCCACCATTCGAGTCAGAGGCTCCTCGTCTGACTCCTCCTCCTCATCAGGTTGGAAATCCTGATGGAATCCTGCATCCTCAGTCTCTCTGTGGGTGGGTGCTGGAGATGCTATATCAGTAGTGGGGGCCCTTGGTTGAGTGGGCCCTGCATCTCCACCAGCACCACTGTCGTCGTCATCTGAATCATCATCTGGGAGCTTGATCTGCTTAGTATCCGAGTCACTGTCGTCGTGGCACCACTTTTTCATGACGGCGCACATAGTCTTCACGGGCCAGATGCCCAAACAAGCCTCACAGGGGGTTTCACCTGCTTCCCCTGTACCTTCATCTGACCCAAGGTGGTATCATCCATCACCTCGAGTGCTACGGCAACCTCCTTCCCTTGGCAACGAAGGGAGCTTTTGGTCAATGATCATCTGCATGAATCGAGGGTACATGCAAAAGCCCTCCTTGCCCTTGGCCTCTATGTTCTCCACCAGGTAGGTGAGGATCATCCTAGAGAAGCTGAACGGATGGTTCAGCACCAACACCACATAGGCGTTCTGTATCTGATCAGACAACTCATCGAACCCCCCTTCCGTGAGGTAATGCACTTGAGCAGCACATGGGCTAAGTACTTAAACTTAGGACACATGTTGCTCTTGTTGAGCACACCTGAGTTGATGTCCCTAGAGTACTTGGCTCGTAGAAAATAGCCTCGTACTGTCAGTGGGTGTAGACGGGTAGGGCAATCAGCATCATCCCCGAACACTAATACTGTCCTGAGATCATCCTCGGTGATCTCTATGGGCTGGCCAAAGATAGAACTCCTGATCCGGTGGGGCTCTGAGGTCCTGTCAACAACTGCACCTTCCCAGAAGGCCTGCTGAATCGAGCGATAGGGTGTGCACGGAGTCGAGATGGCACGAAAGATCCTCGATCTCCGTAGAAAGGTGATAATGCAGAGAAGTCTGAAGCATTCCGTGAGGTCAAGTCTACATGAGCACAAATGTTGTGCTTGGTGCTCATAGTCCAACGACTAGCCATCTGTTACACAATGAATATAAACGTTAGTGTCAGTCAATAAGTAACGAACTTAATCATTTGAACATGAAATTCCATTTGAACATGAAATTCTTTGTTCTGTCGTGCGAATGACAATGTGCGACTGAGATCTAGTCGTGCGAATGACCTCATACGTATGACTTAACATGCGACTAAGCTCATACGTATGCTATCTCATGCGTTTACACCAGTCGTGCGCCTGAACTCATACGCATGGTTTAGCTGTGCGATTTGGCCATTCGCCCTTTCAGTCATACGACTGAAGTTCATCAGATTGTCTATTCGCATAACAGACTAACTGTTCAATTAAAATCAAATTTTGAGCAAACTTTAATGTTACACGTCGTGGTTTGGCTCATTAGACTCGCAATTCACCGACAAACACCATTATGACCTTTAATTTTACAGTGGACTTAGTTTTACTTGTGTATTAGTGAAACAAAGTCACGGTTCCTTTTAGGGTTCGTTTACGTTGATTAGGGCATGAATCGATGGACATTCTCATGGATAGCACCGCATTATACCTGTATAATCACTATAGACTGTCAGTAAGCAATAATCAAGGATCTAGAGTGCTCAAATAAGAATCGGGCAGAGTAACGGTGTTTCGTGCGATTTAGGGGCGATTTGGGAGTGATGAACAACTGCGACCGACTCCCCCTCTATTTATACTAGGGTTTACCTTCAGTCGTGCGACTGAGCCCAGTCGCATAGTTGATTCATGCGACTGAAGATCAGTCGTGCGACTAGCACAGTCGGTCATCTTCAGTCGTACGACTAGACATCCATTGTGCGACTGAGTCATTCGGTCACCTTCATTCATGCGACTAGACACATTCGTGTACACCAATCGTACGACTGATCCATACTCATTGTCCAGTCGTGCGAATGAGTCATACTCAAGGTTATTTGACTTTATGACCATTCAACAGTTAATACCCGTTTACCTTTTGAATATACTTTATGAGCATTTGACCATCTCAAACATGATCATTTTAAGCTTAAAAAACCTTTGATCACCTCAGACGTGATCCTTTTAATATACTTTGTCACCTCAGATGTGACTCATTTTATTTGAAAACACGTGTGGTCACCTCAAACGTAACCTTTTAGATGATAAGGTTCCCTATCAACTTCCATGACATAGTCCGATATTAAACAAACTGAAATTGACAAACTTAATACAGAAATAAAAGAAATAAAATTGAAACTTGAAACTAAGACATGTTTTTGTGATTTTGGTTAAATCCCTAAGATGTAAATCTAAAGAATTGTTTTTTTGAAAAGGCAGCTTCAATTCATTTAAACCATACATGGACCAATTCAATTTGGAATCATACAGGATATTCAAATCATTCGGGACAAGTTATCTAAAACCTTTAATGCTCTATTCTTGTTTTTCATCTAGAGTCATTTAGCAAATTTAGGAAATCATACTAGTACTATTAGATCCCCACACTGATTTGAACTTTCAAGAATTGTAGCCACAATGATTGTCAGTATACTTGTCCTCTTAAATCCATACACAGACTTTCAACACAGATGGTGATGGTTTAAGGTTTGTTTATTTCAACAAGCATTTGTGGAACCCACACTTATATGGTAATCAACATTCCTCAGGAGATTTTTGAGCGGTCTCAGGGTAGTATTCAAGAAGAACTATTCTTAGAACTTTCAAAGAGAAGCCAAGCCTCAGGTCAGTGCCACCGCATAGCAGAGAGGCGGCAAACAACAATGAATTCTAGAATATATAGGTTATGCTTATCCTCAGGTCAGTGGCATCGCACAACAGAGAGGCACATAACCTATCTTCTTGTTTGAGCAATTTTATTCTTTTTGCACTGATCTTACCAATAACATAGGTTATCAGTTTGATTGTATTTGCATTTTTTATGTGCTTTTGCTCATGCTTTGGTCTTATGCACACATTAATGACATTTATTTTGCTCGTCACCCCTTATTGGAATCTTGTTAATTGTGTTAACCAGGGATAAGGTGTTACCCACAGCTAGTCAAACATTTTAGTTTAATCTTGATATCACCAAAAAGGTCTAGTCATCTATTTTGTTGAATCTACCGACATATCATCTATGGTTTAGCAACCTCTAGGTCTACTTTCTTTGTGTTACCTTGGTAGTAGCTAGTTTATCCATCATATTTCCTTTTATATTGCTCAGACTACACAGACTTATACTTGAGCTTTGCATCTTTTTCAATTTAAAATTTTAAATTCCCAAATGGTTGCTCCTATGTACTATCATATTCCAAAGATTGAATTGGTATCACACATACGATCTTATTTTTATCAGCTACCTCTTCTCCTCCCTCGTTTTTTATACTGTCTAAACCTATTCTCCCCCTAAAATTTTAAAACCGTAATGGATTAGCGTTTTAGGAATTTTAATAGGCAAAGACATAAGACCAATTTTAATTAAACTACTTAAAATTAAGCAAATAAAATAAAAAATTGAAAAATAAAAGAAAATTTACAAGACGCATCGGACTACACATGATCATCTTCAGGAATGACCTCACTTTTCTTTTTAACGCCATTGACCTTTAACAGATATGGAAAACGTGGTTTGTCAAAAGCCTTTGTATAGAGGTCAGCGCGTTGAAAATCTGTGTTCATTTTTACCACATCGATTAAGTTCTTTTCAAAGCAATCACGTATAAAGTGATATTTAATTCCGATCTGTTTGGTCCTGGGATGTTGGACCAGGTTTTTAGTGACTGCAATTGCAGTAGAGTTATCAACAAAAATAGGAGTAGAAGAGAATTGCCGTAATCACGCATTTGATATTGAATCCATATGATTTGTGAATAGCAACTTGCAGCAGCAACGTATTTGGCTTCACAGGTTGACAATGCAACCGAGGTCTGCTTCTTACTGCCAGGTTACTAATCTTCTCCAAAGAACTGACACCCTGCTGATGTACACTTGTAGTTCATCTTGCAGCCACCGTAATCCGAGTCGCTATACGCCGTAAGCTCAAAGTCATCATCATGAGGATACACAACCCAAGTGTGGGTGTACCCTTCAGATAACGAAAAATCCTTTTGACCCCAATAAGATGGTTCACCTTAGGCTTTGCCTGATATCATGAACATAAACATGTAGCATACATGATATTAGGTCGTGAGGCAGTGAGATACATGAGAGATCCAATCATCCCTCGGTACATAGTGGCATCTACCAGATCACCATTCTCGTCGGGTGCTACATCATGGTTTGTAGCAAGTGGAGTTCCAGCTGTAGAAGCATTCTCCATGTCAAACCGATTGAGAATATCACCTACATTCTTGGTCTAATGTAGGAAAATCCCATTTGGTGTCTGATCCACCTGTAACCTGAGAAGAACTTCATCTCTCCCATTGCACTCATCTCAAACTCCGCCTTCATTACTGCTTTAAACTCTTTACATAATTCTTCGTTCTTGGAACCGAAGATTATGTCATTGACATAGATTTGTACGAGCAGTAAATCCCCATCTTTTTCCTTGATAAACAATGTACACTCAATGACTCCCCTCCGAAAACCGTGTTTCACAAGAGGAGTCGAGAGTTTCTCATACTACGCCCTCGGAGCTTGATGAAGCCCGTATAGCGCCATGTCGAGTTTGTAAACTCTATCCCGATGATATGGATTCTCAAATACCTCGAGTTGACTGACATACATTGTCTCTCGAATCTCACCATGAAGGAACACACTATTCACATCTAGGTGATAAACTTTTATCTTCATATAAGATGCATAGGCAAGGAAGATGCTGATTGCTTCCATTCTTGCCACGGGTGCAAAACACTTCATTGTAGTCAATACCCTCAACTTGTCGAAATCCCTGAACAACAAGCCAAGCCTTGTTTCTGATGATCACTCCTTGATCATCTTTCTTGCATTTCAAGACCCATTTGGTGCCAATGACCTTAGCACCTTTAGGTTTATCCACTAGAGTCCATAAACCCAACTTCTTGAACTAAAAAAGTTCTTCTTGCATGGCACTCACCCATGCCTCATCATTCAGGGCTTCACTAACATACTTTGGCTCAAACTGAGACACAAAGCAAAGATAGGCACCGTCGTGAAGGTATCTCTTTCTATCACAGAGGCGTAATCAGCTGAGTACAACTGATTTCTGGTCTGAACTCCTGATCTCACATCTCTTATGACGTTATCCAAAGGATGATAGACGTTTAGACGTGAGCCGGGAGTTGTTGGAACAACCACCTCAGAATCAAGATTGTGCATATTTGGTTCTGGATCTAAGGCAATAGGAGTCTGAGGTTCAGAAGGCTCAGAAGCATCACTGTCAGATGCTTGTGGACTTGTGGTAGTCGGAACCTGTTCATCCTGGTTGTTCTGATCATTCTCCATATTTTCTTCATCAGAGGAAGAGTCACTCACATCAAGTGCTCCCCCTGAGTTGGTAGATGATTGACTTTGTGAATCGGATGGTGTTGAATCTTGAGACGGTGTGTTCAAGACATCGTACATCATCTTGTTTGCCAAATCGTCTTCGGAAGTGGAGAGAGGTATGTTGAAGGACTTGAAGAATCCATCATAGTCAAAGAAGTAAGCAGGCCCTTTTCCAGCAGCTGGTGTGGTGTATCTCTGAACATCAACGTTACACCACACCTCTACTTGACCCATTGAGTTGTTGTAAACTCTCTTGTTCGATATGTTGTATCCTAGAAAGATCCCTTCATCAACCTTCTCGCTGAATTTTCCCTCCTGAGTCTTCTTCAGCAGGGTGCATGGAGCGCCAAACGGCTCGAGATACTCTAAGTTAGGTTTACATCATTGTAGTAACTCGTAGCACGTTTTTCCATGGCGTTTAACTACCAGAACTCGATTGAGCATATAACATGCATTTGCAACTGCCTCATTCCAGAATTGAATAGGCAGTTTCGAGTCTGCTAGCATAGTCCGTGCAGTCTCTATCAAGCTGCGATTCTTCCGTTCAGCAACACCGTTCATCTGAGTAGTGTAGGCATAGGTAAATTGATGCACAATTCCCTTTTCCTTGCAGTAGGCCTCCATCCACTGATTCTTGAACTCCGTTCCATTGTCTGAGCGCATTTGTCGTATTTTCAGCTTGTATAGGGATTCCAGTGTAGTTACTAATTACTTGAAGGATTCAAATGTTTCTGATTTGGACTTCAGAAACATTACCCAAGAGAATCTTGAGTAGTCATCAGTAACTACGTAGCAGTACAAGTTGCCTGTGATGCTTCTTGTACTGACTGGACCAAACAGATCCATGTGAAGAAGCTCAAGGATTATAATTTAACAAGGATAAGGCAAGAGTTGTAAGGTACATGGAATGGTTCCATTTGGTAACGCATTACCATTTGGAAACGTTGACACGTCAAGGTAAGTTGACCCATTCGCCTTAGAAATTTGTGCATGTTGACCATAGTTTATCACTCATCCCAGAAATCCCCAGGTAAGCATAACTAGTCCCGTAGGATTTATGCGATATGCTTGCCTTAGCCCGAGGGCCTTTTGCCAGGAAATCTAGAATATAGGTGTCTATGTGTCACACAAACTTCTTAGGTTCATGAAATCAAAACCTTGATGAGATTCATATAGATTAGACATAACGTCTAAAGATCATAAGTATAAGCATAAGTTCCCACATATTGACGAGAATAAGATTAAGAGATTTCATGTTCGGGGAGAGTCAAAGAGTCAAAGCTAAGTTTAGGGAGACAAGTAACAAGGTTTAGGCAATCCTATGCTAAGGCATCAAATTACACATAAGTGGGCATAACATTATGTAGCATGCAAACTATATAATTTTACAAGATAGAATCATAATTCTATAAGGTTCATGCATACTATAGTCTAGGTCACCGTTTCTAATAACCTAGATCCCTATAGTTATGGGCTCTGATACCAATCTGTCACACCCCAACCTTGATGGCGGAAACGTCGAGGAGTGAGAGTTAAGATCGTTCACAGCCACATAACGCTATTAATAACCCAAATATAAATTAATCATAAAATTCAATGTATCATTACAAGCTTAAGTCTCCAAGAAATAAAAACATAACATAAAAGATAACAAGTCATTTTAATTCACTTATTTATCTAGGTCCATTCCTAGATGTGTAAGCTTCAATGTGTAGAAATCAAGCTTGAGTATTTCCTGAAACATGTTAAAAATAAAAGGTCAACAATAATGTTGGTGAACATTCCATAGTTTTAAATACATAGATTATATAAAAGATGGCAATCCAAGTCATAAGTTAGTGAATAAAGTGATTAGGGATGTTATAAACAATGCAACAACCAAGCCACGACAAAGTTTTACAAGTCTCAAATGTTTACAAGATTATACGATCAGCTAAGTGTACTTGGATCAACCAAAGTAGGCTTGTCTTGCCCATAGATCTATGACTTCGCTGGCTAGCAATAGTTAATGATTGTACATATAACGCCATAACATGGTAACCACAAAAGTTCAACTAACCACAACTTTGCATGATGAATGCCATAAAGATTGCAAGTCTCAAATAAGTTTACAAGTGCAATGATAATAAGTTAACATGTTTCACCCCAAAGTGTGAAAATAAGCAAAAAGGGGTATAGAAATACTCACTTGATCAAATAAGTATAGAATGACGATTAAATAAGAAATGTAATAAGCAGTGACCCAATGTAGTTCTTCACAAGGCACCTAAAATTATATATATATATATTACAAGGTTAAAGTTGATGATATTAAGTTTTACGAATTAACGAAAACTAGGGTTCAATATGGTATTAGGGGTTGTTAAATAATTATGTTTAACAAATGGAACCGTTTATATTTATTAGTATCAAATAACATTATTATATCTTATATAGAGTTTTATGTAAAAATTATAACACTCATAAATATTCCTAAAGGTTGAATAGAGTCTAATAAATATAATCTTAACAATAATCTTACGTTTAAAATAATCATATTTGTGTAACAAGGTTTTGGTTAAAGTATAATTTTATAAAAGCAAATTATTTAATAATAAAAATTTTGTTTTTAGAATATTTGTAAAGAAAAGAAAGTATAAAAAGTATTTCTTTTTAAGAACTCAATTTATAGAAAATAATAAAGTATTTTTTAAAAATTATCAGATTTATTAAAATGGTTTTTTATAATTTAATAGAAATATAAAACTAAATTTGAAGGCTAAAAAAACCTTAAACAAAACATGGGGTCCTCCGGATTCGAACTGGGGACCTCAGGTTTATGGGGGCGCATCTTACCAGTTACTCTAAGGCCTCAGCCGCGTTAATAAACGATTCTAAAAACTTATAAACACAATCCCCATGCATTTCCCCAAACCAAGAACCTAGATTCGATTGATCCCAAATTAAACCATCAATGATGTTGTTAATCGAATTAACCATGGGGCTTTTACTCCCCATGCTTAAACGTGCGTATACATGTGTTTAATTACCTGAATTCATGAAAAATCGATAGAGATTGAGCACAAGAACAGTCGCGACTCACGTATCGCATGTTTGATGTTCAAACGACGTTGTTAATCAAATTAGTTGTGCAGGTAGCATCTAATGAACTCAATGAACGAAAGCCCTCTTTCAATTGAGAGTGAGATTGTAGAAAAAGTCGGGTTCGACTAGCCACAGTTCGCGATGGGAGATACTGATCGATGCTTATGTTCGCGTTTGTTTCAGGAGAAATTGAGAGTTTCAAATGATTAAGTTTTGTTAGGTAATTGTTTAGGTTAGTTTAATTGGTATATTAAGATGTGTACATGCTCGAACGGCTAAACGAGGTAAGGGCGTCGGTTACTCATTTCATAGAGGTTCATAACTACGATTTAAAGGCGTTTAAGGCTCATTATGGTGTTCGAATCACATACCCGAAGCGGTTGGAACGGTTTGGAAGTTTATTACATGCGTTTTGAAGGGTGAAAAGGCTTGCCGGAGGTTCGGCCGGCGGTGGCCGGTGACCGGCCGGAAAACGGGAATTAAAGGGGGGAGGGGTTTGGGTTTCAAAAGTTTACACAAATGGTCCTTGTAGTTTGATTTTTTTTATTTTATGCACAACTTTATATTTGAAGTTTCTAATTAACAAACTAACCCCCTATACTTTAATTATCCTTAAGTTTTATACATTAATAATTTTATTAATTCTTACAAATTATTAATAAAAATATTATTATTATTATTATTATTATTATTATATAACAATTATCATTACACTCTTTCGAGTTTAAGGATTAAAAGACAATTTAAAGTATTGAGCATAAGTAACCCCCGAGTTCCATATTAGGCAACAATAGTCCTTACAAGATTAAACGACGATAACCTTTAATTAACCAAAAATGCATGATGTTACACAAGCCTTCACTGGCTTGGGTTTCCCCGAGGCATCACACAACATAAACTCAACCCATTGACCATTTGAGGTTGAGGGAAGCTCATTTGTTCTCATTTTCAGACGCTAAGGCAGATTTTTCTTTCCATAGGCCAGCTTTGTGTAAGGCCTGTTTGTAATAAATAGACGACTGGCTGAAGGATTGAACTTTGGATTCACTATCCCTTTTAGGAGGCGTCACTGAGTTCCTCTTAAAAGATCTAGTTTTAGATGCAGGAAGTTCAACTTTCCTCCTCGGTGTCTGATAATAAGGATAATTAGATGCAATGTGACCGTACTCTCCACAATTGTAGCAAGATCTGCTTTCAACTTTACAGTTTATTTGTTTTTGTGGAGATGTAGGTGTCACACGGATGACCTTGTTTTGTTTAGATTAAGACACTTCTTTGTTAGATGCACGGTCGGGTTTTACAAACTAAGTTGCTTTACCTGGTTTTACATCTTTTATTTCTTGTTTACCTGGACTTTGACATGATGCTCGTGATTGATTAGGTTTAATAGTCTTTTTCGGTTCTGATTTGACTTTGTTTGAACCTGACTTTAAATTAACCTTTTCAAACTCTTTTTCTAGGTTAACACAAGGCATTTTTCCTTTTGCCTTTGAAGTGGACTCCTTTTGTTTAGTGCCAGATTCAGTTGATTTACTTGTGGAATCTGGGTCACTAACAAGAGGAGTGGACATCACATGATCCTTGATGGGGTTATTATTAATTGGTTTACTTTTAGTGTTCATCAAGGTCTTAGGTGGTGGCGGAACCACTTTGTATCCCAATCCCTCCCCGTTTTTTCTCCCTCTCTCAATAAGTGTTGGACAATATGAGATGAGCTTGTCCAACTGTGCAGTTTTTGTTTTAAGGAGTTGACTTCTACTTCTAAAACTGCTTTCTGCTTCTTAGTGTCCTCTAGGGAGTTAAGATAGTACCTAATGTCATTAGCTTGGTTAAAGGCAACTACTTCTGTTTCTCTAACCTGTTTGTTCAAAAGGTCTATCTTTTCCTTGTAACTGTGCTCATTTTGTTTTAAAACTCTATTAGCTTCAGTGCACAGTTCCAAATCCTTTACTAGGCTATCATTATGATCTAATACCTAGCAAATTTTAAATCTATGCTTTTTTAAATTTATTACAATCAAAACAAGCATGATTATTAAACAACTAGTCAGCAGTACTTACCTGAGATGTTGAAAAGGAATCAGCCATGCGTGCAGAATCTGTTGTCTCTGGTTCTGGTGATTCTGACGTTGATGTAGAGTTTTCTTCTTCAGGCAGGTGGTTGATCACAGGGCAGTGTTTTCAGAATTGGACATCGTGAGCTTTACTGCTATGTCTCCTCACTCACTACGGAATCATCATCTATGTCTTCCACACTAGCTATGTTGGACTCTCTCGGTGAGACAAACCGAAAGCTCCAGTCCTGTCCTTCATCTCGTTAGCAGTCAAGGCTTTAGGTTCCTTGCTTGATGAAGTAGAACTACTAGATGTGGCTTGTGTCACAGATTAAAGATGAGAAGGATGGATTTGCCATTACCAGTCTTCTTTGGCTTCACACACTCCCGTTTGAAATGCGCCTTCTCACCACAGTTGAAACAGGTTACCTTTAACTTCTCGAAGCTAAAGGTCGTGTCCTTGGTTGCAACAATTCTGTCCGGTCTTGGCAACTTTTTAGCTCGTCGGACAGCACTTGCCAAGGCCCATTTATTCCCATCCGTTCCAACTCTATCTCATCCACCTGTTCATAATCCTCATATGCCAGGTGGCAATTTCCTATCTTTCTAGCAATTAGTCCATCATAGGAGTGGACTACAGCAGCTAAGAGGTCCATGTGTTCTCTGGCCACCTCAACAGTCACATTACCGAAGTTATCGGTTTTCAATTTTGCTGCATTGGCTTCTGGTATAATATACTGGGTACCAGACGACCCTGACGTTTCGGACCCTAAAGTAGATGCTTGTGCTGGACTTGCTGAGCTTGAGACGAAGGCAGTCTGCAGTGGTGCTCTCCAGATGTCTTGGCCTGAGGAGTCGCGTTATAAAGCACCGGATTCTGATCATAGTTGGCCTTTTGGGCTCTATACTTCATCCTAAGCTCCTCCTATCTCAGCTTCAAAATGAAGTCATTTATGTCTAACTTCGAGAGCATCCCATTCTGTCTGAGATTTGAAACGAAGGAAGCCCATTTCTCTGGTAATCCATCTGTAAAGTTGGATACCTTATCCTCCATCGACGAGTTACTCCATGAGTGTGCATCTCACTCATCAAGTGGTAGAATCTGTCGATCATGTCGTCCAGGCTTTCCTTTCCCATTGAAGAGAAGTTTTCAAACTCCTTCTTCAAAGCTTTGGCCTTAATGGCCTTGAGTGAGGCATTTCCATCATACCCTTCCCCAACGCATCCCATAATTTCTTTGCTTGAGTATACTCTGAGTACTGATAGAAGATATCCTTCGGAATAGACTAGGTAAGCAAAGCGTAGACTTTCTTCTCAGCGTTGTGTTTCACCTTTTGTGCATCAGAAATGCCACTTAACGTAAGTTTGACACCGTCAGCTCCTACTGGCATGCTGTACCCCGACTCTATAGCCTCCCACAAATTTGTATCTACTCCATTTAAGTAGATTTCAAAACGTTGCTTCCATTGTGGGTAGTCGTCTAACGTGATAAGCTTTCGGGGTTATTATGAATTCCCACTTCGTTCTCCAATAGCAGTAGATTCTAAATACGAGTGTCTCTACTTGTTGTGTATGCTGAAAACTGGTCCTCCATTTCACTTAACTTTACTACTAAACAAACTGCTTATGTGTGCGAATGAAGGTATGCGATTGGGCTTATTCGTGCGATTGAACTAGGCGAATGGTTCAATCATGCGACTGAACTAATGCGGACGAGTTAGTCGGCCGAATGAACTAATGCGGTTGAACAGTTCGAATAGGGTTCTCAGTCGTACGAATGAAGGTACGAATGAGTCCAATCGTACGTTTGGTGAATGCGAATGAACTCAGTCGTGCGATTGAGCCAATCATGCGACTGAACCTGCTGAAGTTTGAAAATTCGTAGTTTAAACGTGTTTTGGCCGCAAAAACTCGAATTTTCACAAACCCTAATTGCCATATGCCGGAAAAACTAAACTTTATGGTCAGGAAACGTCTAAGACACCGTTTGACACAAAAGGATTGCGTTTTTAGTAAAAAAAACACATTTTTTGTATAAAACAATTGAATCAACACGTAATCAAGAGCCAAAGCTCTGATACCACTTGTTAGAGAATCGTGTACGAGACGATATACTACTGATTAACGTGTAAACCGAATCAAATAGTGCAGAATCCTATTTGATTGGAGATCCAATTAGTGAGAACGCGCATAGAGACAATTATGTAATTGATCTAACGTTAAGAATCGATTAGGAATCGATCTACTGCGATCTATGAACTTGGAGTATGATCTTAGAGGTCTCTGGACAGCTAGGGTACGTCTGGAGTCGAAGTGTGTTCAATGCTTTTGTTTTTCCACGAATTAGGTGGTATTTATAGGTTAAGGTTACTCATTCGGGCGACTGAACCATTTGTATGGTTCATTCGTGCGATTGAGCCATGCGGTTGATCCATTCGCACGATTGAGTGTTCAGTCGTGCGACTGAGTCAGTCGCATGAAGTTGTTCAGGCGTATGGACTATTTAGGCGCATAGACACTCAGTCGCATGGCCATTCAGACGCATGACCACTGTTGGGGCGCATGGTCCAGTCGGACGCATGAGAACTTCACTTAACTAAGTTTGAATGTATCATTATTATAACATTATGTATATCAATTCAAGCAATCACAAACCTATATAATCTAGTCAATATACGTTACACAACTCATTAATAAAATATTAAATATTATGAATCACAACCAAACATTTACATTTCATTAAGTACCCAAACATTACATAAGTGTAAGACATTAAAGACATATTAGATTAAGTTCAGAAACTAGGGACACATGTACCTACACATAACATACAAGTGAATTTCCATAAGTTTACAAGAATCAAACGTTTTATAAGTGCAACGATTATAAGGTAATATTTTTCACCCCAAAGTGTGAAAATATGAAAAAGGGGTATAGAAATACTCACATGGAAAACTCACAAGTATAGTGGTGGTTGTAGAGTATATAAGAAAACTTGAATGTCAAGAGTCAAAGGTGATGTCCTAAATGATAAAAAGAACAATAAATTGATGTTGGAATTCATTACATGAAATTAGGACGTTTAAAGAATGCTAAAAACGAAAGGTAGATTGAAAAAGGATTATTGCATCAATTTTAGATTTTGGACAGAATGTTTGGTATGTGTTTGATCAGGTTTTAAAAATAGAAAAAGGTTTCATAAAATTATACTTGAATAGTTCAAAGTCTCCTGAACAACTTTCATTCAGAAACAATTTTATGAAAAGATCTTTAAATAGGTCAAACAAGCAGCACAAGACAGAAGGTGCTGAAATGCGCACTTATCTTGTGAAGGCTATTTTTGAGTTGTCCGATTGAGTTTGAAGAAGTATAAACTGTCGTTAAAAAGGTAATTCAAAGAAATTAATATTGGAGTCTGCGTTTACTCAAATTTAGTTTTTATGATCAAGTTATGGTCGGTTGAAGTAAGATTATATTCTGCCAGAATTGTAGTAAGGCACTTATGTGCACTTTTAAAATCATTAAAGCATGAAAAGGGTTAGGAAATTTTATTATGTCAATATATGGTATATTATTCTTCATTTTAGTTATCAAAGTATTCTAAGAGTTTGGCTTAACCATCATTTAGAACAATAATTTTGTGGAATAACCGAATGCGGCGTCATAGCCGTCCATATGCAAACGGGATTCTTTGTTTATGTTAGTGTGTTATTAGCTTGATTTAGGAATGTTAGTGATTGTTATAAGGTTAGTGATTATTAAAATGTTAATGATCAAATGATGATGATTAAAATAAAAAGAGATTTGGTAGAAGAAAGAACAATAGTAAGAACATAAAGTCATGAGAACAATTGGATGTTAGGATGATTAAAACGTATAATATAAAAGCAATAAAAGATTACCTTAGTATTAAGAATTCTTGAAATTTCTTGTAAAATAAACTTCTTCAAATTGATCATAACCAATGTATGAAAGAAAGATATGATAGTAAGATTTTTAAAGAATGAGCAAATAAAAAGTGAGGCATAAGCCTTGCTTTTATACTTGAGGTTAGGAGGAGGTTATGAATGGTGTTAATGATGATTTATAAGTCTTTTAAAAGGGGGGTTATGATTTTGAAAAAAATATAAGATTAAATCAAAAATAGATAAAAGAATAATTACAATTTATTTTCTTATAAAATCTTTATAACTTTATAAGACTTGTAACTTTATAAGTTTATTAAAATTCATTTTATAACTTTATAAGTTTTAATAAAACTTTTCCATTTAGTTATTTATTGTAAAATGATAAATAAAGCTTTATATTTTTATGAAAAAAAATTATTTATAAAGTAAATAAATTATTATTCTTTGTTTAAATGATAAAATGAATAAAACAATTTTCAATATTGCTTAAATTGCACATTTAACGCGTTTGATTCAATAAAATAAATAAAAATTTTAAATATTAAAATTTTCATCGTATGAACGTTTAAAGTGCGTTCGGGTTTGGTTTCAAAAGTTTGAAATTTGACGGATGTTACAAATATTTTATTTATTCAACTTGTGTGACACACAAGATATTAACCTATGTTCCAATATATCCAAGTTCAAAACTAAGTAAAGCCAAAATCATGCCCGGGATAATTGCTAACGATCATCGAAGGTTCGTATTGGATGCTTAAGATATTCACTTCATATGCAACCTGACTTGTCCTACTCAGTCCGGGTCGTTAGTCATTATATGGAAGTCCAACTAAGATTCACGGTTTGGCATTTTAAGCATATTTTGAAGTACGTACAAGGAACGTAAAGTTTGAGTTAAAGTTTCAATGAAATGTGTCAAAAAAATAGTGGTTCTAGTGATAGTAGTTAGAACGTAGATTTGGATGATAAAAAAACAAAACAAATCATACATGTTTTTTATTTAGGTTACTCACCTTATATGTGTTTTCACAAAAACTAACCACGACGGGAATATACTCTTTTGAGGTCGAATTCATGGCATGGCACTTATTACGGCCACTTGTCAAACAATATGGCTTCAAGACTTGTTGAAGGGGATAACGTGCTAAGGCCGACAAAACGTGATTGACTATACGGAATGATTATTGTTCCGTTATAGCTCTTACAAAAAAACATTTTTAAACAGTAAAAGCAAACACATACAAACCCAATACCGACCATTTTATCCGAGAAGAACAACGAACAAACATCTTAACCAAACCGCTAGAAAGAATTTAATTTAAAGAGATGAGAAGTATGATCAATGTTGAGGACCTTTCTAATTCCGACTCGGAAATTAAGTATGATCAATTTTCATAAAAAAACTTTATCTCCGCACATGACTCCTAAAATTTGATTTTTTTTAAATTATTGCAACATAATGTATTAAGATTTTTCTACACATTTAGATATGTGCTTGTGGAAATTGATTATGACTGGTGAAATATTAGATTCCACATGAAATGCCTAGCAATGAAAACCACATATGAGCATAATTTCACAAACATTGAAGAACCATTGTTACTTACAAACATCCTTTTCTTATGCTTTTAATTTTCTTACAAATATCCAAACATTTTCACCAACAAGGACACTACCAATTCACAATAGATTCAATTAGCGACACATTGGAAACCATTGCAAACCCAAAGCCATATCACAAACAAACCAGCACAAACCATCAAATCCATAGATAAAACCACCATCACTTGTTTGTTCCAAACCCTTTCCACCCTTAAAACGTGGTCGTCCGATATAACATCACACTTCTCTTCATCCAATCCCTCTTTGTTACCCCTCACATAAAACAACTTCTTCCTCTTAACAGAATCATCCAAACTCTCTACGTGACAATCTTTGAAACCCGCGAGCCATGATATCATATCATGTTTTAAGTTTGAGCCCACGAGTTTATGAAACATGGGGCCCAATTCTCCTTGGAAACAATGAGAAGATAAGATACACTGATCCGTCGCATCAGAACTGCAGTTATCTATCGTACGAATAAACATATTTTTACGCACTTGAGAAACAATAAACACTTGTGTTTCTCGAGTGATTCATTGAAGATTCCAAAGTACACAAAAGGATCATAGATGAAGAACATGTAGGTTTTGCCATGAGCTGTGTGTGAGAAGACTGAATGGAATGCGGGCGTTCTCTCAAGACATTTCGTCGCTAAATCGTGAAGTTTAGAGTCTTTCGAGTCGAATTCAGCAAGGATGTAGTGTCTTTTGCAATGCAGAAATACAAGATTGATTTGGGGCTCCAGTTCATCTTTCAAATGGAGTTGATATTCATTGGTGTTAATTATTTATCTTGAATGATAATGGCATATGGATGAACAATTTCTTGCAGCATAGGCTACATCGTCTATAAATGCATGATTATTCTTTGCATTTGGAGTTGGGTTTTGTAAGTGAAAAGATGGATACTTTTCGCCTAATTCACGTAACAAATGTTCAAAGATTGTTGCAACTGAGAGACGATTTACGGCTAGAAAATGTTTTTTATTTTCTAAAAAAATGTTTCAACAAGTTATCTACTAACACTATATTGGAGTCAAAACTGCAACGATTTCGAATTTTCCCAAAATAAAAAGCAGATAGAGACCACAAAATTGTGGCATAACTGTCGTGAATAGAACCTTAAAAATAAAAACAAAAGGGAAAATTAAAAATATAATGGAATATATTCTATAAAATTCAAAATAAATATTGAAAAATAAAACTATAGTTAAATCATGAAAACGTGAAAATCGTTCAATTTCATTTATTTTTTTTGTTTTTTATTAGACTTTCATAAGGTTTTTGAATTTTCGGTTTATACGGAAATATGTGCTTAATAGAAAATATTATTAAACATACTTCTTTTTCTTTCTAAGTATACTTTTTTGTAACTTTCATTTGCTTTTTAATTTTTGATATGATCTTTTAACGTTTATTGTACATTCTTAGCTTTGATTTTAATTTTTTTAAATTGTATTTCATTTTTTTAATTTATAGAGAAAGATGTGCAACTGATCCCTATGATTTGATCATATTGCAGATTAAATCTTTAGATCATTAAAAACTAATGAACACAAAAGATGAAGATTAAACTTTCAACTAACTCTTTGTTAGGACCGTTTACGTAGGGAGTACTAACTGATTCTACGCGTATACCAACTCAAATAGTGCGGAATCCTATTTGATTGACGATCCAATCAGGGAGAACACAGTTAAGATCAATCTAACGATTAATGAAACGTTATAAATGTTTAGAACACGATCAACTGTGATCTATGAAGTTGGAACAGGTTTTCTTGAGTCTCTGGACGGCTAGGGTATGATTATGTGCGTAGGTATTCAAATTCGCATGTTTTTCCACGAATTAGGTGGTATTTATAGGTTAGGGTTTTTCATTCGTGCGACTGAACCATTAGCATGGTTTAGTTGTGCGATTGAAGCATGCGATTGATCCATCCGCATGACTGAAGGTCCAGTCGTGCGACTGAGTCAATCTTATGTCTCAATCGTGCGACTGATCCAGTCTCCTGGTTCAGTCGTGCGACTAGTCCATTAGCATGAAGTATTCCATGCGTATGGTCCATTAGCATGGTCCATTCGCATGAGAACTTCACACGATTAAGTTTGAACATGTTTCTCAATCATTATAGACTAAGAATTATGTAAACAACCACAAACCTAAATAGTTAGTTCAGTATACATTATCACACAATAAACAATGAAATATTAAACATTATATGCATCAACCACACATTGTATTTCATTCATACCCATTCAATTACTTATATGTAAGACATGAAAGACATTTTACATTAAGCTCCTAAACTAGGTACACATGTATCTACAAACTCCCCCTTGGACCTAGTTTACATCATTGTCTAACATTTTTCATTAGCTCTTTAAACTTCTTGTACTTATCCTCTCTTGTAGCTCCAGCATGTATCTCAAATGCAAAACAAAGCCTTATAACATTTTGAAACTGGAGGGCTTGTACAATGTCTTGCGAATCATAGAATAGTGGCCACTTGTATAAAGTATAAACATCATCAGCAAACAAATTGGTCAGCCACATAGGGTCAAATACCCGGATAGAATCCGTTTGGCTCTCCTTCTGTAAGACTATGACCGTTTCACCTGTTCTCCAATCGTAGTACCACCAAGTGAAGTCCTGTGGCATTTCCCTTAGAGGGATTCTTGACATTGTGCGCGAAGGACTCCACTTCAGCACTATCTTTGGCTTTCCAGTAATGGGATCAACTTCAGACCGTCTGATGTACCTCGTCGGTTGTTGAGGTATGAAGTTAACCCACCTGGTGTGGTACTCTTTCCTTAAAGCAGCCTCAAACCAGCCCGACATTTTCTTTGGATTAGCATATAGCAACTTTAGGCGTGCCAGCCGGTTGATCTTAAACCAAGTAGAGTCTTTAGATCGTGTGGGAATCTAAAGTACTCTATACCCTTTTCTCTCTTCACGGAATACATATTTAGATCCTCAAAATAAGCCCATGCGATGATTTTGCCTGACACCTTTAAGTGTTTCTTGACTTTGTACAGCTTGGTGTAGACATTAGGCTTTTGTGCAGTGTGCATGGCTCGGATCTCAGCAAAACATGCTGCCCATTCAGCCTTTTTGATGTTGACATCAACGTCCGAGGCTTTGGATTGATCCTTATTCTTCTCGGACTCTTGCTCCATCTGATCCAGTTTTTCAAACGTATCACGGACGAGAGTATCACCCAGATTGGGGACTACATTTCCCTCTCTGTCAGCATACTCTGGATAATGGTCATCTGTGATGTCCTCGATCTCTATTTCATCTATGTCATTGAGCTCATCATCACTTGTAACTTCAACAGTAGGAGCGTCCTTGACAATCTCGTCCGGGTTGAGCCAGAACATCTCAGCAAGCTGGTCATCAGTAAGGTCATGAATGATTTCTCCTTCTTTAGGAGTATAGCTTACAGACCTTCTGACTATCCCTTGCAAATCAAGAATCATTGTAAGTTGAGATTTGATTTGCTGAAGCGGAGTAACATCATACTCATCTTGCTGAGATGATTGATCTGCTTGATTTAAACATGTAACACATCACTTGTTAGTAATTAATCAAGACAATCAAACATTTGATAAAGATATATAAACATTAATTACATAATATTAATACAAGATTCAAGTATACAAAGTTTTCAAATACATAAATATCTAATCATTACTTTTTCCATGAATAGTAGGCGCGTCAGTAGGTGGGGCGGAAGATGAGGCTCCTTGGTCTTGATTTCTCTTTATGCGTCTCTCTTGACCCTAAGCTGAGGTAGATGCAGCTGCATCTCCTTCATCATCATCATCATCATTTTGCCTTTCCCTTGTCTCTTCATCATCACTGGCCTCATCATCATCACTATCATCATCATCATCATCATCATCATCATCATCATCATCATCATCATCATCATCATCTCCTTCTCTTATCTTGAGTGGCTCATCCTTTGATCCCTTGAGCTTGAGCATGATGGTCTTGTTTGTAGCCTCTAACTCCCCAATCCTCTTAGCTAATTGGTCATTTTGCTCCAGGAGTTGGCTATTTCCTGAGCTTTCTTTGAGATTTGTTGTGCTTAGGTAGCATTAAGCTCCGCAAGCTGTCGTAGTTAAGCAGCTCTCTTTTCATCAGCAGCCAACAACTTCATCACCATTCGTTGAGTGCTGACAGCTATTCCTCTACCCTAATGGGGGACAGAGATGATCCTGTGGTGAATGATGGGTGGGATGATGGTCCGGCTTGGTGACTGGTGGTGGTTGTGGTGGCAGTGGTGAATATGGCTGGTGGTATATGAGTGGGTGACGAAGGGTAGGATGTAGTGGTGGTGGATGGGAATGTGGTAATGGTGGTTATGGTGGTAGCTATGGTAGATGTGAATGTGGTGGTGGTGGCTGTAGTGGTGGCAGTGGCAGTGGGAGTAGATGTGGTCAATGTGAATCTCTGCCTCTTCCCCTTTTTGCTATATGGGTGAGCCATTCTCTTCCTTCTTGAGCCTTTAGACACAGTGGCTCCCCCTTGGTTGATAGGTGGGTCTGGGGTGTAAGATGGATCAGTAGAAGCCTCCCCAGACTCACCCTTGCGTCCACCTACCACCCTAATCCCTCATTCGGTGGCAACCACCCTGCTCTTCATCATCCTCCTCCTCGTCATCAGGACAGAAGTCCTGATGGAATCCAGACGTATCCGCTTCTCCGTGAGTGGATGGTGGAGGTGTAACATCTGTGGTGGTGGCCCTAGATTGGGTAGGGCCAGTGTCTCCACCATCACCACTATCATCATCATCATCCGAGTCATCGGATGGTAGAGCAATTTGCTCAACGTCCAAGTCACTATCATCGTGGCGCCACTTCCTCCTTCCCGGCGCCACGTAATCTTCCGGGCCAAATGCCCAAACAACCTTCTTACAGGGGGCTTCACACTGCTTCCCCTTGTACACCTTCATCCTCCCAAGGGTGGTGTCATCCATCACCTCTACATCACAGCGTTGTCCTTCTCCTTAGGTAGTGGTGGAAGCTTCTCATCTATAATCAACTGCAGAATCGAGGGTACATACAAAAGCTCTCTTTTCCTTTAGCATCTAGGTTCTCGGTCATGTATGTAAAAATCATATTGGAGAAGCTGAAGGGGTGGTTTAGTACCAGTGCCACGTAGGTATTCTGGATTTGGTCAGAGAGGTCATCGAATCCACCCCTCCTCGATGCAATGCACTTGAGAATGACGTGTGCTAAGTACTTAAGCTGGGGACACAAGTTGCTTTTGTTCAGCACCCTTGCATTGATGTCCCTAGAGTATTTCATCCTGAGGAAGCATCCCCGAACAGTCAAGGGGTGTAACCTGGTTGGGTGAGCAGCATCATCACCCAGATCCAGAACACGTCGGAGGACTACTGCTGTGACCTCTATCTCATGTCCAAAAATGCTGCTGTGTATGCCGTAAGGCTCAGTGGATCGGTCTACTGATGCACCTTTCCAGAAGGCCTGCTGTATAGACCGGTAGGTGTGCATGGTGCAGATATAGCCCGGTAGATCCTAGATCTCCTCAGAAATGCAATGATGTCAGCAAAATCTGTATCATTCCTGGTAGTGGCATCCAGATGAGCACAAATGTTGTGCTTGGTGTTAATGATCCACTTCTCTGCCATGTTTCTATAACACAAGCCACATAAACATTAGATTTGTCCATAACAGAAACAATTGAGTCTTAAACTGTCTTGAAATCAGTCTGGTTCAATCATGCGATTGAACCATACGATTGAGTTCAGTCAGGTGACTGAGTATGCGTCTGACTTCAATCGGGCGACTGAGTGTGCGACTGACTTCAATCGGCAACTAAGCCTGCGTCTGAGCTTAATCGGGCAACTAAGCCTGCGGCTGAGTTCAATCGGATGATTATGCTCATACGCCTAATTCATTCAGCCGATTGTATCCTTCACCCAATTCAATCATGCAATTGAAGTTCATTCGGAGTGACCAGTCGTATACATCTCTGTTCAACACCTTAATCCTGAATCTAGGTACAAACTAGAAGCTAAACGTTGTGGTTAGGTTCTTTAGACTCGCAGGAACCCTAATTGTCACATTAAGTCTTTATTTTTAACCAATTTTCACGTTTATACAATATGTTTGTTGGTTATTACTCATTTCTAGATTTTAAACACTTAGGGCCTGTTAGGGTTTATTTTCAACACGCATTTCATGGGATTTGGGTTGGTAATTACCTGTAGATGATGTAACAACTCGTTAGTAACACAGTGGTGAACAGAAATCGATTTAATCAAATTTTGGTAGAGTGTCACTACATTCGGGCGATTTTAGGGCGATTGAGGGGTGATGAAGATATGCGACCGACTTTAGCCCTATTTATACTGAGTCTGGTTTCAATCGGGCGACTGGATCCATTCACACTCTTCATTCGTGCGATTGGAGCTTAGTCGTGCGATTGGCTCCGTCGGTCACCTTCAGTCGCCCGACTAGGTTTCAGTCGTGCGACTGACTCATTCGGTCACCTCCATTCGCGCGATTGGTTCATTCTGATGAACCAATCATATGGCTTGGCCCATGCTGATGGTCCAATCGTACAACTGGTCCATACTTGTATTTTAGTCGTGCGATTGGGCTCATAATCGTATGACTGGTCCATACTCATGATCCAGTCGTGCGAATGGCTCATACTTATGAGTTTGACTTTATAAACATTCATACACTTAACTCTTTTACTTATTGATAATACATTTTAACCATTGATCATCTCAGGCATGACCATTTAAATTTAGAAATTTTTTGATCACCTAGAAGTGATCAGTTTAATAACAAAACAGTTTGTCACCTCAGACGTGACCCTTTTACATTTGAAGACCCCATTTGTCACCTCAGACGTGACCTTTTAGTGAGTGATTCCCAATTGACTTCCGATTCATAGTCCGACATTTACCAACTAAATTAATTGAAAGTAACTAATTAAACAACTAGAAATAAAACAAAGTTAAAAACATAATTTTGTATTTTTGTGTGAGGTTGAAATCCTAAGATAAGTATCTACTAGATTTTTCTTGGACAGTATAGCGTCTAGTTACTTTGATCATAACTGGAACAATTCGTTATGAAATCATACAGGTTTATCAAATCATTTGGGACATTTTACCAAAGCCTTTTGATGCTAGATTCTTGTTTTCATCCAGATTCATTAGCAAGTTTAGGAAATCATACTAGAACTACAAGATGCACACATCGATTTTGACTTTCGAGAGTTGCAGCTCACGATGATTGTCAGTATACTTGTCTTCTTAAATCAATACACAGATTTTGACACATATTGGTGATGATTTAAGGTTTAATTATTTCAACAAGCATTTGTGGATCTCACGCTTATATGGTAATCAACGTTCCTCAGGAGATGTTTGAGCGGTCTACGGGTAGCATTCAAGAAGAAACTATTCTAGAGATTTCAAAGAGATGCTAAGCCTCAGGATAGTGCCACCGCATAGCAGAGAGGCGCAAACAACAATGAATTCTAGAATATTTAGGTTATGCTTATCCTCAGGTCAGTGCCACCGTACAGCAGAGAGGCACACAACCTATCTTCTTGTTTGAGCAATTATATTCTTTTTGCATAGATCTCACCAACAACATAGGTTATTAGCTTGATTGATTTTTTCATTTTTCATGTGCTTTGCTCATTTTATGGTCATCCGCACACATTTGTGGCATTTATTTTGCTCGTCACCCCTTATTGGAACTTTGTTGATTGTGTTAACCATGTATAAGATGTTAACCCACAACTTGTTGAACAACTTAGTTTGAACTTGAGATCACCAACGAGGTCTACTTATCTATTGTGTTGAATCTACCGACGTATCATCTAATGGTCTAGTAACCTCTAGGTCTACTTTCTTCGTGTTACCTTAGTAACAGCTAGTTTTACTATCATTTTTCCTTTTATTGTTGCTTAGACTTCTCAGACTTATAATTCGAATTTTGCATCTTAAACAATTTCATTCTTTTAAAGTCCCAAACTCTTTGTTCCTGTGTACTATCATATTCCATAGACATTGAATCAGTATCACAGATATGATCTCATTTCTATTAGCTAGACTGTCCTCCTCTCTTGTTTTTTTGAGTACTAAATTAAACAACTAATTTAATACTAATTTAACCTATTCTCCCCCTAAGACTCTAAAACCAAAAATGTTTTTGCGTTTAGAATATTAATAGGTGAAGAAATAAACTAAAATAAAAGAAAATAAAATAAAAAATAAACAATATGTCTACTTGTCGGACTAAGTACTATCATCGTCTGAAATCACTTCGCTTTTCTTTTTAACGCTGTTGACCTCTAACATATATAAAAAACGTGGTTTATCAAAGCTTTTGTGTAGATGTCAGCACGTTGAAAATCTTATTAATTTTAACAACATCGATTAAATTCTTTTCAAAACAATCATGTATAAAGTTATATTTAATGCCGATGTGTTTGGTCTTAGGATGTTGGACCGGATTTTAGTTACGGATATAGCAATAGAATTATCAACAAATATAGGAGTGTTAGAGAATTTTAAACCGTAGTCCCGCATTTGCTATTGAATCCAAATGATTTGTGAACACCAGCGTGCAGCAGCAACATATTCAGCTTCACAAGTTGATAGAGCAACTGATGTTTGCTTCTTACATTGCCACATGACTAATTGTCTCCCAAAGAATTGACATCCTGCTGATGTTGACTTGTAGTTCATTTTGCAGCCGCCATAATCCGAGTCACAGTACGCTGTAAGCTCAAAGTCATCATCATGAGGATATCACAATCCAAGTGTTAGAGTACCCTTCAAATAACGAAATATCCTTTTTACGCCTATGAGATGGTTGACTTTTGGTTTTGCCTGATATTTGGAACAAAGACACGTCGCGTACATGATATCAAGTCTTGATGCAGTGAGGTACATAAGGGATCCGATCATTCCTCGGTACATAGTGGCATCTACCATATCACCATTTTTGTCGGGTGCTACGTCATGGTCTGTAGCAAGTGGAGTCCCAGCTGCGGAAGCATTCTCCATATCGAACCGACTTAGAATATCACCTACATACTTGGTCTGATGTAGAAATATGCCCTTTGGTGTCTTATCCACCTGTACCCCAGAAAGAACTTCATCTCTCCCATGGCACTCATCTCAAATTCAGATTTCATAACTGCTTCAAATTCTTTACATAGTTCTTCATTTTTGGAACCAAAGATTATGTCATCAACATAAATTTGAACAAGCAGTAAGTCACCATCCTTTTCTTTGATGAACAGTGTACAGTCAATCACTCCTCTGCGAAATCCGTGTTTCACAAGATGAGTCGAGAGTTTTTCATACCATGCTCTTGGGGCTTGATAGAGCCCATAGAGAGCCTTGTCTAGTTTGTAAACTCTGTCCCAATGATACGGATCCTCAAATCCTTCGGGTTGATTGACGTACACTGTCTCCCGGATTTCAGCATGAAGAAACGCACTCTTTACATCCAGTTGATATACTTTAATCTTCATGTAAGATGCATAGGCTAGGAAGATACGGATTGCTTCCATTCTCACCACAGGTGCAAAGACTTCATTGTAATCAATCCCCTTGACTTGTCAAAATCCTTGAACTACAAGTCGAGCCTTGTTTCTGATTATGACCCCTTGGTTATCTTTCTTGCATTTCAAGACCCATCTGGTGCCAATGACCTTAGCACCTTTAGGTCTATCCACCAGTGTCCATACACCTAACTTCTTGAACTGAAGAAGTTCTTCTTGCATGGTACTCACCCATGCCTCGTCATTAGGGCTTCACTGACATATTTTGGCTCAAATTGAGACACAAAACATCGATACGCACCATCGTGAAGATATCCCTTTTCCATTACCGAGGCATAATCTGCGGAGTATAGCTGATTTCTTGTTTGAACTCCTAATCTTACATCTCCAATAACATTGTCTAGAGGATGATAAACATTTAAGCGTGATCCAGGAGTGGTGGGTACAACTACCTTATGATCCAAATTGTGAACAGCAGGTTCGGTAGCTGAGGCAGTAGGAGTGTGAGGTTCTAAAGTGTTAGAGGCATCAACATCAGATGCTAGTGTACTTGAAGTAGTAGGAACCTGTTCCTCCTGATCCACTTGATCATTCTCCACATCTTCATCATATGAGGAAGAGTCACTTACTTCCAGTGCTCCCCTTGAATGATTAGAAGACTCACCTTGTGAACCTAATGTTGTTGAGTCTTGTGATGGTGTGTTTAAGACATCCTACATCATTTGGTTGCCAACTCATCTTCAGGAGGGGAGAGAAGGACGTTGAAGGACTTAAAGAATCCATCATAATCGGAAAAAATGAGGGTCCTTTGCTAGCTGGGGGGTGGTGTATCTCTAAATGTCGACGTTGCACCACACTTCTACCTGACCTGTTGAGTTGTTGTAAACTCTCTTATTCGGTTTGTTGTATCCTAGAAAGATTCCTTCTTCAGCCTTCTCACTGAACTTCCCTGACTAAGTTTTCTTTAGAAGAGTACATGGTGCTCCAAACGGTTAGAGGTACTCTATATTAGGTTTACATCATTGTAATAACTCGTAACACATTTTACCATGACACTTGACCACCAGGATTCGATTTAGGGTGTAACATGCATTGGCAACTGCCTCATTCCAGAATTGAATGGGCAGTTTTGAGTCTGCTAGCATTGTCTGGGCTGTCTCTATCAGGCTGCGATCCTTTCTCTCAGCAACTCCATTCATTTGAGGAGTGTAGGCAGATGAGAACTGGTGCACAATTCCTTTTTCTTTGCAGAATGCCTCCATCCATTGGTTCTTGAACTCGGTACCGTTGTCTGAGCGTACTTGTCGTACCTTCAGCTTGCAGAGTGACTCCAGTGTAGTTACCAGCTCTTTGAATGATTCAAATGTCTCTGATTTTGATTTCAAAAACATCACCCAAGAGAATCTTGAGTAATCATCCATAACTACATAGCAGTACAAGTCGCCAGCAATGCTCCTCGTACTGACTGGACCAAACAGATCCATGTGTAGAAGCTCAAGAGGCAACTCAATGGAATTAACTTTCTTAGCCTTATAAGCTTTCTTGGTCTGTTTTCCTTTCTTACAAGTGACATATAAATCCGGTAGTTGTAAGTTCTTAATGTTTACGCCACACACTAGATCATTCTAGATCGAGTGGTTCATCTTCTGGGGATTTATGTGTCCCATTCTCCTATGCCAGGAGATGGAGTCTTTCTCTGTTGCCTTTGACAAGAAGCATTATACTTGATGATCAGTTATGGAGGCCTTTGATAGATCCAAGACATATAAATCATTATATCTTGAAGCTGACATTAAGACTTGGTCCTCCGGGATTACATAATCCTTCTTCAACACATAACACTTCTTGTTGTCAAAGACTACCTTAAAGCCTTTGTCACAGATTTGGGATATAGAAAGCAAGTTATTTTGAAGTTATTGTACATAGTTTACCTTATCAAACTTCACTTTTTGGTTTCTCACTTATCCTTGAGCTATGATGTAGCCTCCATTATTTCCAGCAAACGAAACGTGTCCTCCTTTAATTTGTTTGACGTTTGAAAGGAGAGACAAGTTCCCAGTCATGTGCCTTGATGCTCCTTATCAACAATCCAGGTATTTGTAGAAGCACTATAGCGGACACCATGCACATTTGAAGGAAATGATTAGTTTAGGTTAAGGACCTAAGCCTTAACTGGCTTGGGTGACCAAAGGCATCACACATCATAAATTCTACCCACTGTTCATTAGAAGGTGAGGGCAGGTCTGTTTTCTTCTTGTTCTCATTATCAACACTGAACTTAGTTTTTCCTTCCATAAGACAGTTTTGTGTAAGACCTGTTTGTGATAAACAAACGACTAGCTTACAGTTTGAACTTTATGTTCACTAATCCTTTTTGGTGGAGTAATAGAGCTCCATTTCAAAGAACTTGGTTTAGTGTCATGAAGTTCAACTTTCTTCCTTGGTGTCTGATAGTAAGGACAATGAGAAGCAATGTGTCCATACTTTCAACAGTTGTAAGCATGATCTACTTTCAATATGTTGGTGAAATGGTTTTTATGGGGAAGTATGTGACACATGTGTAACTTTAGGTTGTTTAGGTTTTGACACTTCGTTAATAAAATTCATGGTTTGAGCCTTTTTAGCATCTTTAACTTTTTGTTTATTTGGACTAAGACATGGTGCACGTGATTGGTTAACTTGTTTAGTCTTTTTGGGTTTTATGAGACATGTGAACCTGACTTTATCTTAACCTCTTCAAATTGTTTATCCAAATTAATAGTAGGCAACTTACCTTTAGGTTGAAAAGTGGCCTCCTTCTGTTTAGTGACAGATTCCTCTGATTTACTCGTGGAATCTGGATCACTAACTAAAGGAGTGGACACCACATGATCCTTGATAGGGTTGTTATTTACTGGTCTACATTTAGCATTTAACACTATCTCATGTGGTGGTAGAACCACTTTGTATCCCAGCCCCTCTCCATTGTTTCGTTCTCTCACTAAGTGTTGTACTATATGAGAAGAACTTGTCCAACTGTGTAGTTTTTTTTTTAATGAGTTTACTTTGACTTCCAAAACTACTTTTTCTTTCTTAGTTTCTTCTAGGGAGTTTAAATAGAACTTTATGTCTTTGATTGGTTAAAAGCATCAGCCTTGGTTTCCCTTAGTTGTTTATTTAAAAGCTCTATTTTTCTTTGTACTGTGCTCGTTTTGTTTTAAAATTCAGTTAGCCTCTGTGTACAGTTGCAAGTCATTTACTAAGCTATCATTGTGATCTAATAACCTAGCAAATTTTGAATCTACGCTATCTCTAAATTTATTACATTCATACACGCATGATATCAAAAAGTTGGTCTGTGGTACTCACCTGAGAAGGTTCGATCGAATCAGCCATCATCGTAGAGCTTGATTGTTCGGGTGCTGGTGATTCTGAACATGTTGTTCTTGGACCATCTTCATTCAGGTGAGTGACCATAGTAGCAGTATCTTCATGATTGACATTACTAGTTCAACTGCTATATCACCTTCACTTGCAGTGTCATCATCCAAAACTCAACATTTGCAATGTTGGACTCACCCGAGGAAACAAAACGAAAGGTCCAATCTTGACCTTCGTCATCCTGTGCAGTCAAAGCTTTAGGATCTTTGCTTGATGATGCAGCTTCACTTGTGGGTTTGTGTTTGTGGTTGAATGATAAGAAAGGATTACCGTTATCTGTCTTCTTGGGCTTCACACATTCACGTTTGAAGTGCCCCTTTTCTCCACAGTTGTAATATGTAACTTTGGTTTTATCGAAACCAAAAGTAGTATCCTTAGTAGCTATCAAGTTCTATCCAGTCTTCTTCACAAACTTCTTGGCTCTACGGACAACACTAGCCAATGCCCACATAATGTCCATTCTTTCCAATTCATTCTCATCCACCTACTCATAATCCTCATCAGCCAGATGACAATTTCCGATCTTTCCTGCAACTAGACCGTCATAGGAATGAACAACTGCAGCTAAAAGGTCCATATGCTCCTTTGCAACCTCCACAGTGATATTCCTGAGATTCTTGGTCTTCAACTTTGTCGCATTTGATTCAGGTACTATATATTGGGTGCTAGATGACCCAGACATTTCAGATCCTGAAGTAGAGGCTTGCAGAGGAGCTGCTGAACTTGACACAAAAGCAGTTTGAAGTGGTGCTCCTGAGCTTTTTGAGGTGGAAGTTGAATTATATAGTGACGGGTTTTGATCATAAGATCCTTTCTAAGACCTGTACTGCATCCTCAATTCCTCATCCCTTAGTTTTAGGATGAAGTCGTTTATGTCTAATTTGGCCAGCAAATTGTTCTGTCTCAAATTAGATACAAACGAGTCCCACTTCTCTGGCAGTCCATCGGCGAAGCTTGAGACCTTATCTTCCATTGACGTTGTAACCCCATGAGTGTGCAACTCACTCATTAAATGGTAGAATCGGTCATGTCATCATCCAAGCTCTCCTCGCCCATCGATGAGAAGTTACCGAACTCCTTTTTCAAAGCTTTCGCTTTTAGGGCTTTTAACGATGCATTCCCGTCGTATCGTTTTTCCAGAGCCTCCCATAATTTCTTTGCCTGCTTATTCTCAGAAAATTGGTGAAATATATCCTTAGGTATCGACTGAATCAACAGAGCATAGACCTTTTTCTCAGCATTGTACTTCACTTTCTGGCTATCAGTCATGCCGCCTAGAGTAAGTTTGACGCCATCAGCACCAACCGGCATACTATAACCAGTCTCGATTGATTCCCACAGATTGGGATCAACACCATTTAGATAAATTTCAAACCTTTGCTTCCATTGTGGGTAATCGTGTAACGTGATAAGCTTAGGCGGCTTATTGTGATTCCCAATCTCGTTTTCCAGAAGTAACATGTTCTGGATACGCGAGTCCCTACTTGCAGTAAACACCAAGTCTGTTCTTCCATTTCTATATACTTCAGAGTTAGAACAAAATATATAACTGTGTGAATGGAGAGATGCGATTGGGTCATCGTGCGGATGGACTAATGCGGATGGACAATCGTGCGATGAATCAATACGGATGAGTCAATCGTGCGATTGAGCAGGTGCGGTTGAACAATGCGAATTGGGTGTTCAGTCGTATGAATGGATGGGCGACTGAGTTCAATCGTGCGTATGGGAGGTGCGATTGAGTTCAGTCGTGCGATTGAGCCAATCGTGCGACTGAGGCTGCTGGATTTGAAAATTCGAAGATTTTGGCACTTTGACACAAAAAATACGATTTTTCACAAACCCTAATCTGTCGTAAGCCGGAAAACATAAACTTTTAGACCTGGAGACACTGAAAAACACTATTTTACCAAAAAAGATGGTGTTTTTGACCAAAAACGTGAGATTTACACCAAAAACGATTGAATCACACGCAAAATCACGAGCCAAAGCTCTAATACCACTTGTTAGGACCATTTACGTACGGAGTACTAACTGATTATGCACGTATACCAACTCAAATAGTACGTAATCCTATTTGATTGGTGATCCAGTCAGGGAGAACACAGTTAAGATCAATCTAACAATTAATAAAATGTTATGAATGATTAGAACACGATCAACTGTGATCTATGAACTTGGAACATGTTTTCTTGAGTCTATGGACGGCTAGGGTACGATTATGTGCGTAGGTATTCAAATTCTTATGTTTTTCCATGAATTAGGTGGTATTTATAGGTTAGGGTTTTCCATTCGTGCGACTGAAGCTAGCAATTGATCCATCCGCATGACTGAAGGTCCAGTCGTGCGACTGAGTCAATCTTATGTCTCAATCGTGCGACTGATCTAGTCTCCTGGTTCAGTCGTGCGACTGGTCCATTAGCATGAAGTATTCATGCGTATGGTCCATTAGCATGGTCCGTTCGCATGAGAACTTCACACGATTAAGTTTGAACATGTTTCTCATCATTATAGATTAAGAATTATGTAAACAACCACAAACCTATATAGTTAGTTCAATATGCGTTATCACACAATAAACATGAAATATTAAACTTATATGCATCAACCACAACATTGTATTTCATTCATACCTATTTAATTACATACATGTAAGACATGAAAGACATTTTACATTTAGCTTCTAAACTAGATACCATGTATCTACACTTTTAAATATTTCGACTAAATTTATGCTTTTTAAAATCTAAGGACTAAACTTGCAATATGATAACCATATCCTCCATTATTACAATCTTCTCTTATATAAATTCTACACCAAAATAGTAACATATTATTCAATCATACTATAGACATAAGGTTATTTTAATATACTCTAATAAAAATAAAGTCTAAAAATATGTGAGATGATTATAGATTTTTAAAATATCAATCTCATATCATTATCTCTTCGTATTAAAACAAACATATATATTAATATTATAATATCTTGCTTTTATACGGTGTGGAAAATAAAAAAATTATTGAAAAAACTACTTTCTTGCGAACACACACTTTGAGGTCGCTAAGATAAACAAGAAAACTCGACTAGGCTCAAATCAATTTCTAAACGAGCCTAGCTCGGGCCCTCTTGACTCGGCTCAGCTAGACTCGTTTACACTCATACATAAACGTTTCTAGGGTATCTAATAAAATAAATTTTTATTGCTACTTGTCATTCTTTTAACTCACTTTTTTACATCTTATCATTTCTCTAGACATCTACATTTAATATTCCTTTTAAAAGGTTATTCTAGTAATTTAAACATTCATATCAATTTATCTTTCTTATTAAAATGAATTTCACAATCAGAGTAATTACAAATAAAAATTTTAAAAAACATGAACTTTATAAAAAAATAATTTTTTATAAAAATTTGAATGCTTAAAAATAAAACTATTTAGATAATAGAGTTAAAATAGTATAATTATTTTATTTCTTGAACTATTATATATATATATATATAGATATATATATATATATATATATATATATTATATATATATATATATATATATATATATATATAATTTTAATTATATTTTATATTAAAATATTATATGGTAATTATTCGTGTTTATTATTAATTATAATCTGTTTAATTAATGAATTTTAAGTTATCGATCTATCTATCTAACTATCCATCTAAAAAATTAAAATAAATGTGACGTAATTGTTAGCCTCATCATACTAATTTTCTCATTTCTGTATATTATTAATAATAATATTAAATACTAATAATATAACTCATACCATTTTTAAATTAAAAATATATAATTTAATAAATTAAAAACCTATTTTCTATTAAAATGTACTTTTTAAAAAGAATAATTTTATAAATACTCAAATGCAATGAATTTTATTCTATAACAAAAAATCATTTTTCTAGAAACAAAATATTTAAAATTCACAATTCTTTTATAAAACAAAAGTTTAAGAAAAAAATATTATTGTTTATTTTACTTAAAGTAACTATTTGTACGCAATTATAATATTATTTTATTTTCAAACATTATTTAGAATGTATAAAATTTATTACTATTATTTAATATTTTATTTATCAATATATATAATACACGGAAACTAACTTAGTATATAAAATAAAATCTAGACACATATCATCATTTTAGATCATCTAATAATTGGTTTTCTCGTCTTTCTCTCTCTCTTCACAAATAATAAGAATATTAGAAAGAATTTTTTATGTATTTTTTATATTTAACTTGTGTATTACATGAGATTTTAACTGTGTGTGTATGTATATAATATATTATACTAATAAAAAAGTTTTGAATTGCCACTTGTCATAATATCATATCTTCTAATCCTAATTTTCCCGTTTCTCTTTCATATTAAATATTTACACTAACTACTAATTATATTTTTTTAATTTTTAGATTAAAATATATTTAAAATTCCTTTTATAAATTTAATTTCTAAAGAAATAATCTTTTGTAATTAATTCTTTAAAATAATACGTAATTTCAATAATATCATATTTTAAAATATAATTTTATAATTAATAATTTTATCATTAATAATAATATAATATTTTATTTATTAACTCGTGTAAATATACGGGGGGGGGGGGGGAGGGTACTAACCTAGTATATGTATGTATATATTGTATGTGTGTGTATATACATATATATATATACATATACATATACATATACATATATATATATATACATAGGTATGGGTTCCGCTAAAAAAACCATATGTCCTACAAAATATAGGAAGAGTTTTAGTGATGACACGTGTCATTAAGGTAGTTTTTGTATAAAGGGCAAATGCATCTTAACATAAACAATGTTAATCTAACGATTAAAAGTGTTTCCTAGTCTTTTTAGACATACCCTCCTTTTTAGAATAACTCCCAGGGAGGTTCCATTAAAAACATATTTTTCCTAAAAAGGCTAAGAAATAATCTTAGCCTTCTTTTTCTTAAGACAAATTGAATTTTAATAATCAAAACTATCACTTATTGGTCGTTAATAATTCATAATATTAAATTGGCCAATAATAATCTCAACTTTCAATTTTGTTTTCAAGAGCATTCCTAGTTATATAATTATTTATTTGTTTACACTTGTTTTTTATTTGATTTTGTTCATGATGATGATTGTGAATAAATAAAGAGACACGTAATGAAATGGAATGAAAAACGAGTGAAAAATAAGTGGAATTCAATAAAATTATGCTACTAAAATTGTGATTGGTAACAACACTGAAATTTGGGATTATTATCGGCCAATTTAATAGTATGAATTATTATCGGCCAATAGGTTATAGTTTGGATTATTAAAATTCAATTTGTCTCTCTTAAACAATGGCTAAGATAATAATGTTGCAAAGAAAAAAGTGGAAGGGTATTTCAGGTGTGTAATCACTTTTGTTTGCTTTTTTGAGTTTCCCCTATTTTTTAGGTTTATAACTTTTTCATGGTAGATTTTTTATGACAAATTGCACTATACAATCAAACATTTTTTTCTCTTTAAATAAGTATAGTATTGCTATATTTTTTACAAAAAAATCAAATTATGTGAAATTGTGTTGTATTCTAACGTTTTTGTGTTGTATTTTACAAAACAGCACAAACTTGTGTTGTATTTCATAAAACCAACATAGTTTTGTGTTGTTTTCAGTCAAACGACACAGTTTTATGTTGTATTTCATCAAAACAACACAAAGTGTGTTGTATTTCATAAAAACATCACAGTTTTGTGATGTTTTATAACAAACAACATAGTTTTGTGTTGTTTTTGTCAACAAACACAGTTTTGTGTTGTTTTTGTCAAATGGTACAATTTTATGCGGTTTTGCGTAACATGTTTTATGTCAAAACAACAAGGTCTCATGTGTTGTTTTTGTGGTGTATTATGTCAAAATATCAAACAACATACAAACAACACTTTATTTTCTATTTTAACGTTCACTATTTTGCGTTAATATAACACGTTTAGTGTTCTTTTGCTTTAGAACAACAATATATGCGTTGTTTTATGTCTGAACAATCAACGTGACAACTGAGTGTGGTAAAATGAATGACATTCGAGTACCATTGATCATTGATGTCATCCACCGTCATTATTAGTTACCTTCAATTACCACTATCATTAACTACCGAATAATTGTCTTAAAACATTACTGATTAACACCCACTGCTCAAGTTAACACCTCTAATCACCGACTAGTTGTTATATGTAAATGTGTAATCATGGACTTTAAGACAACGACAGATATTTAGGCTTTGGTTGTATTTTGAAGTTAATTGTTTATAGGGTTTGTTGGTGAATAGAGTGTGTAAAAGAACTATGCAACATTTTTAAAAAGAGAAAGAAAATTAAATTAATTGATTAATATACCAAAATACCCTTTAACCCTATTTTCTAGTTTTGTTACATGTCAACAACTCATTTCTTCTTATACTTCTTAGGAAAATATTATCTTTTATTTGAATCTCCTCCTATATACATATATGTATATATATAGGAGAGGGATACTAAAAAACCAATTAATTTTAAGAAAACCAAAAAATCCAATTTTAAGCAATAAAATTTTTTAGTAAATATTCAATACTGACCAAAACCCCTTATTTTTTCTCCCCACCATTCAACAAATCAGCACACTAATTCAAAAAATCAAATTTATCGATATGTTTTGTTCTTCACCCAATCAATTTTTCCGCCATAATTTCTTAGCAATTAGGTTCTACAATCCTTTCAACAGAATGATTTTCAAGAAAAAAGTTCAATCAGTTTCATCATTCTTATATTCAAGAAGATGATATAATCGTAAAGAAATCATTGGCGAAGATGAGGATGATGAACGATTCCTACATAATCGCAAGACATACCATGAAGAAATCGATATTGATGATAATGAAGATACCCCCTGAAGAATGATGATGATTCACATATTTGGGATACGTATACGTAATTACGTAACTAAAGAACAATGATGATTTACATATGTCGGTTACGTATACGTAATTACATATATATTATCGATTCTTGTTCCATAATTCACTAGATACCCTATCTTCAAGAGTTCTACCATTGTAGGATTTGCGATTATTCATTAACAAGCACCAAGGTTATGACGAATGAAAGAACTAATCAGAATAAAATAGACAAAGAAGAAAGACTCATAAAAAGGAACAAGCAACAATTCATTATCAACCATCATCAACATTGATGATGTTTGTAGAAATTGAACAATTTAAGCAGCAAGATTTGCAAGTCAAAGAAGACGTGGACAACAAGGTTAAACCAAACAAGTATACAAAGCAAGATAATGACGAATTAAGAGGAGTTCAATTGGTTTGTTTTGCCACCATGGATGGGTTCATTTTCTTGTTAAGAGTTTTGAAGCTCTAATCATTCAATATGTAGACAAAACAAATCACAAAGATGATGACGAATACCCATACGAACAATTATGAATACGTATGGATTTTTATTTGGATTCATTAACAATAATACACACACACACACATATATATATATATATATATATATATATAATATCCTTAGTTATATATATTTAACTTGCATGATGTACATTCATGTATCTCGAATAACATATATGTAACCTAAAAGAAGCAGAAGTTGATTTTTTTTTCCTATTATTAGGTTCCGTATATGCAACTTGTATATATATATATAAGGGAGGGATCAAATGAAAACTAGCTTTTTTGTGAGAACTCTAGGAACCAATCTCAGCCACTAGTTCTCAATGGAAAAATTATAATTAACAAAAACATATTTAAAAATTTATAAATTAAAAAATGACATAAAAATAAAAAAATAAAAACAAAAAAATATTCCCCTACTTTTCCTCTTTCATAAAAAATTATAAAAAGTTATAAAAAATAAAAAAACCCGTTTTTTTAACGAAATTCGTTTTACACATGTGTAATATCGGATTTACACATGTGTAAATCCAGTACTACACATGTGTATAACTAGATTTACACATATGTAAATAACGGATTGATAATGTTTTTTAAAAGTATATCAATATGTAGGCATTGGAAGATAAAAAATATTGAATTTGATGGTGATTTTTTTAAAAAAAATGATGTTGTGAAAAAATTATGAACGTTTTAAAAAAAAGGGGGAAATGACATGTAATTTGCATGTGATAAAAATAAGTGGCTGAGATTGGTTCCTAAAGTTCTCACAAAAAATATGGTTCTCGTTTGAACCCTCCCCCATATATATATATATATGTATATATATATATATATATATATATGAAGTACTTTCATTATGTTCTTACATTTAAATTCTCAATTTTCTTTCCTTTAATTTTCATCTTAATCTTTCAGAAAATTGTGAAAACATTATGGGGAATATAGGAGGGGGCGAGGATGAAATAGTATTTATGATGACGTTGGTATGGATGAAGATATTGGTATGGATGACAATGTTGTGCACATTAACATAAAATGTTACGTATACGTAACATAGTCGTTCCTTTACTTTGGTTGGTTTTGTTAGAAGAATCGTGATCTAAAAAGAAGGGAGGGAAGGATGAGAGAGAGAGAGAAAGAGATGTTTGGTGATGTTCACTCTGTTACGTATACGTAACACTGATGTTTGGTGATATATCACTTTGTTACATATATGAAACATTATAAGTTACATATATAACTTAGGGGCTGTTTGTCAACTTTTGAATGACTAAGTGCTGAACAAATAAGAGATTTGAACCATTAAGTGCTGAACCATTAAGAGGTCTGAACCATTAAGAGCTAGTATATCGTTTAACTATTCAAAAACAAATATCGGTCCAATTCAGATAATATCTTAACCATTTAACATTAGAACTCTTAACCATTCAACATCAGTATAATGTTAACCATTTAGAGGAAATGTCTTAACCATTCAAACATGTGCTCACGAAACAAACACTCTGAACCATTAAGTGTTGAACCATTCAGACATCTGAACCAGTAAGAGACTAATAAGAGGCTGCCATACAACCTCTTAGCTAGTTACGTATATGTAACTTTGTGCAGGATCGATATAAGTCACTTAACACTTTGTTTTCTCTCAAACTCACCTAGAACAACACTCGGGTAAGATAGAGTCACTAAGAGTTGATCACAATATAGAAAGTATAAAGAATGCAAGAAGTAATTTCCAAGGTACTTTTATATATTGCTTCTCAACTCAATAATACAAGACTCTTACAAGGAGTGTGGAATGAGTTACAAAGAGAACCTCTATATAATACTACCTATAGCCGATATACTTTGATACCAGCTAGGATCCTATAGCTAAATTCTATACTACAAGACTATAGTTAAGGTATCTCGGATAAAGTCTTATCTGAGATTTGGTAGTCAGTACATGTCCCTGACTTACCTTTTGTCACCAACTAAGTTGGTAACTTGTACTATCATAAAAAGGTAATCAGTGGAATAAAGTATGGTCAACTACATGGCTCTTGAGAAAATGCCATATAGTATCAGAGGTCTGCAACGGAGTGTCAGAGACCATACTTGTGTCCACTGGTTCATAGCAGTGTCTTCCGAAGTTTAAATGGCTTTGGAAGAGTAAGTAGTTTTGAAGCCATTTATACTTCGGAAGAGACTGCTTCTTTCGAGGCTTGGAGCCTTCTTCTTATCATCATACTTCGGAAGTAGTCTTCATGTTTTTCTTCTAAGACTTGATCTTCGGAAGCATGCTCTTTACTTTGGAAGTAGAGTTCTGTCTTCGGAAGTTTATCTTTCACTTTGTCTTCGAAAGAACTCTACAACCTTTGGAAGTTCCATGCTAAGCTTTGGAAGCCCTTGCATGTAGTACCAAAATTGTCTAAGTAAATTGGTTTTGGTTGCACCAGCCTTCTTCTTGATCCAACAAACTCCCCCTAGGCTAATGCTACCAAAACTTCACTTGTTTCTGCTTCTCAAAATTTTCACCACCAAGGAAAGTAGATATTTGTCCGTTTCCTTGTTCTTCCCTGATGTGGTGCTGAGAAGTTTGTACAGATCCTTGATAGACAGGAAGTCCAGTCTGTCACCTTGGATGACATGTACCCTCTGTTGTTGCCCTCTGAAAAGAGTTAGTTGATGGGAACTGTAATCATATTCCCATCTAACTATAGGTTCCAATTCTGGACCTTCCACCATCTGTAGAAAGGCAGTGCCCTTGGTGGGAGATCTTTCCTTGTCTTCCTGTCTTCTCAACTTCAACTCTTCTTCAATCTTGGCTTTTGCAGTTAGATCGGCTAGATGAAGACTGCTGAGATGATTTCTGATGAGTGCAACAGTTTTAGAGTTGGAGGGGTTGGAGAATGGCTTCTCTGCTAACTCAGCAATATCAAACCTGCTGGAGTGTAGCAGAGAGGTTGCATAAGTCTTTTGACTTCGCTATTCTCCCTTTCCATAACAAAGTTGTGAGAAGTTTCATCGAACCTCCACTGGATTATTTTCTTTCTAGGCACAAGAGACTGACTGGGAATCTTGTCCTCTTTCTTGGTATCCAGCAGAGTCACTAGTTTCCTTCTAAGTTTCTTCTCTTCATCATTTAATGTATCTGAGTTGAGACCTAGAAGTTTAGCTGCCTGGTCCAATGTTCCTCTAGGTAAATCAAGAAATTGATCTCTTGTGAGGGAACAAGAGGATCCATCAACATAGGTAATGTTGACAGAATCTTCATCACATGAGACTTCGCTCATAGTTGTGCAGTTGATGAGCTTGGTCTTGATTACCTTGAACACCTCAAGAGAGAGGTGTTGAGAAGGCTAAGGGGATGGTTTGGATGGTTGTTGGGTAGGTTGAGGTTCAGAGGTTCTGGGAAGATTTTTTGGTTGGAGGATGGAAAGTTTAGGTGGTTGGGGTGATGAGATGGATGTGGGCAAAGATGTGGGTTCAGGGGTGAAGGGTTCAGTTTTGATGGTGAAAGGTAGGGGTGAGGATTCAGGTTGTGGTTGGGTGCTTGCAGTGAAGGTCATCCCCTTTACCCATTTGTACATCTCTTTCCTCTTTCCCAACGGATGTCAGCCTTGATTGCACTGACAATCCGTTGGAGTGTCTTCTCAGACATGGGACCCACCTGCCTTCCAGAGAAGCCATGGGCCCGAAGATATTCTTTCATCCAGCCTTTTCACTGAGTTTCCTGGTTGCAGTGACCCTAGCTTTTTCTTCCTTCTTCTTCTTCTCCTTTGCCTTTTCTCTTACAGCCTTTCTTCTTTCTTTCTTTCTCCATTTGATCCTGCTCTTTGTTGTAGAGCCAAAGGATCATCTTATCATTGTGTGGAGAAAGTTCTTGAAGATTACAGCCGCTAGAGATTAGGAAATTTATCCTGTCTCTCCTCAGCTGCAATTCAGCTTACTTCTGTTCTTTTTTTTCTTTCTCTAAGGCCAACCTGGTTTCTTCTTCAAGTTTCAGCAGGGTTTCCTCTCCAGATCCCCACTCCCTCTAGTGGTAGCAGGAGTGTTTCTCCATTGGTTGCTCCCATTTGGATAAGCTGGTCAATGATCTCTTCCCTTCTCTTGTTGTTGACAGCCTCCTGATTGGCTGCAGCTGCTTTTGTACTAGCATCTAGCAACTTCTCAGTTAAAAGTATTCCTTTCTTCTTGAGTTTCTCAATCTTCTCCTCTTCCTGAAGCTCTTCCGCAATCATCTTTCTTTTTCCTTTATCTTTTGAAGAGCCTGATTGTGGTGGTTCTTGGAGAGTGGATTCTGATTGTGAGAGAAGCAGAGATGGTGTCTGGGATGGAGGTAGATTCAGAAAGTCCTCGTTGTTCACCTCATATGCATTTCAAGGATTGCATCTGTGATGATCAGTTCCTCGAACATTTAAACAGTCCTTCCGCAGCTTCCATTTCAGCTTCGGAAGATTCAACTTGTTCTTCCGAGGCTTTAACTTCAGCTTCAGAAATTGGAGGAGATGCAGATTCTGTCCCAACTGTTTTAGTTGTTGGGCCATCAGTCCCCATTTCCCCTTCGAATTGAATCTTAGGTTCCATGTGGACCTTAGGTTGACCAACTTCTTCCACAGTGGTAGAAGGTGCAGTCAGCCTTGAAGCTTTTCAGCTCCGAAGTAGAGCATTGCACATCAGGGCTTGGCTGATCAGTGGAGGATCTCAACAGAAACTTGGTGAAGAGTCTGTAGAGATTGCTGAGCATCTTTGAATCAATCTGAAGTATAACTTGAGATGGCTCAGATACAGTGATGATAGGAGTAGAAGAGGTTGAAGTTGAAGTTTGAGATTGTGGGTCCTCAAGTGTTTGTCTCTGAATATTCTCCCCCTTTTTGGTAGTATCATTTTGAGAGCTAGATGAGTTGGAGGAAGAAATCAATGAGACCTGAATAGGTACATGCCTAACAGACCTCTCTGTCTGTTTCTCAGCTAGTTTGGCTTGAGATTGTCAATCTCAAGTTGTTGAGTGCGGACCTTGCTTCTAAAGTCCTAACCAAAGATTCAAGGTTTGAGACTTAGATAGAAGGTCTTAATGAGGGTTTGTATACTTCCCTTATCTTCTTTTGAAGAATCATAGGGAGATGAGGTAACATACCTAGTATGTTCAGCCTCACCACTAGATGTGGTTTCTTGGCACCCTGGTTTCTCGTGCTCAATGATGTCTCTTTCAGAGTCATCAAAAGGATTGGTTGCCGCAGATTCAGTCTGAGAAATGTTACCATTGTCCATAAGGTCCATTGAGACACCTTCTGTAGTGGCAACTGAATCTGCATGAGTCTCTTTAATATCAGTGGGACTCACCTCAGTTATAGGTTGCTGATAGGGGCTAGAGATAAGGGATTTCTCCGGGCTCTGTTGATCTTGAAGAGGGTGTTGTCGATCAACTTCATTTCCATGGAGAGATGTTATCTCTTCATCAGTTTTGAAAGAAGGTTAGTAAAAGATAGGGAGGTTAAGCCTACTGACCTGGGACCTGGTCAATGTCTACAGGCATTGAGCCTTTGGTTGGGTTGTCCCTAGTTGGCAGCTCAGAAGAGTATAGATACTCATCCTGAGGGCTGTGGTTTGGGTGTCGGGCTCTTGGGTTTGAGACTGAGGAGACTCAAAACCCATATTAGGTCAAAAGAGAAGGATGGAGAGACCTCAGACTGAGTGGGAGCCCATGTTTCCACTCTAGTCTTTTTGGATTGAACAGGAGGGGCTTGTTCAATCAGAGTAGATTGAACAAGGGTTCGTTTAGGGCATCTTTGGTATGTGATGGTGATGGGTGGAGAAGGCAGTGTTGGCATTATGGTGGAGGTTACTAGTGTGGGTTCATCACCTGTGGGGTGAACAGGGATGTCACCAGGAGCTATGCGCTCAATCATACCTGGAAGTAGAGTAGTGTACCTTCCAATGAAGTTTGTGGACACCTTGTTCAAAGTCTTGAAGATAGTGGGCCTCATCTGAGGGACAGTCAGAGCAGCTGCACAGACAAGCATACTCTGGTCCAACTCACAGTTGATTATGTGTTGAATGAATCTGGGATACATAAAGAATGTTCCCGTTGTAGATTCCCAATCAATTGGTGAACACAAATCTTGAGTAATGGATCGCAGGCATCTTACCAATCCATGAACTAAGCATCCTAGTTCATATGGGATTTGATCCCATCCCCTAGACTTGTTTAACAGGCAGTGAAGAACAATGTGCAGGAGGAACTTCCAGTTGTAGGAGAAGTTGAACTTGTAGACTGTCGACCTACTTATGTCTCCACCATATCCCATTAGGATGTAAGTCTGTCTAAATCTGCCTTAGGGAATTCAGTAGGAGCTCCTTCATCATGAAGCTAGATGCTCCCTGATGAGTTGTTCAGTGATGATCAACTCCTGTCCACAAATGCTGGACCTCAGTACACAAATCCCATTTAGGGTTTTGGCTTGACAATGTCCCCAAAATTCGGCCATTTGGTTCGAGTAAACAGTGGGGTTAACGGTAGGGTTGTGTAGTAAGATGATGGGTGAGATAAAGGAGATGATTTTTGAGAAGTCAGCATCTCTTGACTAATCAAGAAGTGCGACTTGGTTGTGAGAGGGTTAAGTGCCATTGGAGAAAGGTGAATGTAGATGATTTCGAGATTGGGTAAAGTTGGAGAGGAGAAAATTTTCTAGGGCAGTAAAAATGGCAAGGAAGAAGATGAAATTGAGTAGTTGAAATTATTTAAAAGAATGTGGGAAGGTGGTAATGGGGGTAAGGATAAGGTGATGTGATGGTTTAGTGGATGAATTAACAGTGGCGGTAAGGTTAAAATCAGTTAAATAATCCAACATCATTAACAAAATCTTTGCTTTTCACAGTGTGGGGCCCAAGAGATTTACGTTACACAGTAGAATCTTCCTTCCGAATGTAAAACATTTCTGAAGGTAATTTGTCTTCCGAAGGCAATTCTTACTTCTGATGCAAAGACTTTGCTTCCGAAGGTTAGGATTGCTTTCCGAATGGAGAGTGTGTAAGCCTCGGAAGTAGATCTGATACGCAATCAATTGCTTCTTCCGAGACCAAAGACTCTTCCGAGAAAAAAATTATCCTTTGAGAAATTATGCGTCGGAAGATATAAAGAAATAACTTCTGAGGGTTAATTTCTCTTCGAAGAAATTTACACTTTGAAAATTTCAGAAAGACCTTTTGCAATCGGGCTTAAATTGTATTGACATAAGACATTACATATTAAAAAGTTTTCAAAAGAGGTGATCTAATCAATGTTTATCATCCCAATAGTTGTTATGAGGTACTTAAATCTTTGCTCATCAAAAGCTTTGGTGAACAAATCAGCATATTATTCATTTAAGTCAACTTTGATTAGTTTAATCAGATTTTTCTCATGAATATCTCTAATGAAATGGTACCTGATGTCAATATGCTTTGTCTTGGAGTGCTTCACTGGATTTTCAGTAATGGAGATAGCACTGTTGTTGTCAATATGAATAGGAGTATTCATAAAGTTGAATACATAGTCTAACATCTGATTCTGAATCCATAGCAGTTGAGCATAACAGCTAGCAGCAGTAATGTATTCAGCTTCAGCAGTTGATGTAGAGACACATGATTGTTTCTTGCATTGCCATGAGATGATCCTTCCACCAAGAAATTGACATCCTCCTGATGTTGATTTCTTGTCAATATTGCAGCCACCATAGTCACTATCAGAGTATCCATAGAGATTAAAGTCCTTGTTTCTGGGATACCAGAGACCTAGTTTAGGTGCTCCTTTGAGGTATCTGAGGATTCTCTTAACAACAGCTAGGTGAGACACCTTTGGAGCAGCCTGATATCTTGCACAAATGCAAGTAGCAAACATGATATCAGGTCTATGGCAGTAAGATACATCAGAGAACCAATAATTGCCCTATACTGATGTTGATCAGTATCTTCCCCCTCAAGGTCAAGACAAAGATTATGGTTTCTGGGTATGGGTGTCTTGGCAGGCTTGCAATCCTTCATTTCAAATCTTTCTAAGATGTCAGAGACATACTTAGATTGATTAATGAAAAACCCTTCCTTGTTGCTTTACCTGAATCCCAAGGAAAAAGTCCATTTTTCCCATGGAACTTTTCTCAAACCATTTCTTCATAATGCTCTCAAAGTCCTTACACATTTGGGCATTTGAAGAACCAAATATGATGTCATCGACATAGACTTGAACGAGCAAGATGTCCTTTCCAGACTTTCTGATGAAGAGAGTCTTGTCAATGGTACCTCTAGTGTAGCCATTCTTCAGAAGAAACTGAGACAAAGTCTCATACCACAGCCTAGGTGCTTGGTGTAGCCCATATAGAGCTTTATCCTATTTACACACATAGTTGGGGTGCTGTGGGTCTTCAAATCTTGGAGGTTGGCATACATAGACTTCCCTATCTATATCCCCATATAGAAAGGCACACTTGACATCAAGTTGATAGATAGTTAAGTCTTGGATGCAGCATAAGCAAGGAAGATCCTAACTGCCTCAAGTCTTGCAACTTGTGCAAAGACATCAGTATAATCAATCCTTCCTCTTGGGTGTATCCTTGAACAACAAGTCTTGCTTTGTTCTTGATGATCAAGCCTCTATCATCTCTCTTGTTTCTGAAAACCCATTTAGTGCCTATTGGTACTTGACCAGATGGTAGCGGACATAGGTTCCATACCTTCTGTCTCTTGAATTGAAGCAGCTCCTCTTGCATCGATTCAAGCCAGCTACTATCTTTCAAGACATCTTCTACCTTCTTGGGTTCCATCGGGATAGAAAGCATGAGTACAAGCAACATTCTCATGATGAGTCTGTCCTCTTGTTCTCACACCCTTTGTGACATCCCCTATGATGTTCTCAGCAGGATGAGTGTTGTGAATCCTAAGGAAAGGAATCACTTCCAGTTGCAAAGATAGATCCAGGTTGGACATATTCTGCTCAGGAACTGGAACACTCTGTCCAACTGCTGTTTCAAAATCATTCAATGAGGACTGATTGAATGAGTGAGAAACATCATCAATGGTTGGCTGTGAAGTAGTATTAGCAGTTTCTTGTTCCTTCAAAACACTACTTCCTTCTGCCTGGTGTTATGGTGGATCACCTGATGAGTTTTGAGGCTCAGTAAGTGATTCATTTGTAGAAGCTTCATTATTCCTTGATATAGTTAGAATATCAGATCTGTGAATGGTGGACGCTTGGTGTATTGCAGCTCTTGGAGAACTTGGACTAGGCTGGGTAGCTCAAACAGTTGATCATCAGCAGAACATCAGCATCATTTTGAGCACCTGTTCCAACTAAAACATTCTCACAAGATGGTTTAGAATAGTTTGGAAACAATTCTAAATCAAAGATATGATCAGGGCCATTCCCCTAACACAAGGAGTGTGCTCATTAACAACTATATTGGATGATCCTCAAATTGTTGATTCTTAATGTTGTATACTCTATAAGCTTTGGAACTAGAAGAGTACCCAACAAAGATAGCATCATCCGACTTTTCAGCAAATTTGCTAATGTCTTTTGTGTTAAGTATGATACACCTGCTGAAAGGACCTTAGAAAGCCAATGAATGGTGGCCTCTTGTTCCATAGCTCATAAGGGGTTTTTCCATGGGGCTTAACACAAGAACTCTGTTTTGCACATAGCATGCAGTGTTGACTGCCTCTGCCCAGAATGTAAGAGGTAGTTTTGAATCAGCTAACATAGTTCGAGCAGCCTCAATATGTGTTTTGTTCCTCCTCTCAGCAACACCGTTTTGTTGAGGAGTTCTGGGAGCACTTTATTGTCTGGCAATCCCTTTTGAGTTACAGAATGAGTCAAGAACGAAGTTCTTAAACTCAATCCCTTGATCACTTCTAATAATTTTAACCTTGTGATCAATTTGATTTTCTATTTTAAGAATAAAAGATTTTAATTTTTCAGCAGTTTCATCTTTAGTTCTTAAAAATAATACCCATGTGAATCTTGTAAAATCATCAACTATCACAAGACAATATGATTTCCTTCCAATGCTCATTATACTTGTGGGACCAAAAAGATCCATGTGCAATAAGTGTAATTGAGTAGTGATAGAGTTAACACATTTGGATTTGTGAGATGTCCTACGTTGTTTCCCTTTCAGGCATGCAACACAGTTATCTTTGCAGAAAACTCCTTTTTAGGCAAACCATGTACCAAGTTATTTTTAGCCAATTATTCATTGTCTTAAAATTACATGACACATACGCTTATGCCATAGTGTTGACTCATCACTGTTAGCTTTGGAAAGAAATCATGATACTTCACCCATTGGGGAAGCATTGTTCATATCCAGCTTGTACATATCCCCTTTCCTGGGAGATCTAAGAAGCACCAATTCCGAAGGAATTGTCATCCCTGGTTTGAGGATAATGCACTCATGTTTTGTGAAAAGCATTTGGTGCTTTTGATCAAAAAATTGAGAAACACTTACAGATTGTGTTCAAGCTGTTTGATAAAGTGAACTTTGTCAACCTTTAATTTACCATTTGATATACTCCCTCTGCCAGAAATATATCCTCCGGCCTCACCTCCAAATTGGACAGGACCTCCATCATAGTTCTGAAACTGTTGAAGGAGAGATCCGTTCCCTGTCATATGCCTGGAGCATCCACTATCTACTATCCAGACATTGTTGTTCTTGTCATATGGATGTCCCTGTACACAAGATGAGATTGGTAATTTTGTTTGGAAGCCCAAGCCTTGCTGGTCTTGGGTTCTTCCAAAGGTAATGACATAATTGAACCAAAAGATATGCATGGGGGTTCAATAGAGGTCTTTGAAGAAGAGGTTTGGGCTGCAGCATCTTCCTTGATCTTCTAGTCCACCTTTGGTTGATCTTGGAGGATGAGCTTGTTGAAGCTTTTGCAGCATGGCCATCTTTCGAAGCTTCTTTCTTTTCGGAAGAAGCCTTCACCACCTTTTCTTCCGAAGCAGTCTTCTTCTGGGATGGTTTCAAGGGAGCTTTCTTGTTCTTGCAAACCTTAGTAGCTTTTGCCTCCGAAGCCATTTTCCCTTCGGAAGAAAGAGTTTCTTCCGAAAGCAACCTTGCTTCCGAAACTAGCTTTCCCTTTTTCATCACTTGAACCGTTTGATAAGGTCCAAATGTGAAACCTTCCTTGACTCCTTCTTTTCTAACATTATTTGCATAATGTGTGCTTGCAGGATTGTAGCAACAATCTTTTACCATGTGGTTTTGCAGACCACACATTATGCGTGCAATGTTAGTCTTTTGGGAATGAGAGGGTTGTAGTTTCTTGGGCTTCTTTTCTTCATCTGCAACTTTTTCCTTCAACTTCTGATCCTTTGAGAGGACAGGAGTGCTGGTATTACACTCCTTTCTTGAATCAGAAGTACCTAAGACTTGGAATCCAGCTAAGATAAAGACACCTTTCTACTTTGGGTCAATCTTCAGCTTGGACTCAACCACCTTCTTGGCAATTCTTCTAACAGCTTTAGCTCTGCTTCTTTTGGCCTTAGTGGTTAGGATTTGATCTTCACAGGAGGAGATATGTACATCTACCTATTCCTTCCCTGTGGTGGCCACTATTGTTGCTTCATCCTTCAACTCTAGTGAAGAAGGGTCAGCAGTAGGAATCTCTTGCTCCTCAGTACCACATTTGGGCTGTCTAATAGACTCATAGACCCTCCTTTGTTCTTATAAAAGAGTTTGGAATGGGAGGATGATGCAAGAATAGCTTGGAAGTTCTGCTTAGAAATAGCCTGCTTTCTGACCTGAGCCTCAGCAGTAACAAGCTGGGCTTGAGCCTCAGACAATTTGGATATCAGATCCTTGATTTGAGTCTTGTAGTTGGTGTGTTCATGTTTTAAAAGAGACACAGTTTTCTCTAACTCCTCAATTTTCTTTTGATAGTCAGATTCAGCTCTTTTAAAATCAGATTTTAAGATGTTTAAAGACTCAATATCAGATCTGATTTCCATATTGTAATCCTGATAAAGTTTAACTTTAGCTATACAGGCTGGAGTACAGAGATGTTGATATACTTGAGTATCGTCTGCTCCAGCCATGAGAGCTTGAGCAGGAGTCACATCCTGTACCATGAAGCTCCAATCAACTTCTTGAGCCATTGCAGCTGTTTCAGTTGACTTCTCAGTGGGCTTTGAGGTTGAGGGATGTGTGAAGGCCTGTGGGGTTCCCGGATTGGTCTTAGGAGCCTTGCATTCCCTTGCAAAGTGACCTAGTTGGTTATAGTTGTAACACTTTGCCTTGGTCTTGTCAAACCCAAACTAGCTGGTAGTTGGGTTTTGAGGGAAATGCTTTCCAGTTCTCTTAAAGAACTTCTTCGCTCTATAAGTTAAGAGAGCCAACTGTTGGACAATGTCCACGTACTCTACATCATCTGGACTGAAACACTCTAGATCATCAAAGCAGTATTGAAAATCACCAGAGTGTCCACAACCTGAGACAAAGGCACAACTTTCTTGAAAGGAGTTGTGTTGAGCCTGTTGAGACCTTGGAGTCTCAGGATAAGTGATGTATAGTCCAGGAGAGCAGGATGGCTGCTGGTAGGCCAGGTAATGCTGAGGTCGTGGGGGTAATGAGCCTTTAGTAACCATTAAAGCGTTGCTAGCAGGAAGACTCATGGGTCTGCTTGTATGGTGGCCCTTCTTACTCTCCATCTCTAGGCGATATCCATCAAGGATGCCATAGAGTTCAGTCATGGTGAGAGTGTTCAAGTTCTCTGTCCTCTTGATAGAGATATAGTAAAATGTCCACTCGTTTGGAAGAGCACTCATGAACTTTCTAGTAAGATCTCTAAGTTCGAGAGTGATCTTCACAGACTAAAGAGAAGAGATAAGATCCATGTACCTGAAGTACTGCTGGCTGAGAGTCTCTCCAGCAATATGAGTGAAGTTCTCAAACTGCTGCTTCAGCGAGTCCTTCTTCGAGTCGTTGGAGCTTGAGTGCATCTGAGCAAGTGCATCGAACAATTCTTTGGCAGTCTTGCAATGCTAGAATCCCACCATAATGGAGTTCGGTATTGCAGTCCTGAGAATGGTCATAGCATTGCTGTCGATGTCCATCTTCTTTTTGTCTTCGTCAGAATAGTCCTCAATAGCCTTTTCTATCATGGCACCGTTTCCACCAGGTGGTGCCACCTTTGGCTTATACGGGCCATTGACAATGGAGTTCTACATCTTGCTATCTTGATATCTGATGAAGCCTTCCATTCTCCTGCTCCAAGACCTGAAATTTTCAGGAGTAATGATGGGAGCCTTTGCCATGGTTCCCATCTCTACCTTGGACTTGTTAAGGGCCATTTTGAGTGAGTGGGTTGTAGGGAGGAGTGAAAAACATGTTGATTTGGATGGTTAGATCACGCAATCAAGAGCCTAGTAGCTTTGATACCAATTGCAGGATCGATATAAGTCACTTAACACTTTGTTTTCTCTCAAATTCACCTAGAACAACACTCGGGTAAAGATAGAATCAGTAAGAGTTGATCACAATATAGAAAGTAATAAAGAACGCAAGAAGTAATTTTCAAGGTACTTTTATATATTGCTTCTCAACTCAATAATACAAGACTCTTACAAGTAGTGTGGAATGAGTTACATGAGAACCTATATATAATACTACCTACAGCCAGATATACTTTGATACCAGCTGGGATCCTATAGCTAAAGTCTATACTACAAGACTATAGTTTAAGGTATCTCGGATAAAGTCTTATCTGAGATTTGGTAGTCAGGACATGTCCCTGACTTACCTTTTGTCACCAACTAAAGTTGGTAACTTGTACTATCATAAAAAGGTAATCAGTGGAATAAAGTATGGTCAACTGAATGGCTCTTTGAGAAAACGCCATACAGTATCAGAGGTCTGCAGCGGAGTATCAGAGACCATACTTGTGTCCACTGGTTCATAGCAGTGTCTTCCAAAAGTTAAATGGCTTCGGAAGAGTAAGTACTTCCGAAGCAACTTATACTTTGGAGGAGACTGCTTCTTCCAAGGCTTGGAGACTTCTTCTTATCATCATACTTCGGAAGTAGTCTTTAGGTTTTTCTTCTAAGACTTGATCTTCGGAATCATGCTCTTTGCTTCAGAAGTAGAGTTCTGTCTTCGGAAGTTTATCTTTCACTTTGTCTTCGAAAGAACTCTACAACCTTCGAAAGTTCCATGCTAAGCTTCGGAAGCCCTTGCATGTAGTACCAAAATTGTCTAAGTGAATTGGTTTTGGTTGCACCAGCACACTTACATCATGGTGTTTTTTAATTGTCATGTACATGTAACTTGACGAGTTACATAAACGTAACTATGTCTTTAAAAATTGGACTTAAGTTACGTATACGTAACACACTAACACCAAACCAATTGAACATGGGTTGCGTATACGTAATACACCTTGTATAAATTAAGAAGATTAGTCATTAAAAAAAGAGAGCGAGAAAAGGAAAAAAGAAAAATTAATTAGGAGTGAAGAGAGAAAATAGTGATTAATAGGGAAGTTATGGAAATTAATGTTGATAAAGTACGATTATAATTTTTAGTTAAAACTACTAGTTACCTATTATTTATAAAAAATAATATTTTAATATTAACCATTGATTAAATTGATCAATGATTAGATTGTAGTTTTTATAGTTTCAAATTAAAATACTCTATTTTAAAAGACTTGTTTTATGTTCTTTGTTTGAATTCGTTTTGTTATTGGAAACTTTTTTTACATATAAAAGAACAAGTTTGAATTAGTTAATACAAATTTAGGCGAGATTTATGGGTTCATATATGATGTATCCGTTGTTATTATATATATATATATGTGTGTGTGTGTAGGTCGTTTTATTATATTATCCGCGTGTGCCCACGCATTCCTTCGCATAATCATTTCTTATTCCCACCCTGTCTCTTTCATCATTAATAATCACATTTGCTTGTCAAATGAATTTTTATTTTACCTTTTTATTAATAAAAATATTATCTATCAATTAAATATTTAAAGCTTATTTTAGTAGATACTTCGTGAAAGTCATTATTATTTAAAAATTCTGTGGGTTGTGAGAAACATCTATTCTTTGTTTTCTAGTTTGGGTAAGTGAAAGAACAATTATTTTTTAAGGATTGAGTATGTTCGTACAAATAGAATATGATATTCTTTTGAATAACAAAATATATGATAAAAAGGTTGATGCGTGAAAATAATTATATAAAAAATTAGAAAATTATTATATTTTCAAATTAAGCCTAATTGATAATATGTAAAACTGAATTAAACACATGAATTCATTAAGGTAGTTATAAATATAAAGATACAAAGTTATTTAAATTACTCACTAGTCTAAATAAAAATATACTAAAACCTTGATCTTTTTTTAACGTAATCAAATTTTTGAAAAGGGTCATGGCAAGTATTGTTGTACTTTTACAAAAAGACAACACAGCCCCTCGTAAGATGGTGATGGTCCCCTCGGAGGTAAAAAGGGTTGTGCCTTTTAGCCTTTTATCATTTTGTCTTCTAATATTTGGAAATATGTATCTTTTAATTTTATTTGGTTAAGGTTTAAAGTATGCAAAGTATTTGCGTGTATTTTAGCAAATGTGATATTATACCATTTATTAGAGTCTTTGTACTTTTGAAAAAAATCTTAAGCTTAAACCCAAACATAATATAAATAGTTTTGAGTAATTTAAGACTAATTTAAGAGTAAGGTAGATTTATCTTAGAAAATATTGCATGCAAGATATCCAAATGTTCTCTTATATGGTAAACTACATTAATACCCAGTATATTACATTAATAAATTATTAATAAAAAGCAATTGAAAATGAGAGATCGTGAGTTACTAGGTCTTCCTAAAAAGGAAATTCTTCTATGTCTTTCTCTTAGTGCCATGGCATACAAAGTCAATCAATGAATTATAAAAGGATCATTTGATATAAGATATGATTAATATTACGTATGATTGATATTACGTACGAATGATAAAAGGAAGATATCATTTTTTGAACTTTTGTTTATTTTTTGTGTTTATTTTTTCAAAAAAAAGTTGGTCCTTTAATAAACTGTTTCAAAACAAGCCGTTTTTTAAAATATTTAATTTTAATAATTTCTTTATTATAACTTTAAAATTTAATTGTTTTTTATTTCATAAGAATTTTATTTTTCAAAAGCTACATGAAATATATTGTGTTTTTTAAAAGTTTGATATTTGTTTTGAAAAAAAATCTTTTTTTATAAAAAGTTATTTCTTAACAAATACATTTGTAGAAAGATCTCTCTTTTTAATCTAACAAAAAAGATTTTTAATTGGAAAAGAACTAAATAATATTATTTGTTCTTAATGTGATATTTATTAGAAGAAATAAACGGGAAAATAAAATTTAGAAGTTGTAACAAGTGACTTAAAAACATTTTATTAGTATAAATAGATTAGATAATTAGTATTTAAGGTTTTTAATTGAGAATTAGTAATTCATACATTACAGTTTGAAATCTATAAACCATCTATAACTATATCGTTTTGTCAAAAAAAGAAAACATAGTAATAATTAAAGAAACATTATTAAAAACTACTAGAAAACTGTAAAAAATATATAATAAAAAATTACTAAAACCTATTGGACCCCAAAAGTATTATAATTACAAGGCTCTCTTAATACCACTTTAAGTATACTGTCATATCTATAATCTACAATACTATATAAAGCAAAACCTTCCAATACAAATGTAATTTTATAGAAAAATGTAAACACCTTGTTTTAATTGTAAATATATGATCTTACTTCGAAGGATAGATGTTATTTTAATAGGATTCATCTATCCGTTTCCCAGGGACCACACCCTCTCATTATTAAGAAAACCCCCTGACTTAAAGGGTGAGACTTGAACCCATTATCTTATTTTATTTATATGTTATGGGTATCTCACATTTACTAGTCGATTAAGGATCATTGACAATTAAGATACATAATACAACGTTTTAAGTATTAGGTACAAATATTCTATGCAATTATTTTTATTTTGTCTCTCATTTAATAAATTTTTACTAATTAATACATTAACTAATAGATATTATTAATATATTATTTAGTAATGGTAAGATTATTTAATTCACTATATTAAATATTATTATTTGTGATAGTTTATTTTAACATTTAAATTTATTAATAATTATTATATTATTTGAATACTAAATACTTTTATAAAAAAATAAATAATAATATTAATAATAATAATAATAATATAATAATAATAATAATAATAATAATAATAATTTTTATTTGTATTATCTAAACTATTATATAAAAAATTTGATAATGACACACTCGTAATTTCATTTTTAAATTTCAGACACATAATATAACTTTTAAACATAAGATACAAGTACTATGTAAAATAATTCATAATTTACTCATATTTAATAAATTTTCCCTGATTATACATTATTTGATATATATTTATTTTAAGTATTATCTTATTTATTATATTTTAAATTAATATTAAAACATATACATTTATTATTTATATTTTTTAACTTAATACTTGTTTATTTAAGTATTATTTTATGTAAACACTTAAGTATATAATCATTAAATATTTACATAGTTATAACTGTATTTTAATAATCACAACTTTTATTTATTAGTCATGATTAATCGCAACTCAGGAAATGTTTACTGTCACTCCTAACTTTGAGCTCGTTTTCCTCCAATGATCTCTTAATAATTGAGAGTTAACCATATTTAATATATATTTTTTAGTTAAACTTTTTTATTAGCATTTCAAACATGATTTTTTTTTCAGGTGGTTAGTACTAACGTATATACCATTATAATTATATTTTCTTAACTTTTATAACCCTCGCTACATAGTGCGGGTTACACACACTAGTTGTTGATACATATGTACCTAGTTTAGGAGCTTAATGTAAAATGTATGTCATGTCTTACACATATGTAATGAATGAGTTGAATGAAATACAATATGTGATTGATGCTTATAATATTTAATGTTTCATTGTTTATTGTGTAATAAAGTATATTAAACTAACTATATAGGTTTGAGGTTATTGTGCATAGTTCTTAGTAAATAATGATTGAGAAACGTGTTCAAACTTAATTGTATGAAGTTTTCATGCGAATGGACCATCCTAATGGACCATACGCATGAATACTTCATGCTAATAGACCAGTCGCACGACTGAACCAGGAGACTAGATCAGTCGCACATTGAGACATAAGATTGGCTCAGTCGCACGATTGAATCTTCAATCATGCGTATGGATCAATCGCATGATTCAGTCACACGACAGAACCATGCTAATGGTTCAGTCGTACAATTGACAAACCCTAACCTATAAATACGACCTAATTTGTAGAAAAACAGAACACTTGAAGAATTTCGACTCATATTCGTACCCTAGTCGTCCAGAGACTCCAGAAAGCATGTTACAACTTCATAGTTCTCAATTGATCTTGTTCTAATCATTCTTAATGTTTCTTTAATCGTTAGATTGATCTGAACTGCGTTCTCACTGATTGGTCGCCAAAAAATAGGATTCCACACTATTTGATCTAGTTTCACACATTATCAGTTAATACTCCGTACGTACACGGTCCTAACAAGTGGTATCAGAGCTTTGGCTCTTGATTTTGCGTGTGATTCGATTAGTTTCGGTGCAAAAATCACGTTTTTCATTCAAAAGAGTCACCTTTTTTGAGTAAAACAACTTTTTCCACGTCTCCAGGTCTAAAAGTTTACGTTTTTCGGCATACGGCAGATTAGGGTTCTTGAAAAATCGTGTTTTTGCGTCAAAGTGTCAAAAACTTCGATTTTGCAAAAACAACAACCTTCAGTCGCACGATTGACTCAATCGCACGACTGAACTCAATCACACGATTGGCTCAATCGCACCTTCCATTCGCATGATTGAACTCAGTCGCTCATTCATTCGTACGACTGAACATCTTCATTTGTTTGTGTCCAATCACACGATTGACTCATCCGCATTAGTCCAATCGCACGAGTGACTCATTCACATCTGTCCATTTGCACAAGTGAATTAGTTGAGTTCTAAAGTTCAAAGCTAAAGAGATGGAAGATCAATTCTCTACGTTTACTGCCGGTAGAGATTCATGGATCCAGAACCTTTTGCTTCTAGAAAATGAGTTTGGGAATCATAATAAACCACCTAAACTTATAACGTTAGATGATTACCTACAGTGGAAGCAACAATTAGAGATATATCTAAATAGAGTTGATCCCAATCTTTGGGAATCTATTGAGACAGGTTATAGTATGCCGGTTGGTGCTGATGGTAATAAATTAACCTTGGGAGGTATGACTGACAGCTAGAAAGCAAAGTACAATGCTGAAAAGAATGTGTATGCTCTGTTGACTCAGTCGATACCAAAAGACATATTCCATCAGTTTTCTAAGAACAAACAGGCAAAGAAGTTATGGGAAGCTTTGGAAAAATGATACGATAGGAGTGCAACGTTGAAAGCTCTAAAGGCAAAGACTCTGAAGAAGGAGTTTGATAACTTCTCTTCGATGGGGAAAGAAAGCTTGGATGATGTCATAGACAGCTTCTACCATCTAATGAGTGAGTTGCACACTCATGGGGTCTCAACGTCAATGGAAGATAAGGTCTCAAGCTTTGCTGATGGTCTGCCAGAGAAGTGGGACTAGTTTGTGTCTAACTTGAGACAGAACAATATTCTGGCAAAATTAGACATAAATGACTTCATCCTAAAATTGAGGGAGGAGGAATTGAGGATGAAGTACAAGTCACAGAAAGGATCCTATGACCAGAAGCCTTCACTTTATAACTCCTCTTCCACTCCAACTAGTTCAGGAGCACCTCTTCAAACATCGTTTATGTCTAGTTCAAACGCTCCTTCTCAAACTACAGCTTCAGGATCTGAAACGTCAGGGTCATCGAGTACCCAATATATCGCACCTAAAGCAAATGCTACTAAGTTGAAGACCGAGAATCTAAAAAATATTACTGTGGAGGTTGCAAAGGAGCATATGGACCTTCTAGCAGCGGTTGTTCATCCTTATGATGGTCCAGTTGCAGGAAAGATCGGAAATTGCCATCTGGCGGATGAAGATTACGAGCAGGTGGACGAGAATGAACTAGAAAGAATGGATATTATGTGGGCTTTGGCGAGTGTTGTCAGAAGAGCGAAAAAGTTTGTAAAGAAGACTGGACAGAACTTGGTAGCCACAAAAGACACACCCTTTGGTTTCGACAAAACCAAAGTTACCTGCTTTAAGCGTGGAGAAAAGGGGCATTTCAAACGTGAATGTGTAAAGCCCAAAAAGACAGGTAATGGGAATCCATTCTCATCTTTTAACTGTCAAGACAAACCCACGAGTGAAGCTACCTCGTCAAGCAAAGAGACAAAGGCCTTGACTGCTCAAGGTGACAAAGGACAAGATTCGACCTTCAGTTTTGTGTCTCTAGGTGAATCAAACATTGCCCATGTCGAGGGTTTGGATGATGACACTGCAAGTGAAGGTGAAATCACTGTTGAACTAGTGATGTCCGATAATGAAGATACTGCGAATATGGTCAATCACCTGATTGAAGAAGATTTCAGAACGACATGTTCAGAATCTCTAGCATCCGAAGAGTCAAACTCTACGTTGATGGCGGATTCAACCGAATCTTCACAGGTAAGTACCAAAGACTAACTCTTTGAAAATCATGCTTGTAATGAATGTAACAAATTTAGAGAAAGCGTAGATTTAAACTTTTCTAGGTTATTAGACCACAATGATAGCTTAGTAAATGACTTACAACTGTGCACGGAAGCTAATCGGATTTTAAAACAAAATGAGCACAGTTATAAAGAGAAAATAGAACTTTTAAATAAACAACTAAGGGAAACCGAAGTTGTTGCTTTTAATCAAGCAAATGACATAAAGTTCTATTTAAACTCCCTAGAAGAAACTAAGAAAGAACAGGCAGTTTTAGAAGTCGAAGTAAACTCATTAAAACAAAAACTGCACAGTTGGACCAGTTCTTCTCACATAGTTCAACACTTAGTGAAAGAACGAAATAACGGGGAGGGGTTGGGTTACAAAGTGGTTCCACCAGCACATGAGATCTTGTTAAATGCTAAATGTAGACCAGTAAATAACAATCCAATTAAGGATCATGTGGTGTCCACTCCTCTAGTTAGTGATCCAGATTCCACGAGTAAACCGGTGGAATTTGTCACTAAACAGAAGGAGGCCACTTTGAAATCTAAAGTAATATGCCTATTGTGAATTTGAAGAACAATTTGAAAAGGTTAATGTAAAGTCAGGTTCAAACATGACTATTTCTGAACCCAAAACGACCAAACCAGTTAACCATTCACGTGCTCCACTTCACAGTCCAATTAAACAAAAGGCTAAAGATGTTAAAAATGTTCAAACAATGAATTTTTTTAAAGAAGTAAAAACATATAAACAAGAAGTGTCCAAACCCAACCAGACTAAAGTCACACTGGTATCACACTTCCCCACAGAGACAATTTTCCCAACATGTAGAAGGTAGATCATGCTATAATTGTGGAAAGAGAGGACACATCGCTTCTAATTGTCCTTATTATCAGACACCAAGAAAGAAAATTGAACTTTATGATAGTAAACAAATTTCTTTGAAAAGGAGTTCTATTACTCCACCAAAAAGAAGTAATGAACCTAAAGTTCAAACTGTAAGCCAATCGTTTGTTTATCACAAACAGGCCTTACACAAAACTGGCTTATGGAAAGAAAAGTCAAGTCAAGTGTCTGGTAATGAGAACATTAAGAAGAATGATATGCCCTCACCCTCAAATGGACAGTGGGTTGAGTTCATGATGTGTGATTCCTCCGGATCCCCCAATCCAGTTAAGGCTTGGGTCCCAAACCTAAACTAATAATTTCTTCTAGATGTGCAGGGTGTCCATTATAGTGCTATCACAAACATCTAGATTGTTGATAGTGGGGAGTCTAGGCACATGACCGGGAACCTGTCTCTTCTTTCAAATATCAAACAAATTAAAGGGGGACATGTCTCATTTGCTGGAAATAAAGGAGGATACATCACCACTCAAGGCGAAGTGGGAAACCAGATAGTCAAATTTGATAAGGTCAACTACGTTCAACAACTACAAAATAACTTGCTTTCTGTATCCCAAATCCGTGACAAAGGATTTAAGGTTGTTTTTGACAACAAGAAGTGCTATATGTTGAAGAAGGATTACATTATCCCAGAGGACCAAATCCTAATATTGGCTTCAAGATATAATGACTTATATGTCTTGGATCTATCAAAGGTCTCCATAACCAATCATCAAGTTCAATGCTTCTTGTCAAAGGCAATCGAGAGGGACTCGATCTCCTGGCATAGGAGAATGGGACACATAAATCCATGGAAGATGAATCATCTGATTCAGAATGATCTAGTAAATGGAGTAAATGTTAAGAATTTTCAACTTCGGATTTTTGTGTAGCGTGTAAGAAAGGTAAACAGACAAAGCAGTCTCACAAGGCAAAGAAAGTAAATTCTATCGAATTGCCTCTCGAACTTCTACACATGGATCTATTGGTCCTATGAGCACAAGAGCATCGCTGGTGATTTGTACTATTATGTAGTCACTGATGACTACTCCAGATTCTCTTGGGTAATGTTTCTGAAATCCAAATCAAAAACATCTGAATTGTTCAAACAGCCGGTGACCACATTGGAATCTCTCTACAAGCTGAAAGTACGATAGATTCGCTCAGACAATGGCACGGAATTCAAGAACCAGTGGATGGAGGAATTATGCAAAGAGAAAGGAACTGTAATCAGTTCACATCTACCTCACTCCGCAAATGAACGGAGTTGCTGAACGGAAGAACAGGAGCTTGATAGAGACAGCACGAATGATGCTAGCAGACTCGAAACTGCCCATCCAATTTTGGAATGAGGCAGTTGCCAATGCGTGTTACACCCTAAATCGAGTCTTGGTGGTCAAACGTCATGGTAAAACGTGTTACGAGTTGCTCCAGCGATGTAAACCTAATCTAGAGTACCTCGAACCGTTTGGCGCACCATGTACGTTGCTGAAGAAAAATCAGTTAGGGAAGTTCAGTGAAAAGGCTGAAGAAGGGATTTTTCTAGGATACAACATACTAATAAGAGAGTTTACAACAACTCAACGGGTCAAGTAGAAGTGTGGTGCAACGTTGACATTCAGAGATACACCACCCCCTGCTGGAAAAGGACCCGCATTCTTCTTCGATTATGATGGATTCTTTAAGTCCTTCAACATCCTTCTCCCCCCTCCTGATTATGAGTTATCGACCAAAATGATGTACAATGTCTTAAACACACTGTCCCTAGACTCGACAACATTAGGTTCCTAAGGTGAGTCTTCTAGTCATTCAGGGAGAGCACTGGAGGTTAGTGACTCTTCCTCTAACGATGAAGAAGTGGAGAATGTTCAAGTGGATCAGGAGGAAAAGGTTCTTGCTACTGAAAGTACACAAGCATCAGATGTTGATGCCTCTGATACTTCGGAACCTCGCACTCCAACGGCAACGGATACTGACCCAGGAATTCAAAATCTGGATCATGAAGTAGTCGTTTCCACCACCCCTGGATCTCAACTTAATGTATATCATCCTCTGGACAACGTTATAGTGGATGTACAATCGGGAGTACAGATAAGAAATTAGCTATACTCAGCTGATTATGCCTCATTCATGGAAAAAGGCTATCTTCATGACAGTGCTTATCGATGTTTTGTGTCTCAATTTGAGCCAAAATATGTAAGTGAAGCCTTAAAAAATGAGGCATGGGTGAGTGCCATGTAAGAAGAACTCCTACAATTCAAGAAGTTAGGAGTTTGGACCCTGATGGATAGACCAAAAGGTGCTAAGGTCATTGGCACTAAATGGGTCTTGAAATGCAAGAAAGATGACCAAGGGGTCATAATTCGAAACAAGGCTCGACTTGTCGTTCAAGGTTTTGGACAAGTCGAAGGAATCGATTACAATGAAGTATTTGCACCTGTGACTAGAATGGAAGCAATCCGTATCTTCCTAGCCTATGCATCTTACATGAAGATCAAACTTTATCAACTACATGTCAAGAGTGCATTCCTTCATGGGGAAATTCGTGAGACAGTGTATGTTAGTCAACCCGAAGGATTTAAGGATCCTTACCATTGGGACAGAGTTTACAAGCTGGATAAGGCTCTCTACGGGCTACATCAAGCCCCGAGAGCATGGTATGAGAAACTCTTAACTCATCTGGTGAAACATAGTTTTCACAGAGGAGTTATTGACTGTACACTATTCATCAAAGAAAAGGATGGAGACTTACTACTTGTACAGATTTATATGGATGACATAATCTTCGGCTCCAAAAACAAAGAGTTATGTAAAGAATTTGAATCTGTCATAAAAGTAGAATTTGAGATGAGTGCAATGGGGGAGATGGGTTCTTCCTCGGATTACAGGTGGATCAAACACCAAAAGGAATCTTCCTGCATCAGACTAAATATGTAGGGGATATCCTCAGTCGGTTTTACATGGAGAACGCCTCAACTGCTGGAACTCCACCTGCCACGAACCACGATGTGGCACCCGACAAAAATGGTGATCTAGTTGATGATACAATGTATAGAGGAATGATTGGATCCTTTATGTATCTCACAGCTTCTCGCCCGGATATCATGTATGTACGTGTCTCTGCTCCAGATATCAGGCGAAACTGGAAGTCAACCATCTCATAGGAGTTAAATGGATTTTCCGTAATCTGAAGGGTACTCCAACACTCGGGTTGTGGTATCCTCATGACAATGATTTTGAGCTTACAACGTATAGTGACTCAAATTACGACGGCTGCAAAATCAACTACAAGTCAACGTTTGCAGGATGTCAATTTTTTAGGAGAAGATTAGTCACCTGGCAGTGTAAGAAGCAGACATTGGTTGCACTGTCAACTTGTGAAGCTGAATATGTTGTTGTTGCAAGTTGCTGTTCGCAGACCATTTGGATTCAACAGCAAATGCGGGACTACGGTTTGCAGTTCTCTAACACTCCTATCTATGTCGATAAGTCTGCTGCTATAGCCATAACAAAAAATCCAGTCCAACATCCTAAAACTAAACACATCGGCATTAAGTATCACTTTATACGTGATTGTTTTGAAAAGTAGTTAATCGATGTGGTTAAAATAAATACGGATTTTCAACGCGCTGACCTCTACACAAAGGCATTTGATAAACCGAGGTTTTTATATCTATTAGAGGTAAATGGCGTAAAAAAAAGTGATGTGATCATAGAGGAAGAAAATGCTTAGTCTGACATTTTTTATTTTCTTTTATTTTGTCTTATTTTATTTTCCTGTTTATATAAAATCCAAAAACTCAAAAATATTTTCACTTTTAGAATTTTAGGGGGAGAATAGGTTAGATTAGTATTAAATTAGTCATTTTATTTAATTACTTAAAAAAAGAGGGAGGAGGACAGCTTAGCTAAAAGGAAAGAAATCAAATATGTGATACTGATTCAACGTATATGGAAAATGATAGTACACAGGAAACAGATTATTTGGGACTTCAAAAGAGTTTAACTGATTAAGATGCAAAATTCAAAGTTTAAGTCTGAAAAGTCTAAACAAAATAAAAAGAAAAATGATGGTAAAACTAGTATGCTACCAAGGTAACATAGAGAAAGTAGACCTAGAGGTTGCTAGTTCATTATATGATGTGTCAGTAGATTCAACACAATAGATAAATATACCTCATTGGTGGTTTCAAGCTCAAACTAAGTTGTTCAACTTGCTATGGTTTCCTATTTTATCCCTGGTTAACACAATCAACGTTGTTCCAATTAGGGGTGAAGAGCAAAATAAACGCCACAAATGTGTGCAGACAACCATAAAATATGAGCAAAGCACATGAAAAATGCAAAACGTAATCAAGTTAATAACTTATGTTGTTGGTGCGATATGTGCAAAAAGAAAAATAAATGCTCAAACAAGAAGATAGGTTGTGTGCCTCTCTGCTGTGCGACGACACTGACCTGAGGATAAGCATAACCTAAATATTCTAGAATTCCTATTGTTTGCGCCTCTCTGTTATGCGATGGTACTGACCTGAGGCTTGGCATCTCTTTGAAAGCTCTTAGAATAGTCTCTTCTTGAAATATACCCATAGACCGCTCAAAAATCTCCTAAGGAACGTTGATTACCATATAAGAGTGGGATCCACAAATGCTTGTTGAAATAATTAAACCTTAAATCATCACCAATGTGTGTCAAAAATCTATATATGGATTTAAGAGGACAAGTATTCTGACAATCATCGTGAGCTGCAGTTCTTGAAAGTCAAAATCATTGTGTGCATCTTGTAGCTCTAGTATGATTTTCTAAAATTGCTATTGACTCTCAGTGAAAACAAGGATCCAGCATCAAAATTGTTTATCAAGATGTCCCAAGTGATTCTGATATACCTGCATGATTCCAAAATAAATTGTACCAGAAATGATAAACTAGAATAGAAGTTGTGCTGTCCAGGAAGAAAAATCGATTAGAATTACTCTAATAGGTTTAAAATCCATCTCAAATCAAAAATACAAAAATATGTCTTAATTGTGTTTTTAAATTTTCTCGTTGTTTTATTTATTAATTTTTATTCATTTAGTAGGTAAAAGTCGAACTATACATCGGAATTCAATCTATGAAACACTCACTTAAAAGAGGTCACGTTTGAGGTGACCAATCGTTTTTTTCTATGTTAAAAGAATCACGTCTGAGGTGATCAACAATTTTGTTAAAAGGATCACGTCTGAGGTGATTAACAATTTTCAATTAAAAAGGTCATGTCTGAGATGATCATTGCTCATAAACGTTTATCTATAATTAAAAGGCTAAGTGTTTGAAAGGTCATAAGTTGAAACTCATAAGTATGAGCCATTCGCACGACTGGACTATAAGTATGGACCAGTCGCATGATTGGATCATACGTATGAGCCCAATCGCACGATTGAACCACACGTATGGACCAGACGTACGATTAGACCATAAGCATGGGTCAATCCATACGATTGGATCACCAGAATGAACCAATCGCATGAATAAAGGAGACCGACTGAGTCAGTCGCACGACTGAACCCAAGTCGCACGAATGAATGGTAGACTGAACCAGCTGCACGCTGAGATTCAGTCGCATGAATCAAGAGCGTGAATAGGTTCAGTCGCACGACTGAAGGAAAACTAGTATAAATAGAGCGGAGTCGGTCACAGATACTCATCACCCCCTAAATCGCACTTAAATCGCACGAAAGCAAGGTTACTCTGCCCAAATTTCGTATCCGTGATTTAGCTTCCTGTTTGTGACACTAACGATTATGCTCTATTTCTATAGGTAATGCGAGACGAAAATCAACCTAAATGCTCAGTTTAATCAAGCCCTAATGACCTAATTGGGTGAAAACTAAACCGAGACAAAACCTTCAAAATAAAACACTAACATGGACTTAATCATCGATTTATTTAGTACTAAGTGTTATTTTGTTTGATTGCAAGTCCAATGAGTCTAACCTAAATGTTTAACATCAAGTATAGACCAAGAACCAATTCTACAGTGTTGTACAGAGACATATGCGAATGGACACACTGATGAACATCAATCGCCCAATTGAAATGGGCGAATGACTCAATCGCACGAATGAACCATGCCTATGAATTCAGTCACACGACTGGTTCAACCGCATAGAACAGCATACGACTCAGCTAAGTTGTAGGCTCATTCGCACGACTGAGCCCATTCGCACGACTAAGACCAGTCACACTGTCCATTCGCATGATAGAACAGAATGATTCAAGTCCATTAAATTCAAATGTCATTTACTTGCACAAACTCTGACGTTTGTATGTGTTGTGTAACAGAAACATGGCGAGTAGATGGACTATGAGGACAAAGCAAACCTCTGTGCGCATCTTGACGTCATCTCCCGCAATGCTTCTGACTTCGCTGGGATTATTGCCTTCCTACGGAAGGATCTTCAAGGCCATATCTACCCCGTGCACACCATATCGATCAATTCAACAGGCTTTCTGGGAAAGCTCTGTAGTAGACAGGTCTGCTGAACTGCATCATATTCAGAGTTCCATATTTGGTGAGGAGATTGAGATTAGCGAGGAAGATCTGAGGAGGGTGTTGGAGTAGGGAGAAGATGGTGAGTGCCCAACCAGGCTGCATCCACTGATGGTTCGAGGTTGTTTTCTCAGGGCCAAGTACGCTGGGGACATTAATGCAAATGTGCTCAACAAGATCAACCTGTGCCCCCAGTTCAAGTACTTGGCACATGTGCTTCTCAAATGCATAGCCTTTCGGAAAAGCAAATTTGATGAGATGTCAGACCAAATCCAGAATGCTTACGTAGCTCTGGTACTGACCATTCGTTTAGTTTCTCTCAGATGATCTTTAAGTATATGATAGAGAATATAGAAGCCAAGGGAAAGGAAGGATTCTGTATGTACCCGCGTTTCCTTCAGATGATTATTGACCAGAAGATGCCCTCGTTGCCCAAGGAGAGTGAGGATGCAGTTACACTAGAGGTGATGGATGACACCACTCTAGGCAGGATGAAGGTGTACATGGGGAAGCAAGTAAAGCTCCCTATGAGGAGATTGTTCGGCCATCTGGCCAATGCTAATTATGCGGCGCCAGCTAGGAGGAAGTGGCGTCACGACAATAGTGACTCAGATTCTAAGCCTATTGTTCTGCCCTCCGATGACTCTAACGATGATGACCACGGTGATGGTCAAGGAGGTGAGGCTCCGGGTGGATCCGAGCCGGCTCCAATCCACCCCGACTTTCAGATGGATGAGGAGGAGGAGTTGGACGAGGAGCATTTGGTACGGACGGTGGGAAGCCGGTCGTGGCCACTGAGAGAGGGCTCAGGGCGGTTGGTGGACGCCAAGGTGAGTCCGGGGATGCCACTACTGCTGATATAGATCCTTTGTAACCCTGGACTAGCCCAACACCAAGGGGGAGCCTCTATCTCTAAGGGCTCCAGGAAGAAGAGGATGGCTCACCTTATGGCAAAAAGGGTAAGAGGACTAGATTTACTTTGACCCCATCTACCACCACTGCCATAGCCACTACCACTACCACAACCATCACTACTGCCACAGCCACCACCACATCTAACACATCCACCACAGCTACCACCACCACTACCACACTCACAACCACCATTACTACAGCCACCCCTTCACCATCCACTCCTATCCCACCACCCATATTCACCACATCCACCACTACCACCACCAGCCACCAAGCAGGTCCATCAACCCACTCTACCTTCACCACCGGACCACTCTACCCTTCATTGGGATAAAGGAACAGCTAGCTGCACTAAACCGGATGGTGCTGAAGTTGTTAGCTGTTGATGAGCAAAGAGCTACGCAGCTAAGTCAGCTTGTGGAGCTCAATGCTGCTCAAGCACAATAGATTACCCAACTTCAGGAGCAGAATGATCAATCAGTTAAGAGGATTGAGGAGTTGGAGGCAAAGAATAAGAAGATCATGCTCAAACTGAAAGGATCAAAAGATGAGCCTCTAAAGATCAGGGAAGGTGATGATGATGATGATGATGATGATGATGATAATGATGATGATGATGATGATGATGATGGTGAAGATGATGAGTTTGATGACGAAGATGAAAATGATGACGAAGGGTCAAGGGGAAAGAAGAGAGGAGATGAGGATGAAGAAGGCGATGGAGCTGCATCAACCTCAGCTCAAGGTCAAGAAAGGAGGACAAAGAAAGCACAAGACCAAGGAGCATCATCCTCAGCCCCTGCTGTTGAAGAGTTGACTGATAAAGACAAAAGTAATGACTAGATGTTTATGTATTGAAAACTTTTGTACTTGAATCTTGTATTACAGTTCTGTAATTAATGTTTATATATATTTATCTAATGTTTAGATGTCTTGATTAATTACTAATTGTTGATGTGTTATGTTTAAATCAAGCAGATCAAACATCTTAGTAAGATGAATATGATGTTGCCCTACAGCAAATCAAGTCTTGTTCACCATGATTTGATTTGCAAGGGATTGTCAAAAGGTCGGTGAGCTACACTCCTGAAGAAGGAGAAATCATACACGACCTGACTGATGAGCAACTTGCTGAGATGTTCAGGCTAAATCCAGACGAGCTTGTCAAAGACGCTCCAAAGGTTGATATTTTGAGTGATGACGAACTAAACGACGTAGATGAAATAGAGATTGAAGATGTGACAGCTGAACACTATCCAAAGTATACTGACCGAAAGGGCAATGTGATCCCTGACTTGGGTGACACTCTTGGCAGTGCTACATTCGACAAACTGGGTGAGTTGGAAAAAGAAATAGAAAAGAATGAAAGCCAAGTCCAAGCCTCAGATGCTGATGTTGATATAAAGAAGGCTGAATGGGCAGCTTGTTTTGCTGAGATACGAGCCCAATGCACAACTCAAAAGCAAAGTGCCTACACCAAGCTCTAAAGGTCAAGAAACATCTAAAGGTGTCTAGCAAGATTATTGTGTGGGTGTATTTTGAGGATCTTAATGTTTATGCAGTTAAGAGGGGGAAGGGAATAGAGTAATTCAGATATCCACATGATTTGAAGACTCTCCTGTTTTTGAGCTCAACCAGCTGGCATGCTTAAACCTGTTATATGTTGATCCTAGAAAAATGTCAGACTAGTTTGAGGCTGCACTAAAGAAGGAATACCACACCAAATGGGTAAACTTCAGACCTTAACAACCGAAGAGGTACATCCGAAGGTCTGAAGTGGATCCTATTTCTGGAAAGCCTAAGGTGGTGCTGAAGTGGAGTCCTCCGCGCATAATGTCCAAGATTCCCTTACGGGAAATGCCACAGGACTTCACTCTACACTTCAAATGGTGGTATTATGATTGGAGAACAGGCGAAGCGGTCATAGTACTTAATAGAGAAGGAAAAATGGAAACTATCCGGGTGTTCGACCCTATGTGGCTAACAAACTTGTCTGCAGAAGATGTCTATACATTATATAAGTGGCCACTATTCTATGATACGCAAGATATAGTACAAGCCCTCTAGTTCCAGAAAGTTATACGACTCTGTTTTGCATTTGAGATACATGCAGGAGTTACTAGAGAGGAGAAATACAAGATATTTGAGGAGCTTATGAAGAATGTCAGACACTAATGTAAACTAGGTCCAAGGGGGAGTTTATTGATACATATGTACCTAGTTTAGAAGTTTAATGTAAAATGTCTGTCATGTCTTACACATATGTAATGAATGAGTTGAATGAAATACAATATGTGATTGATGCTTATAATGTTTAATGTTTCATTGTTTATTGTGTGATAAAGTATATTGAACTAACTATATAGGTTTGAGGTTATTGTGCATAGTTCTTAGTTAATATAATTGAGAAACATATTCAAACTTAATCGTATAAAGTCTTCATGCGAATGGACCATGCTAAGGATCATACTAATGGTTCAGTCACACGACTGAACCATGCTAATGGTTCAGTCGTACGATTGACAAATCCTAACCTATAAATACCATAATTCGTGGAAAAACATAACACTTCAAGAATTTCGACTCATATTCGTACCCTAGCCGTCCAGAGACTCCAGAAAGCGTTTCCAACTTCATAGTTCACAGTTGATCTTGTTCTAATCGTTCTTAACGTTTCTTTAATCATTAGATTGATCTGAACTGCGTTCTCACTGATTGGATCGCCAATCAAATAGGATTCCGCACTATTTTATCTGATTTCACGCATTATCAGTTAGTACTCCGTATGTACACGGTCTTTACAAGTATGTATAACACTTGCTATATATGTCTAACATTTGGTATATATATAGTGCTGTCATATAAATAAAAGAAACAAAATAGATTAGAAAGATAATCTTATCTTATATATTATCTTATATAATTACAATTAAAACAATATTCATATGTGTCTATACAGTTATAAGTTGTAACAACCTCAATGAATTTACATTATAGAATTGTGAATACAAGTTATTTCTCAACTTGCCGTTGAAAGAAATTACTTCTCAACTTACAATAGGAGTAATATATATGCCTAACCTACCGAAATGATGAATTCGCTTTAACTTTCCTATTCATAAAAAGAAAGGATGGTAAAGTGGACTTTTTGGTGCTATTTGTCATTTTAATAAAGCTACAATGAAGCCGAGAAGTACATAAATCAACTTAAAGTATATCCGATTCAATTGAGTGAACATATCTGCTATCTACGAGTGTTTATTAGAATATTCTTTTATTTTTATTTTTGTTTTTTTGAACAGTAGATGTACAACACAGTTATTTTAATCTGTCTTTTTTTTTTATAATTTGATAATAATATTTTAGTTAACTTAAATTTAATTAATACAAGTAGTATAAATAAAAAAAACGTTTCACATGTCATGGACCCTTTTTTCTTCCGTAAAAATGATATAACGATATAATCTGCTTTGCATGATCATTCTTATATTTATGAAAAATACAAAGGGTATTTTGAAAATTCTTTGTTTGAAATTTAAATAAATTTGAATTATCAAAATAACATAAACATAAAGATAAGTGTTATGATTAACAGGCAATTAAAAGATAAAAAGAATACAAAATGTTTGAATCGTATTTTTTTTAACTTGAGGGGAAATTGTATTACAAGTAAAAATAATGTTTAGCAATATCCATTCATTAATTTCTTCTTTCATCATAGTACATGATTTTTGTGCTTTTCATAAATTACGTGTAGTAACAAACTTTTGAAAAGTAACTTTCAACTTATTAACTTTTCATTGAAAAGTTAATAAGTAAAGAAAAAATGTTTGTTAAATCAAAATTATTTTTTAAACTGATTTTTTATATAATGTAAAAAATAGGTTTTGAAAAGTAAAAAATGAGTTATTTGTTAATTTTTGAAAACTATTTTTCGTTTAGTTTCCTATTATACCTCTTTACCACCTACTATTAACTCTTCTAATTTTTAAATTATGTTTTTTTTTTATTTTGCAATATTTTAGTTTATAAGTTAATTCAAACACTTTTTTTAAAATGTTTTTGAAAAAATCGTACGTTAATAAATACTTTTAGTAGAAGAAAATTTACGATCAAAATAAACAATCCCAAACATGTGTTATAGTAGAATCTAACAAATTAAAATTTGAAATGTGTAACAAATTAAAATAAACAATCCCAAACACTTTTTTATACAAGTTTTTGTCATGTTTACATGATTTTGCCTTTTGATCACCACATTCAAGCATTTTTCTTTTACGATAGTTTTCTTTTGGTCGTGCCACAATTACACAATATAACCTATACCCTACAACTCTTACCATATCCCTTTACTCCCTTTTACTTTTACTTGATTTATGCTTTAACCTTACCACTTTTCAGTCTAATTTTTTCTACGTTATTTATTCTTAATAGAAAAGAAACCTCCACAAATTAAACAATCATTTGCATTTGTTTCAGTTTTATTTCAGATTTAATCAACAAATAAACTTTATGAATGAGCATGTTAACATAATTCTTTGCAGTAGATAGGCATATAAATTATTTCAATTTACTGAGCGAATGCTTTTGGGATCTTTAAGATGCGACATACGTTTACATATGAATATAGATTTTGTTATACTGATGAATCTTGTTTTGTAGGGGTGTTCAATGCTCGAAATAGATTTGAATAACTTAAAATTCGATTCGATTCGATTCGAATAAAAAATCACTGATTCAAAATTCGATTCAAAGTCTAATTATCAATTTTGAATCGAATTGCGAATTTAAGATTTCAATTCTATTTGGAATTCAAATTTAAAATACACACACTTACACTTATTAGTTTATATATTAATTTAGAAATATGCATATGTGAAAATAAGAATTAAAAATTTTAAAATATATAATCTAAAATTTTAAATCGTAATTGTTTCATTTTGAATTATTTAGAATTTAAGTAATTTTTTATGCTACGCTTATTAATTTATTTTGAGCATTAATATTGGATCTGTTGAATAAATTTAGAAATATTGTTCGATTAATTATTTTTCTAATAAATACGAATCGAATAAATTCAAATTCGATTCGAATTTGAAACTTTTTTGGAATAAGAATCAAATCGAATATTGTATAAAAGTTTCGAATTCGAATCGAATTCGAATACTGCTTGAAAAATTGAAAATTCAACTAATTAGATTTGATGCACATACTTGTTTGTAGATGTCAATGTGACATGTATAGAAATTGTATCCGTGATCTCAATTTGATTCATAAGTATAAAAGCGTGTTCCACACTCTTTATGTATATATCAAGAAATTAACAGTCTCATTTAGAGTATACCGTGGGTGGCGTGTATAACCATCACATTGTAAAATGTAACCCTTTAAGATTTTTATATACATTTGCCACTATTTTAATTTCTAAATAAATTTATTAAGAAATTAGAAATATAAAAACCAAAAATACATAGATTAGTTGATTACTATTTTACTCAAGGACAAAGAATTATAAAAACAAACAAAATTGTTTACGAGTATATTTTGGTTAAATGGGAATGTATATTTCGGATAATCAGGCACTGGGTATCCTTAATCAGACGTTTTATTCAACTTTGAAGAATACAAATCTTAAGACTATAGCCTTTATTAAAAACAAAGTATTAGGACATTTTGAGATGTTCTTTATCAATTTCAAATAAGGGCATTAATCGATCAGTTTTCAGTTTGTTTGTAGTTTAAACGTTTTTCGATAGAACAACTTATCTTCACTATAGAAAATTTTGAAAAAAATAATCACTTTTACCATTACATAAAAGCCATATAGATATAAAAACATGTTTATTTTTTATGGGTTAGAACTAAAGAATTACACAATTCAGTCGATCATGAAAGAGACATAATTTGTTATTTGCTTGTAGTCAAAATTAGACGAACTAACTATTATGAAAAGGATTATTTTATTAAACTCTACTAATTAAAATATCATCTCCGTTCAAAAATATATATTATTTAAAAAATCATCTATGAACAAACGTGGTTCCCTCAATGCAATCCTCCTGTTGTTGTCCCACTTTCTCTAAAGTCTTAATTTTCAAGTTTTCTTGAATTCTACATACACCAGCTGAGAGCCTGAATAATTGTTGTCTCCTACTGTTTTAGTCAAACACTTTTTTTTAGTTAAATGTACCACAATATTCTCCACTAAATTCACTGGCCTATTATTTTGAATTCCCTTTCGCCAAAGATAATGAGTAACTGACAGTTAACCAACATCAGTCACTACTTCTATTGCTGCCGATTCTAATTCTGGTAATCAGTTGAGTCAATCTTTAATCTTTATTGTGAAATTCCATATCTTTATGACAGAAAATTAATGGGTATTGGTTTGATGATATGTTCTTGAGGGCTTTTTGGAGTGTAATGTTACGAAATCTGATGTTTTATTTGTGAGTTTTTATTGTTTTGCTGAGAAATTGGAAGAATTTTGATACTCTTGTGTGTTCATAGCATACTGTAATTGTTATTGGTACGGGGTTTTATTCAGTTTTAATGTTATTCTCTCTTTTTCTTGAGATTCTATTGAGGTTTGTTATGGGGAAAGATGCAAACTTCTGATTCTGTTATGGATTCTACATGGGTGTCTGTTCTTTATGATGTTCTTGTTCTTTTTCAAATATGTTTTGTTGTTATATATAAACAATTGGGTTTGAAATGTTCAATATGTTGCTGCTTTTATGACCAAATCTGAACATGTATTTCTGCAACAAATTGTTTATCAAACCACATGACAACAACTTTACCGTTACTGTATACTTGAAATTGGAAAATGGCCACAGTTTTGATTGTTGCTACGAGCCTCAAACAAATCAGATGCAAAAAAAGTTATCTGGTAATGTTGGTTTTCTCGAACTTGTGTTATCTGGTATGAAAACATGGTACTTTGTATTGTTTCAGGAAATGGAGACACTAACCTCGTCCGCTGCATTGGCTGTCCCACGCGAACCAGCCAACTACGACGAGATCGCTATGCATCAAAGCTTGCTATTTTCCGACAGTCTAAATGCAATTTCATCATCTCATGCTCTTCATGTTCATTTTCCATAGGTATTTTTGTCTTTTTGCGTACAGAATTGTGATCTTGAAATATGCTTGATTGATTGTGTTTCAGGATTTGAAGAATCTGAGGAAACAATTGTATGCAGCTGCAGAATATTTTGAATTATCTTACACTAATGATAACCAAAAGCAACTGTGAGTAATACGTCAAGAAAAGTCATAATCTTTTTCTATAAAAAAGTTGCATTTCCACCTGAAATTACTTGTTTGTCCTACTGCAGAGTGGTTGATACATTGAAAGATTATGCCATCAAGGCTATAGTCAACACGGTTGACCATTTGGGGGCAGTGTCCAGTAAAGTCAATGACTTGTTAGGGGAAAAAGTGAATGAAGTATCCCAAACCGAGCATCGGGTGTCATGTATTCAACAGGTGCTTTAAAACTACATCATTATAGTTTAAGCACATATTACACTGGATTGTGGTTTTAATGATGCTTTTAATCTGTTTTCAAACCTTTACAATATGATATGGGCTTGTGTGCAAAGCTCTCAAAAAAAAAACACGCGTATAGATAGAACTCAAGAAGGATTCATAATTTGACCCATTTTGTTCTTTTGATGTTGTATTTCAGAGACTAAGTATATGCCAGGGGTGTTTTGATCATGAAGGTCTCGCGCAGCAGTCTTCGTTAATAAACATTCCAAAGTACCACAAAAGATACATCTTGCCAGGTACACAAAACTTAATGTTAATCTTTTTATAGTTATGAATTATGATATGAGATAACTGTTGTCTTATAATGAGCTCATACTCTTCAGTTGGAGAGACCATGCAAGGTGGTATTAGAACTAAAACAAAGTACCAAGGACGCAGTTGGAAGACGAAGATGACTGGCATGAATTCAAGAATGGTAAATAATTTTAATGATTTCTCGCTCTTAAACGTTCATCTTCAAAAGTTTATTAAACCTGTTTATGAATTTTCATCTCTAGCGGTTCGGGCCACAATCAGAGAAACACCACTATCTTCATTCAGGTATATATGTTGTTTTCCTTTATATTTTATATCACATTCAAGATTCAACTTGTAAGTCTTAACTTTGAAGAATAAACCGATAAAAATGTAGAAAAGGGCGATCCATGTCGCCTTCTCCACGTGCTTCTCAGCAATCTGGATCGTTTGCCTTCACAGGCGCAGTGACCAGAAGAGACTTAGGTATGAATGCATTAATTTAAACATTTCTTTTATTAAAAGTTTGTTTGCATACACAGGGGTGTTTAGATGTGTTTTTGAAATTGATTATGTGATATTAAATGTTTTTTATATTTGGAGTATAATTATGGTTAAGGAACTAATAGATAGAATGACCAAAAATTATACTTTTGTGAAAGGAAAAATGATACTTGACGCTTATGTAATTATATAATTATTTGGAATTTGTTTTATCCAAACGTTAAACAACTTAGCCATAATAATCAACTCCAAAATGAAAATCCAAACACCCCTTTTGATGAATTCATAGCTTATGTTATTTGGATGATGAATCAGAGAAGCGATCAGTTTCACCAAGAAGATTCTCTCTGTTGCGTATTGGATCTCTGTCTAGTAGGCCAACCACCCCCAATTCAAGAGCAAACTCAAGACCCACAACGCCTGATCTCCGTAGGCCAACAACGCCAAATTCTAGCGGCCGACATAGGGTAATTCACACACTTAGACTCTTGAGGTCAAAATTCTAAATTCATTAGTCAAATGGATTCTGGTGTACATTGACTAGTAAGAAATTCAATCTGCTGTAATGCTCCGGATCGTATGGTTATTCTATCTAGTCATCAAACTCTGGTTGAAATCATAAAGAATACTACTAATTTTGAAATTCAAAAATCGCCCTTTTGACCTCAAAAGTCAACCTTTTATATTTTGAAGCTAAAAGACCGCTCTTTTTCGAGTTTCCAGTACTAATTTTTTTGACAAAATTGGTTGTTTTGTGTGCAGTTTTCAGAGTCTCCAAAATCAGCTTCAATGCGTGTTCACAGTGATAGAGACAAATATAAAGAGAGCGATCCAAATCAGATACCAAGCAAAAGCAAACGTCTACTCAAGGCGTTGCTTAGTAGACGCAAGTCGAAGAAAGATGACATGCTATACACTTACTTGGATGAATACTGAATCTTATGCAGCACCACATGGACTCAAAGTTACTTGTTGTTTAAGCAATAGTTAGAATGTATTATTCTCATATGCTTCAATGTTTTACATTCACCACAATGTTTAATGTTAACCACACCATCCGAGGTGATCCAAAAACTACGCCTCAAATGAACTTCTTCGAGACACTTACCATTTTATGGAGCCAAGACACATGTTAGATCGAGAGTGTCCAGAGTTAGGTTGTTCAACGAATCGACCCCTCATTGGTTTTGTAGATGATTTTGTTATGGTTGTTCAAGCCACATGTTCAGTTTTCTTGGTTTTGTAGAGCATATGTAAGATATTTTGTTATATGTATTTTTTTATTTGTTTAGTATGTAGTCATTGGTTGTTAACATAGGCATGCAAAAAAAGAACAAGCTTACACAATAGATCCCACTCATAGCAAGCATTAGCATAAAATGACATTATTACTACTACAGTAGTATAGCAAACAAATTAAAAGCATAGCACATGATAAGACATACAATAAGATAAAAAAAAAACATATTGTCCAAAATAGAATGAAACTCAGGTCTGCTCAAGAACAAAGCTACAGTAATATCTGTATGAATATAGAGAATCCTATGGAACTTTTACCTAGGATGCTAAAAACAGAACACGTTTCAGTTTCATGGGATAAACACACCTTTATATAATACTTGATAAAATACCTTAAGACATGCATAAATATTTGCATGTAATTCTATGTTTAATAGTTCTAATTTAAAGTAACAAAAAATTATAATTAAACCATAAAGAAAGTCACCACAACTCAATTATGGCTGTCTTCATTTAATTATTGGTCACCCAAATTGATTACAAGCAGTCTAAATTCTTCATTAAGTTAGTTGGAAACAAAATGATGACAAATAAAGAAAAAGCACTGGGAGTATTTTCTTTTTTATTTAGAAAATAGAGTATAATTTTAAAGTGAACAACAAAAATAAGCTAAAAAGTCTCTAATGGGACATGTATGCAGGGCCGGATAAATCGTTATGGGGCTTAAAACGAAACAAATTTTTGGGGTCTTTTTCTAAATATCATATTTAAAAACCCTCATCCTTTATCCGGGTTTGAGACCGGCAATATAAACAACACCGTTTGGCGAAGTTAAAATCTTTTTTATGTATATGAAAATGTTTAAAGAAAATTTATTTTTCTAGCTTTACGAGAGACAAACTCTTTAATAAATAAGTCGAAATCAAATCCTTTTAAAAATTCATTTTCAGTTGATAAAGTAACTAATCCGTTTAATCTTTCTTGTGACGTCGTAGACCTTAAGTAATTTTTTATCTAATTTAACTTAGAAAAACTTCTTTCCGCCGAGGCAACGGTTACCGGAATAGTTAATATAACTCTATATGCAATATATGCATTTGGAAAAGAATTGAACTTTTTAATATAATTTAGTATATTAAGAAGTGTGTCACTATATAAAGGTATAATTTTTCGTAAAATTTTTAGTTCTTGAAATAAATCTAAACCATTAATATCTAAAGTATTATCATTTTGTAAGTATTTTTCAAGATTGATACATTTTTCTTTTAAGTTTTCATCATTTAAGATTTTAACTTTTCTATACTAAATAAAAAACCAAAAATTGTTTCAAACTCTTTAAATTGATCGAATCTACTTTTAATTGATGAAATAGCATGATCAATAATATACAAAAAGTAATCAAATTTAAAAGATTCTACAGGAGTTCTTATGGTTTCATAATCAACATTTTCATCATATCGTTTATTTCTATGAATTATACGTGTCTCTTTTAAAATAGATTGTACATTCATTTCTAAAGCTATTTCTTTTGCGACAATCATAGCATTTTCAAATCCATTTTCTCTATATTTTTCAAAGAAGTTAAGTAGTCCATTTAATTGATATATAGCATCATCCATACACATGTCTTTTGATTGTAAGTTTTTACTAATTGAATTAGTAGCAAATAAAATATCATATCAAATAACCATTCCTAATAAAAATTGAAAATTTCCCAACTCATGTTTCCCTAAAGATTTTGCCTCACTTTTAGTTATAGATTCTGTACTAACATCATACAATGATAAAAGTGCATCTTTTAATTGTAGAGCTTAATATCTAATTGCTTTAACACTTTCAACCCTACTTTCCCAACGTGTTTGTGATAATGACTTAACCGTTAGGTTTGGTATGTGATCTTTTAAAATTTTCCATCTTTTAGAAGATGATGAAAAAATATTACATATACGTTGTACAACTCCAAAAATTCATAAGCTTTTTTACAAGACTTTGCAATATCACAAATTACTAAATTCAAACTATGACAACCACAAGGAGTATAAAAAGCTCTTGGATTAGCATCTAACAAACGTTTTTGCACACCTTGATGTTTTCCTTTCATATTTGATCCGTTATCATAACCTTATCCTCTAATATTATTATATCAAGCCCTATTTTGTTAATTTCTTCAAGAATAGCATCGAAAAGACCTTTACCCGTAATATCATCTACTTTTAAAAATTCTAGAAAATATTCTTTAACATTTATAGGAGTTGATGAAACATCTAAACATCGTATCACAATCGACATTTGTTCTTGATGACTTATATCAGGGGTACAGTCAAGAATAATTGAAAAATACTTAGCCTCTTTAATTTTCTTTACAATTTTATTTTTATTTTTATTTGATAATAAGTTAATTAGTTCGTTTTGCATATCATGTCCAAGGTAATGATTATGAATTTTTTTTATTGTGTATTCGTCGAACATGTTCTTGCATAACTGGATCAAATTCTGCAATCATCTCAACTAAACTTAAAAATTTACCATTGTTTTCTTCAAAAAGTTTTTCCTTTTTTCCATAAAATGATTCATTATTCTTGTCAATATTTTTACAATAGTAATGATTCTTCTTAATACATTTTCCAATGTACTTTTTCTTTATTTATTCAATCTTGAGTTTCTTTATCAATTGTTTTAGTTTTTACTAATCTTATTTCTAAATCTATGCAAGCTCTTATATTAATAATATGTTCATTGCTTGCTTCATGTTTTTTTAGTTTGGCACTCATATTTCTCCAATTATTACTTCCCACATTTGCTAACTTACTTGTACATAATTTCGCATCAAATAACTTACAACAAAAACAAAATACTCTATCTAAATCTAGTGAATAAACCAACCATTTTCTATCATATGTTTCTCTATTTGCTAACTTTCGCACATAAAACAAAGTGTTAAAAATCGAAAATTCATCCTTTGGAAATTCAAAATTATAAATTTTAATCGGACCTTTTTCTACTAGTAAATCTCGCAAATTATTATTCATATTAGTCCATTGACTTGGATTATAAAGATTAGAAGGTTTATTTATTTGATTATTTGTAGGTTCATCATTTAAGTGATCATTTATATGACCGTCTTGTTTATTATTTATTTGTTCTTCATTTGTATTTTTATTTTCTTCATTTATATGATTATCTTTTTTACTATTATGTTCGTCCACACTTATAGGATCATCAACTATATTTATGTTTTCATCAAGATTCGGATGTTGATTAGTATTATCTTTTGTAGTTGTTATAAATTTTAGCAAGGACCCTTATTGTGAGTTAACTAAAGCTTCTATTTTCTTTTTCTTTTGTTTTTTAGAATAACTGGACTCATATTTTCAAATTTGATTTGACATAAAAATTAATAAGCAAATAAGTATAAATTAAATAGATTCAACAATCTAAATTCTAAACTATAAACCAAGTTTAAATCACAAGCAATCAACTAATCAATTATAACCAACTAATTTCTTATTTCTAAACCAAATAACTTCAATAGCTTCTTATTTCAGGATCACTATAAGATTCAAGATTTGTATCTAATAATCTAAACCAAATTTAATACATAAGCAATCACAATCAAGATTCAAGAAATTAGTAGTCAAGAACTCAATACCAAAAAATCCAAGATTCAGGAACAATTAGCAAAGATTCAAGAATTCAGAAATCAAGAACTCTTACCGGATAGATTTGTAGGCATATGATGATTATAATCCAAAATCGTAGGGGCTAAGGGGCAATCCACAATGGATTCGCAGACGATAGAGGCCAGAGCCGTCACCGAACCAAAGTGAGAAAGCGATTTCAAGGTCGACCAAACCTTAGATCGATTGGGACTTGAGAGAAATTAAGATTAGTAGATGATGATTGATGATGAATCGCAAATGGTGAATCGCACGGAAGATTAATTTCAGATTCAGAGATGATGAAGATGAATCGAGATGAATCACGCAAGGACATAAAAGAGGCGAGTAAAGATAAACAAGTCTGCTCATTGTTGATGATGGTTGATTGGTTGACGTTTCATTGCTCAAGAACTCAAGAAGAGGTGACGAGTAAAGAGGCAATGATAATGCTCGACTGCTCAAATTCTTGCCTTCTTCCTGAGTTCCTGCTGCTTCCATGGTCGACATCTACAATTTCAAGAAGATAAGAATTATGGGTTTGCTACAACAAGGGTTTTGTTTTAAATTACATTTTAAAATCTAAAGTCCATAGTTATACGGGCCTGTTGGATTTTCGTAGCCCAAATGTTTAAAAACATATAAAACAAAAGCCCAAAAATAATACATATATAAGACAAATTAAAATTTGGGGGCCCTAAAAAAATGGGGGCCTAAAGCCATTGCTTTAGGGCTTGGCCCATTAGGCCGCCCCTACATGTATGGTGCTTTTTATTTTCTATTAAAGAGGTAGATGATTTAAATCTTGTAATACATAGGGGCATATGCAGTTAGTATAAGGGAAATGAGAGCGGTTTAGAGAAACATATATAAGCTAAGAAATTAACATGAAGATACAAAACTAAATCTTAGACCCTCATGGACTAGTGAAATGACATCCGGGATCCTTCACCCTTGTAACACATGGAAGAAATAACTCATCATCCTTGGGGAGTGAGTGGTTTTTTGGGCTTCTACTTTAATGGTGGAAGCAATAGAATTCATCTGTATCTCCTTTACAATATTAAATATTTAACAACCTTAACTGAATCGTATGTATCTTGTGACGATATAGTAAGCATAACCGCTTTTGGTGTAGTGGATGGGAACGTTTGATGAAGATAACAACTTTGTAATAATGGTGTTATACCATGATAGTCCCCTAACTTAGTGTTGTAATAGTATAAATAAATGTGTTGTCAAAAGTGGTGCTCTAAAGTAAGGTTATTATACATGAGCACTCTATAACATGTATTAGAGTTGGGGGTAACATGATAGTCATCATGTTTACAATTCCTTTGAAACTTGTATGATTAATCATTCGTAACAAGAGTTAAGAAAATAATATCACTATTATTCTTGCACAACCAATCATGATGAAAAATAAGTTGATTTAAATGGTGTACTCCTAATCAAAATGGTAATAGTTTTATATTCTATGAAGTATATGTGTGATAATTAAAAGATTAAGTAGATAGAGAGGAGTTTGGGTGTTCGCCTATCAAAAAGACATTGAAGTAATTCTTTGGTTTTGTTTAGAATTGTACATAATCTCTCGTCTTAACCACTTAATTATATATAACTTTGCAAGATTTGAACCTTTGTTCATTAGATAAAGGGATGACACTCATTAAACACAATTTGTATAGCTAACTTCAGGTTCATTTGGGTCACTTAAACTATATAATGGACTAAAATGTGTCATTCTTATATAACTAACTTAGAAGTTAGAATGGGTCTAAATGTGCCAACCTACCCACCACCTACCTTCACCATTACCTCTCCTTGATATTCGTCATTTATCCATTTAAAAAGCAACTAGGGTTTTAAACCCATCTTAATGCCTTTTTTTCCAAGATGACTTATTCCAACCGAGAGCATAGTTTGGTGGGCATGTGTTTCAACCCAAAACCATATTTCACTTTTATTAAAATTATTTGTTTTGACATGTTAGTCTACATGAAATGATTTTCCGGATTACTTATAAACATTTACATCTATCTTAGCTTGCCTAGTGGTTGTTAAACCTTCTTATGCATAGAATTACACAGACTTATAGATTAAAAAACATGGATTTCATTCATGTTTTTTTACATACTACCTCTTGTCATATTAGCCTTAATTTTTAACCAAGTTTGAGAAAAGATTAGTGGATCAAAATGTAAATAGTTTAAAGATTTGTTCCAGAGTGTATTATAAATATGTAAGTGTCAATGGGTTGTCGTGTACGCTATGTGAGTTGGATACTAGAATCCTGAAGGATCATGTAGTTCTCATCCCTATACGCACACACATATATACATACATAGATACATACATACGTATGTGCGTACGTACGTACATGCGTACATGCATGCATACATGCAAACATACATATATATACATATATATATATGTATATATATATGTATACATATACATATATATATATGTATATATATATATATACATACATATATATATATATGTATACATATATATATATATACATATATATATGATCAATACTTAGATTTTAGTTTTTATGGTTTTAATTATATGGTGGTTTTCATTAGAACCATCCCCTATATATACATATATATATATATATATATATATGTATATATATATATATGTATGTATATATAGGGGATGGTTCTAATGAAAACCACCATATAATTAAAACCATAAAAACTAAAATCTAAGTATTGATCATATTTAATCAAGGGCTAATATCAATAGTGGCATGATTGTAATTCTTGTGA